>CAVLGL010000082.1:70409023-70985302 GCA_963668995.1 Parnassius mnemosyne
GCAACACATACTTGCTGTAGCTAGCATACGAAGTGAAGCTAAGAATCACGACATCAATATCGACCAAGTTTGTGATCCGTAGGCACGTCCGAGTTCTTGATAATTTAAAAATAGTTTTGTATCTAAAATACATTACAAATGGCTTCCTGTGCAGTAAAATGGTGTGACAAGTCAGCTAAAACATCCAGTTATCAAAAAGATGGCATAAATTTTAATTGGTAAGTAAATTCTATTCTTATCACGTTAACCTATTTCAAATGCACCGGAGATCAACTTATACTGGTATATTAATGATGCAAAGTGATAACAATTAAGCACCCGTTGATGTCTTTTTGAAATATCCCTTTCACTCGTTACGTAAATTACAATAGTTGTCTTTGTCTAACAACAGCACGTGTATCGATAGTGTTGTGATTTGTAAGTCGATATTTGTTTGGTCATGTTTAATTATTTTTATCGAAGTCATATTATTTTATAAAAATAGTGACGTATCAGTGTGGTACCTATATGTTATAGGTTTCCTAAATGCTCCGAAAGGAAAAAAGATGTGGATCGACGCAAATTGTCGAGGGGACGAATGGTTTCCCACCAAAAATAGTGCTCAAAACACTTCACAGAAGACAATCTTCATAATATTATGAAAAACCGTATAAAGCTGTTGGATTCTTGCCAGTTTTGGTATGGACATTTGCATTTTTTTTAAAGTTTAGTACTAACGTAAATTACACAATAATATCACTAAGTGGTTGAGTGAAACATGATATTCTTATATTTAGGTAAATGTTACACGTTGAAATCAAGCTATTTTGAACGGATTTATAAATCATAAAACTTGTAAAAGTTATAATGTGATTATTGTTTTGATTTGGTATTTAGTGTTACATGAACCTCAGTATTATCTTATTATAATTATTAAGTACATCTAAATTTGGAAGACGTGCCGTATGGTGTATTAATTAATAATACTATATCGGTAATGTTTTAAAAGAAACGAATATGTATTTCTGATTTAGATTACTGGTTCACCGCTGAAAGACGCGAAAAACCCGCCAACACCTAAAAATCAGAGTCATTGCTTAGAAACGCCTACAAAACAAAAAAGAATTTTTTTTGCTATACCTGTTACGCCATCTGCATTTAATACTCCAGTTAAAAACGTCTTTGTAGAAGAATCATCGAATTAACCAACGTAATGAACAAAAAAGATAAAAAAGTTAAAAAGTTAAGTGATTCCAACAGAAGACTAAAAACACAAATAGTTTCTTTGAAGTCACTATTGGTAGAATTAGAAAACAAAAATTCATTAGCAGCGGAAAACAATGACGCATTAAGTTCCTTAGAAAAATCAAAATCTAGAAAATCAGGCAAAATTGTTAGAAAAAAATATTCACCACAATTGAGAGCTTTTGCACTCACCATAAATTACTCAGCTAGGCTTATAATTATGTACGCAAAACATTTAATACTTCTTTACCTTCTGTAAAAACACTAGGAAAGTTTTAGTTTTAACACAATCAATTAAGCTTAATTATATATAATAATAATAATAAAATAATATATATAATAATAAAAATAATAAATATAAATAAATAAGCATAATTAAACAAATAAATAAGCAGTTTTGTTAATGAGGATATTTTTCATGAAATAAAAAAATCACCAATTCGATCACGAAAGTTGTAATCATGTCATTGATTTAGCTAAGAGTGTTATGGAAAAATACATAGACATACTCGTAAGATTACTCTACTCATCCAGGAAGACAGATCCTAAGAATTCTGTGAGACAATTTTATACTAAGATTATCCATTTTAAAAATCAGTCAAATATATATTTATAAATTAAATGTACAAATATATGTTTACAGCGATTAATTTTTTAATAAACATCAAATAAAAATTGATCAATATATTTATGTATCATTATCAATAATCAATAAATCCCAAATTTATCGATCAACGTCCCAACCCTGTTCCATCACTATGGTTTGGTACATTCTAAGTTTGACCTTTAAATATCCAATCACAGCGCATTTGCCACGTCCCCCGCAACCCTTGCATAGGGCCAAATTTGGTGCACTCGAAACAGAACAAATATTCAATGATGCGGTATCTATTAGGGGGTAATCTGTATTTTAAACTGAATTGTCCTGGTTTATCCAACTGCAAATACTAGTTTTTTAAATTTGGGGTTGGCAACCCTGCACGCCTGTATATGGAGTATTCGGGAGTAAATATACTGCTCAGAGTACCTTTGATCTACTGTCTGTAGTTACTAGCATAGACTAATATAATACTGGAGACTGGAGAGTTACTAGCCCTACTAGCTACTACCCCATAGATAAATAAATATGTAGCAAGCTAGTTAGCCCTGTGAGTATCATTATCCCTGTGAGCACAGAGTACATTATATATAGGGAACCTGTGAGTATCATTATTCTCTGACTAGTATATAGATTCGGGTAGAACCTACTAGTTAGTCTGTGGTATATACAGTTATCTGTGATCATTTTCATTATCACGGGAAAATAAATAACCTCTTATTTTTTCTACAATTCAATTATATTTTGTACGTAATAAAGATGGCAAAACCTGTGGATCTGGAATTGAAAAAAGCTTTTACGGAATTACAAGTAAAAATGGTCGAAACTAGTAAAAAAATCCAAATTATTGACTCTCAAATTAACACACTGAAACGAGTGTTGCAGCATGTAGATATTACTCAGCGCGAAATCAGCACATTACCACCTGGGATAAAAACATACGAATCCATAGGCAGAATGTTCCTTCTTACCGACTTAGAAGAAGTGAAAAATAATCTCAAAACTCGAGTGTCCCAATTGACCAAGCGCACGACTGATTTAGAGAATAATAAGCAATATTTAGAAAAAAACCTTAAGGAAAGCGAGGATAACATTCGAGAGATGGTGCAGCAAAGAAAGGAGCAGAGCGAGGCTAAAGCAAATTAGTCAATGTGTATAGCCTAAAATGGTTGTCGTTAAGTTTCCTTGTCATTTAATAAACATCTTGATTTAACAATGATACCTAATTTTATCTTACATCGCTTTTTATGCAGGAATGGTTGAAAGATTCATGTTTTCAATATGACTGTAAATTTTCAATTTGTTACAAAATTTCAAATATCCTGCTAAATTTTTTTCATTTTATTTCACAGATTATTGATTATAGGTTAATAAATTTGTATTTATTATTCCTCCAATCTAAACCTGTATGTAAGAAAATTTACTTAAAATGGAAAAATTTACTTGAGAAATATGTCTAACAAAGGCTTTTCCAGCTACAGCTAGAGATGAGATGTGCTATGAAGTAAGTAATCCCGATTATTGATGTCTATTTACCTTTGCTTATTCTTATATTTTAAAATACTTAAAATTTTAATATTATTAAAACATATTACGGGTTAAGCCACACTAGGACTTTCTCTAGTATTGTGGAGGCAGTTAAGATATATTTATTGGATAAGGAAAAACATCCAAACCTGGAATAATAATTTGTAGGCCATACAAATACTTTATAGCATTCAAACCCACAGTTCTCAGGATTACAACTCAATGCTAAAGCACTGCACCACTAAGCCGTCATTTGCATAAAGAACATAAGTTTTCCCACATAAATTGTATTAATATGATATAATAGTAATCACCTCTAGCTACTGCATTAATAATAAAAAGCATTCTTAAACAGAATTTAATATATTCATATTTGTATTTTTGCATCATTACATTAAGGAATATTATATTTACTAAGGAATAAGGAATTGCAGTAACAATTACAAAAAATAAAACAACTTTTCTAATAATATTTCATTTCATTTAATGCCAAAATCATGTTTCCCCAAAGAGAGCATTGACAGCATTTGTTAAGGTACAGTAAGGATCAATGGCCTCGCTGTGTAACCAAGGGTCCTGGGGCAAAAATTAAATTGGACCCTACTTTAATGGTGCAAAACTACTTCATCATCAGCTTGTCGCCCACTGCAGGTCATAATAAAGCAAATCTACTTACTACTAAGTATTATGTGTAACGCATAAACAATGAGGAAGTAGATTACAGTTAATGATAAAGGCAGACGACATAACAGTGGAAGTGCCACACTGCAGCTTTTGCTGATGGGTGGGCCAGATTAGATGGAGTGACGACCTGGTAAGACATGAAATGAAGAGCTGTAATGAATGGGTGGTCTGGCTCGAACCGAGGAGGTACCACGACCTTAAGAATAGCCAGCGTGAAGTAAAAGCTTACTTCGCCTGGTAAGTGTAGGTGGTCGGAGGCCTAACCCCTCTCCCCTTTAACGTGGTAGTGTAAACCTTTCCAGGAGGGTACCAGCACCCTTGGTATTGGAGGATCCTTGGCTGAGCATCCACGCCCAAGCTACCCTACTCTTCCTTAGCGTGGGTGCTTAGGCTACCTCTCGTATCCTGGGGAGGAGAGGGGGCGAAATTCCGCTCAAGTCTAATATTGCTTGTGGCAAGTAGAGTAATAAGACAAAGGTGACCCCTGCCACGCCGTGAATTTCTGTGAATTTCTGCAACATCAGGGGATTTCATTAGAACGTTAACGAAGTGCATTAGATAACATCTGAAGATGACGAAGCCGACCTTGCTCTTTCTAACGGAGACGCAGGTATCCTCTCCGGTCGATATTTCTCTCCTATCGGAGGTACAAATTAGAACACCTTTGTGCCTCAGGCTGGAGTTTGCGTATACGTCAGAGAGGACATCTGTTTTCGACGCCTAGGCAGTTTTGAAGGTCAGCGATGATCATCCTCGTGTCTGATACGGGTGCCTCAATAGAGGTAATGCCGATACAGACCAACTTATCGACCACGTCCAAATCACTGCAGACTCCGTGCTACAGCAGGTACCATCTGCAGAGATCGAAATCCTTGGTGATTTTAACGACTACCACGCTGAATGGCTGGACGGATATCAGGTCTCCTCAATATCAGATATTGACGGCTTCGTGGCGCAGTGGCTTAGCAATCAGTTGTTGCGCTGGGGGCCGCGGGTTCGAATCCCGCACGGAACAAGTATTTGTATGGCCTACAAATAATTGTTCCGGGTCTGGATGTTTGTCCTTGTGCAATTTATGTTTGTAAACTGCCTCCACAACACAGGAGAAAATCCTAGTGCCTCACTAGGATTTTCTCCTGTGTTGTGGAGTAACGTTTTTTAAAAAGAAAAAAATAAATAAAAGAAAGGTCTCCGTCGACGCCTCTCTTGGCTCATTAGACCATTGACTGATCTGAACTATTGTGGCACTCACACTCCCATCGCGGTTGCGTTCTGCAGATCGCCGCCGTGTTTGGCACTATAGGTCGGCCGATTGGGACAGGATGCGGTCTGTTTTTGCATCCTTCCCTTGAGGCGAGGTGCGGGTATGCTTCTCACCGGATGATCCCAACTAGATTTTATCGCTGATGTGGTACTTCAGGGAATGGAAATCTTTTTTCTATCATGTGTGGTGCCTAGTTTCGTCGCTCCTGTAAAATTGCATAGCGCTATAATAGGAGTGCTTCACCAGAGCTAATAAAAAGAAGTATAATTTCACCTTCAGGTAGGTACGACACGGTTCACACAGCGCTCGGTGCGCATAGCACTACTCTCCCTAGACGTTAAGTCGAGTTGGCCTTTTTTTATAGGATAGGGTGGCAAACGAGCAAACAGTCCGCCTGATGGTAAGTGGTTACTGTGACCCATAGACATCTACATCTATCATCAATAAAGACTCAAGATGCAGATACCTTGTCACCCGTGAGGACAGATGGAATGCCTCTTTGCTAGTAAAAAGGGTCTCCGGTTCTCTACACTCACCATACGAAACACAGCAGCGTTAAGCTGCTATTTTACGCTGGTTTTCTGTCAGAGCGTGGTATTTCCCCGGTCGAGCCGACCCATTCGTGCTACAACTATACTACTAATATAGCTGCAGCATGGCTCTACCACGTAAAATGGATGAATGGCCTGATGGAGTTCCTCCCATTGTGTGAAGATGTGCGCTCCCTAGTTGGCACCGATCGTAAGGTGCCTTTTCTAAGACTCTTTCTTCCTAGGTGTAGTAACGAACTCAAAGACGACAGCTTTAGTGCGACAGATCCCTAAAAAAAAACCGAAAATCGACCGCTCAGAACTATCCTATTTGTTCTCCAAAATAATGAAAACCTTCGTGAACTGCCAGCTTATGAGGTTGAGGATCACCAACTGAAAAGTGAGTGCCAGTTCGATTTCCGTCGGGGTTGATAAGCTGGTGATCTTCTGGCTTACCTGACTCATAAATTGGCGGAGGCAGAGAGGGAGACCCTGACCGTTAGTTTTGTAAGGCCTTTGATCGGGTTAGCACAAAGCGCTTCTTTCGAAGCTCCATTCCTATGGCCTTCTCGAGAATTTGTGCAACTGGATCAGCAGTTTTCTTGCAGATTGGAGCAACAAAGTCTTAGTAGAAGGTGCATGCTCCATTTACAAGGATATTTATGCTGGTGATCCACAAGGCTATGTGCTATTACCTACGCTCTTTCTTCTGCTTATCAATAATATGTTACAAACCAGGAACGTGCTCTGGTGATGCTTTATAAACTGGCTGTGTCTATATTTCTCGAGAAAACGTCACCGAGTACCGGAACAAACTTGTGTCTGAAGTCGAGTCTTTGCCGGATAAGGTCTCGGATTGGGGCAACTAAATCTATTTAAGACAGAAGACACTAGTTTGCGCGTTTACCACTAAAATAAACCCCTATGTCCTAACTGCTCAATTTCAGAGCACTCGGCGCGGAATTTTCAGCGTTGACATATCGAATAACGTGCAGTTTCGTGGTCACTTGGAAGGGAAGGTTGAATTGGCCTCTAAAAAGCTTGGCGTGCTCAGCAGAGTGGGATATATTTTATGCCAGCACACTGCTTACAACTTTACAAGGTACAGGTTCGGCCTAATATGGAATACTGTTCTCATCACCGGGCCGGGGCTCCCTAGTACCAGCTCCTTCCACTTGATCGCATCCAGCGCAGAGCGGCTCGAATCGTCGGCGACCGACGAATACTAAAGACGAGACGACGAGTGTCGCATCTCTTTGCATTTTCTATCGCATTTATCATGGGAAGTGTTCAGAGGAATTGTTCGGATTAATTCCAGCCACAAAATTTCATCAACGCATTTTACAAATCCAGATCATCGGGATGTTTGGCGGTCCACTACTGTCCGATTTATTAGGAGTTTTCTTCCTCGCACGACTTCTTTGTGGAATCGTTTACCACCGGCGATTTTCCGGACCGATACGACTTAGGGACCTTCAAAAAACGAGCTTACTCCTTTTTAAAAAGCCGGCAACGCGCCCGCAACTCCCCTGGTGTTGTATTTGTTAATGTGGTCGTCGACACTTGCCATCAGGTGAGCCGCATGCTCGTTTGTCCCCCTCTTCTATATAAAAAAGTCAATAAAAGGAAGAAGAAAATTATCTTTAACATTGTTATATTTATGTTCTGGAAGTGGAAGTAATTTTTATGATTTCAGTTCGAGCCGTTCGCGGTCAGGGGCCAAAAGTTAAAACTCGAAAATTCTTAATGGAACTAGGATAGTACATAATTTTTCGAACGTTCTTAGAGCCCGAAGGGCTCCTTTAGCTTCGGTCCCCGGAGCACTGCCCCGCCTAGCCCCTGGGTAACTACGGCACTGGTAGGGATCTACATATTAATGTGTATTGAATAGACTGAATTTAATAAGTTCAAATCTAGGTACTTATCATTAACAGGGGTAGCCATGAAAGAGGTCAGAAGGGTGGATAAATAGATGTATTCTTAGGTAATAATACTGCAGTCCTCCCCAGCCATCCAAGATTCAAATGGACTGTAATTTCGTGTCACTTAATTATTAAAAAAAACCTAAGTACACTAATATATACCATGTATGTCTCACAGTTTGGCCTCATACTTAAATCCTTACTAGTACAGTCTGTTATGCACTCCCTCCCTTACCAAATCGTAATAACTAACAATTACAATAGTTATTGATAAGTTTATTATATTATCTATACATATTGAATGCTTTGTCCTGAATGACTGACTGACGGATCACCGCACAGCCTAAATCGCAGATCGTAGAGACCTGAAACTTGGAGGGTGTGTTCTTTGTATGACGTAGGCATCCGATAAGAAAGGATTTTCCGAAATTCTACCCCTAAGGGGGTGTAAAACGTGGGCAAAGTTTGTATTCTTTGGTCCAATCCACTTCAAATTTTGCATAAACATTCTTTAACAGAATTGATGGAAGACGTGACTTGTGATAAATACGAATTATAATTGAAACTCATCGTCTAACGGGGATAAAAAGGGGTAGAAATTTATTTTGGCGATGATGTGCATCGAAGTTGATATCAATACTCCTTATGTCCGGGCCACACCAACGCGAAATGCCGTTAATTATCGCGTTGATGGGCGCTGAATGTAGGTGTGGCCACCACTTAACGCGATAATTTTTCAACGGAATTAATAATGCCGTTTTCCGTTGGGCGATAACTCAAGTGGCGGTACATCAAAGAGATTAACGCACGAATTAACGCGTTGAAGCGGCCACACTACGTATGTCTCATTGTGCACGGTGAGCGCAACGGGATCGCACGTATGGCAATGGAGTGCCATAATGAAAAAGTTATTACGTTTGAGATTCAGCAAACATAGCTATCGTTTGTGGGATCCGAGACTCAAAAGGTTTGAGAATCGTACGTCACAAAATGATGCTTGGCGATGAATAATGCAATTATTACCAATTAAAACAACTATCGAAGAATTTAAAAATAAGGAAAGCCTAATAATGGGTTATTATAGAACGCATTTAAATAAATATAAAAAAATATAATATGATAAAATATATTCATATACGTAATAACAATTTATACAGGCTGTCCCAGGAAACCTGTACCAGCGAAGGTCTGTGGTCTGGGGACACCAAAACCTATCGATTGGACCCCATGCAATTTTTTGTAGTTATCGCGATATGAATGTTTTTGTTATATTTTCAATTTTTTTTTTAATTTTGGATGGTTTCAGCTATAACTTTTTCTGTGAAGTAATTCTTAGAGAAGTTTTTTGTTAGTATTATGGCTAGCATGTATATTTTAGCTCACAAAATTAAAATTTCTGCTTGAGAGATATTTCTATTTGATTCCAACTTGAAAAAAAAAATACTTATCCCTGACTGAATAACTTCCTGATAATTTCAAAAACTTTATGGGTTTCTTAGTTCTGAAAATATTTCAAAATAGTTGGTACTTTATAGGGCATTTTTGTGCGAAAACGGAGTTTAAAGTTGATACAATCGAAAATAGTGAAATTTATTTCATGCATTTGAAATGACTTTTCTCACATTTTTCCGATTAATATGGTGAATAATTATGAATGTTGGATAGAAAAAATTTAAAATAACAACAAAATTAATTAACAAGATAACTATTATTTAATTGATAAAATAACAAATTAACAAGCAAGCACAATTCAGGTAATAAATGAGATAAGGTCTCGAACGCAGGTAAATGGTGCAAGGAACAGGTAGTGTTGAAAAAATACAACAATAGTAATGACAAAAGCCTACGTCACTCTCTCTAGGAGCGCGCTTTTTTCTTTGTCACCCTCAGAGCCGTCAGGCGTTTATTACTCTTGCGCTCGCTCGTACGTACGTTACTGTGTATTTTTGGATTTTGATTGCATTCTGAATTGGACATTTTAATTCCCTGGAACAACAACTCGGCACGTTTACTGGACTTTGATATTGTACATTATTATTATGGCGTACTCCCTACGGGATTATGCAGAAATGCATTATTATTACGGCTCTGCACGAAGAAATGCCGGACCTGCTGCGAGATTGTACCGGGACATGTTGATATGCAGATGAAGGCGCCAACCAGCCACTTATCCAGACCGACATCTTTTTCTTCGTGTGCACAATTCCTACATGAAAGGACGCTTACCAGGATTGATCAGTCGACAATCTTGTGAAGCTGAACCGATAGATCCTGACCGCGTTGACGTTGTTTTAGAAGAAGTTGCAAGAGATCCCTCTAAGAGTACGAGAGCAATTCAACGACTTACAGGTAAATAATAATCATTGTTTAACGGGTCTTTATGTGTTGGCTTCGGCCCCACGCATGCCTAATTGGCCTAACATAATTGCCCTGGACTTCGAAATGTAGACCACAATAGTAATAATAAAAACATTTTTGTCCTTCTTTCACAGGAATCTCTACCGTGCACAGAATTCTGCACAATGAGGGATATCACCCGCATCACACACGGAAAGTGCAAGATTTAATTGCCTCGGACTACCAACGCGGAATTGAATTTTGTCAAGATATGTTAAGAAGGAATAACGAAGACCCCGACTTTTTCGACCGAATTTTATGGACAGACGAATCGATATTCACACGCAACGGAATATTTAATATGCACAATTACTATTTCTGGGCGACCGAAAATCCAGAACTTGTTCGGCGTCACAATTTTCAACACCAATTTAGTGTGAATTTGTGGACGGGCGTTGTTGGCAGAGAACTGATTGGCCCAAAAGAACTCCCAACGCGATTAAATGGTGAAAATTATTTAAATTTTTTAAAAAATGATTTTATGGAGGCCATGGCAGATTCGGCTCACTTTATTAACACGCCAGAACCTAATATTTCAGTGCGACGGTGCCCCTTGCCACTATGCAAGACAGCTTAGAGGTCATTTGAACCAGCATTTCCTAGAGAGGTGGATTGGCCGTAATGCACCAATCGCCTGGCCTCTAAGATCCCCAGACCTGAACTCCATAGACTTTTTTTTATCTGGGGATGCTATAATTAATTAATTCGCGAATTCTCAAGTTTGGAGGAGTTAAAAATAAATTAAATGGAGCTCAATAAATAATAAGACAAAACACCCAAGCCATCCGAGATTTGCGCGGTAATTTTTTGCGTCGGTGCCGTTTGTGCATTGAAGCAGGTGGCAGGCACTTTGAACATTTATTGTGAAAACAATAATAATTAATTAATTTATTTCTTAAAATTACTTCTGTTGTTTTTTTTTAGCACAATGAGAAAAAATAATTTTCATTTGACTTTAATTGCACTGTTTTGAATCTTTTTATCCAACATTCTTAATTACTCACCATATTAATCGGAAAAATGTGAGAAGTCATTTTAAATGCATGAAATAAATTTCACTATTTTCGACTGTATCAACTTTAAACTCCGTTTTCGCACAAAAATGCCGTATAAAGTACCAATTATTTTGTAATATTTGGAGAGCTAAGAAACCCATAAAGTTTTTGAAATTATCAGGAAGTCATTCAGTCAGGGTTAAGTAATTTTTTTTCATTTTGAAATCATATAGAAATATCAAATACAAATGTGAGAAAAGTCATTTTAAATGAATGAAATAAATTTCAGTATTTTCGACTGTATCAACTTTAAACTCCATTTTCGCACAAAAATGCCGTATAAAGTACCAATTATTTTGTAATATTTTGAGAACTAAGAAACCCATAAAGTTTTTGAAGTTATCGGGAAGTTATTCAGTTAGGGTTAAGTAATTTTTTTTTCATTTTGAAATCAAATAGAAATATCTCTCAAGCAGAAAATTTAATTTTGTGAGCTAAAACATACATGCTAGCCATAATAATAACAAAAAAAAATCTCCAAGAATTACTTCACAGAAAAAGTTATAGTTAAAAGCGTCCAAAATTTAAAAAAAAAACTGAAAATATAACAAAAAATTCATATCTCGAAAACTGCAAGAAAAATTTTTGTAGTATTCATACGTGGTAGAGCCATGATGCAGCTATAGCACGATAGTATATGGTTGTAGCACGAATGGGTCGGCTCGACCGGGGAAAGACCACGTTCTCACAGAATACCAGTGTAAAATAGCAGCTTAATGCTGCTGTGTTTCGTATGGTGAGTGTAGAGAACCGGAGACACTTTTTACTGGAAAAGAGGCATTGTATCTTAGTCCTCACGGCTGCCAACGCATCTGTATTTTACTTTGCAAACGAAGTTAGTTGTAGATGTCTATAGGCCACAGTAAACACTTACCATGAGGTGAACTGTGTGCTCGTTTGTCACCCTTATTATATAAAAAAAAACATAGATGGGATCCAATCGATAGATATTGGTGTCCCCAGACCACAGCCCTTCGCTGGTACAGATTTTCTGGGTCAGCCTGTATATAATTAAATATATTCAAGGAACATTAACGCCAACTTTAACGCCGTTCAACGGCATTGAAATTGAAATGACGTTGACCGTTCCAAGTGTGGCCACTCACTTTATCGCGTTAAAATTAAGGCAATAATTGTTGCGTTTCTGGGCATTGACGTTTCTCGTTACTGTGGCCCTAGCATTAGTGCTTTTGATTTAAATTACATTTTAAGATTCTGCCATAAGGACTATATCGTCGGCAAATCGAAGGTGAGTGATGTACTCGCCGTTGATTTTAATACCGTATCCTTTCCAGTTCAGAAGCTTGAAAACGTCTTCCAATGCAGCGGTGAAGAGTTTCGGGGATATAACATCACCCTGTCTTACACCTCTCTGCAATTGGATAGGTTTCGTACTCTGGTTCTGTACTCGGATAGCCATCGTAGCTCTACTGTAAAAACACTTCAGCACTTCGATATACCGACAGTCAACTTGGCACCGCTGAAGCGGCGGGTCTTACAGAACTTAGCTCCGACCGCATGGACAGTTTCCACGAGCTTGTCATTCATATCATCCACTTCATTTTAGTCTTTTAGCCATTGAAAACGGTTTTGTAACTCGAGTTAAAAGGTTTCGGGTTACAGGACTTTGGAACAGAGCACGAGGGGGACGGAGCGTCGACTTCATTAGACGAGACCTCTCCAACTTAACGTTTAGGTTCACTGTGCCTCTAACCATTCGGTGATCGCTACCAGTTTTCACTCTCGCGATCACGGAGACATCACTGCACAGTTGTCGTCTGGTCGTCATAATGAAGTCAATCTCATTTTTTGTGGAACCGTCGGGGCTCGACCAGGTCCACTTCCTGTGGGGCCGCTTCTGGAAGAAAGAGTTCATCATACAGAGTCCCTCTTTCTCCATGAAGTCGGCCAGCTGCTGGCCCTTTGGGTTCCATTGCCCTATTCCGAATTTCCCTACTTTCAACTCACCGTTCTCTCGTGCCTAGTTTTGCGTTGAAGTCTCCTATTAACGCCGTATAATGAGTTTTGGAGGAATGCATGGCTCTAGAGATATCCTCATACATTTCCTCCACCTCCTCATCGGGGTGTGCCGAGGTTGGTGCGTAAACCTGTATGACCTTCAGCGAATACCGTTTGGTGATTCTGAGTATAAGGTACGCAACCCTTGTCGACACACTCTCAATTTTTACAACGTTGTTAACGAGAGACTTGTGGACGATAAATCCGACACCTCCTTGGGACAGATGGTCGCCCTCCCGGTGATAGAGCAAGTTGCCGGATTCGAGGATTACCGTGTCCTCCCCCTCTCTTCGGACTTCGGATAATCCTATAATATGCCAGCGTAACTTGTCTATCTCTTCCAGCTCCACGATCTTCTCGTCAGTCCTCAGGGTACGTGCGTTGTATGTTGCCAGGTCGAGTCGTCTTAGGTGACAACCGAACCTCCACCGGAGATTCTTAGCACCCCCTGCCCCGCCGTTACCATGGTCGCCACCGTTGCCAGGAATAGCGGGGCCGCCGGGGATTGGGGGCCGTTTCTTTGTTACTCTCATCATAGGGGGGTATTTGCCATAGTTGCCACGCTTAGCGACCGGGTTGGCAACCGCAGTATTTTTATTGTAAGTTTGTTGTTGTCAGGAAGATGCTGCTGCCCATCTCCTGCCTGTTTCCCTCTGTCACCTTTTACGACACCCACGGGAAGATATGGGGTAGTGGATATTCTTAACCGCCACTACACGGCTAGAATATGAATAAGACATACAATAGTATGGTCTATGAAATAAAGCAAATATGTGGAAGGTCTCTAATATGTAAAAGCATTATATTGAAAGAAGTGGGACATATATGGGGTGGTCGGGTGACCGACTGCTAACAATATTGTTGCACAATGACTAGTCCTATATTAGGGACTTATGATAGTAAGGTCTATGGAACCAAAGCATTAATATAGAAGGTCTCTATGATTCATAAGCATTATGTTAGCAGAGTTATGACTTGAAGTCCCACATGTATAAGACATACAATAGTATGGTCTATGATATAAAGCAAATATGTGGAAGGTCTCAAATATGTAAAAGTATTATTATAGTAAAGGGATTATTATAGTGGCATGTAGATTGCTTCACAGCCTCCGAGACCGAGGTAAACTTGGACTCACTAACCGATGTGTCCTAGACATATCATCTTAGTGTCGGTGGTAAGCGGGTTTGTTGTAGCAATACGACTTGCCCGTGGACATCGCACACCTACCGTTGTGGGCTATCTTTCTGATTAGGGTGAGTGTGTTTGGTAGTACTTTTAAGTGCAGCAAGCATACTCAACTCCATGTCTTAGTGCAATAGCGCTATGATACGTGGAGTATTGGCTACTGGCGTCTTAGTACCGTGCTGCTATGTGTCCTCCCCCTCTCTTCGGACTTCGGATAATCCTATAATATGCCAGCGTAACTTGTCTATCTCTTCCAGCTCCACGATCTTCTCGTCAGTCCTCAGGGTACGTGCGTTGTATGTTGCCAGGTCGAGTCGTCTTAGGTGACAACCGAACCTCCACCGGAGATTCTTAGCACCCCCTGCCCCGCCGTTACCATGGTCGCCACCGTTGCCAGGAATAGCGGGGCCGCCGGGGATTGGGGGCCGTTTCTTTGTTACTCTCATCATAGGGGGGTATTTGCCATAGTTGCCACGCTTAGCGACCGGGTTGGCAACCGCAGTATTTTTATTGTAAGTTTGTTGTTGTCAGGAAGATGCTGCTGCCCATCTCCTGCCTGTTTCCCTCTGTCACCTTTTACGACACCCACGGGAAGATATGGGGTAGTGGATATTCTTAACCGCCACTACACGGCTAGAATATGAATAAGACATACAATAGTATGGTCTATGAAATAAAGCAAATATGTGGAAGGTCTCTAATATGTAAAAGCATTATATTGAAAGAAGTGGGACATATATGGGGTGGTCGGGTGACCGACTGCTAACAATATTGTTGCACAATGACTAGTCCTATATTAGGGACTTATGATAGTAAGGTCTATGGAACCAAAGCATTAATATAGAAGGTCTCTATGATTCATAAGCATTATGTTAGCAGAGTTATGACTTGAAGTCCCACATGTATAAGACATACAATAGTATGGTCTATGATATAAAGCAAATATGTGGAAGGTCTCAAATATGTAAAAGTATTATTATAGTAAAGGGATTATTATAGTGGCATGTAGATTGCTTCACAGCCTCCGAGACCGAGGTAAACTTGGACTCACTAACCGATGTGTCCTAGACATATCATCTTAGTGTCGGTGGTAAGCGGGTTTGTTGTAGCAATACGACTTGCCCGTGGACATCGCACACCTACCGTTGTGGGCTATCTTTCTGATTAGGGTGAGTGTGTTTGGTAGTACTTTTAAGTGCAGCAAGCATACTCAACTCCATGTCTTAGTGCAATAGCGCTATGATACGTGGAGTATTGGCTACTGGCGTCTTAGTACCGTGCTGCTATGATACGTTGGTGGTATTTTTAATTAACAACATTATCAATTTTGTTACCAAAGTCGATAGGGATAATGTGGGTGTGTTGTGAGTGGGCGCCATCCGTGTGATAGTTGCATTGATGCTTACTGCTACTTGCAGTATTGCGTCTTGTGATGGATCTGCGGGTGTGCTGCACCTGATTCGACGCATCTTATGGTTCTGGTCTATAGAGGTATGCGGGTGGTGATGTCTGCTGGGACTGTATGGGGGACCTTGGGATGGTGTAAGCCCGATGATAGTCGTATTGATGCTTGTTGCGTTCTGCAGCATTGTGTCTCTGCGATGGTTGTTTAGCGGGTCGCTATTCTCAATGGCGCTCCCTGCGTCTTGGTTTGACTCACAAACTAAGTAGCTTTGCCCAAGTCGAGTCCCTTCATTGCGGGGCTGCAGACTGACTGACCTCCATGATGTTTTATATAACAACATAATAATATATCTCTATAAAGTTCCCACCTTTGAAAGATTGAAGGCAACTTGTTGGTGGGTGAGACAAACATGATCGAAAAATGCATATGCTCAACGTCAGTGACACAAACCCTTTCTGATGGTAAATTATTATTATTATCTTATAACTGCCTATTGGATATATCTGCCATTGTATTGGTTGGTGGAGCATATGTGTCGACCTCATGCGGGTGGTAGCTGGAGGGAGAATCTGAGGAGGCTCTCAATGCTGCGGCCAAAAGCCGCGCAACGTGGGACTCCATTCCCTTGAGGTGAGCGGTAGACTCATGACACGCTCTGCGGCGAATTGGCCGTGATAACCATGCAATTGATGGTGATGCCTTACACTTACATCACGTCTGCAGGAACGGCGGTCTGGCAGGTGGTGGCGCTCACGGAGGGCTTTTTATGGCCAGTGTGCCTATTGTTGTCTAACCCGTATGACGTACATTCACTGTGGCTGGATTTGATCGTATTCTGTATGGATTCTGTGAGCCGTGTGTCTTCTCCACATTTTTTTTTAATTGTGGGAGAGCGAAGCCCTTGTATCTGGTATTTGATATAAATATTGTGAGCCTTTTCCAAGCGGTAAGGGATTGATTAATAAGGAAGTGAATGTTATGAACCTGATACAAGAGGAATAGGGACAATTTATTGTTCTTAACTTTTTTGAGCTCTGTCTTCGTGAACGGGGTTCTTTAGCTTATAAAACGCTACCAACAGTTTTCGATTGCTCTCGTGAATATTCAATCTTCCAAGATACACCTAAAAGAACTAAGTAAATAAGGGTCCTAACTAAGACGATCACGCCATAAATTTATTAAACGGCCTATATTTAAACCTTTAGAAAGATCAATATATAGTTAATATACTGGTCACGTAAATTAGATATATTTTTATATCTTATAGATATAGATTCTAAGGAAAAACAAGTATAAGTATACACAGAGAGGGGGGGGGGGGGTCTTTACATTGTGTAAGACTTTAATTCGCCCACTTAAACAATTATTGAATCTGAATGTGAGTCAGAATTAATTTCTTCTTTGTCCACGAATAATTGCATAGAATCTCAAATATTTACTACCCAAGAGTGAGTCCAAAACGAAATTAGTTTGACAAATAAGTCACAAAAAAATAAGGGGAAGGAACCCAGGGCTACCAATGTGGTCAGAAAATTGCAACTTAAGGAAGCAAGAAAAAGTATAATCTAAATTAACCATCTAATCATCGTAAACATGCAGCTAATTATCAGAAAAAAACACTAAAGTTCACGGCAGGCCGTCGTTGATTATCAACGGGAACACCCTGAAGTACATAAGCAGGCTGATCTCTTTATAACATTTCCTTGCAATCCTCGATGGGATGAAATCACGGAGATGTTTTTGCCTGGGCAAAAAAGTTATGATAGACATGACATAATAGCCAGGGTTTTTCACCTCAAAGTTAAGAAAATAATGGCACTTCTAACCAAAGGAAAATATTTTGTGAGATCCGTTGTTTTATGTTCTCCACCGAATGACAGAAACAGGGTCTGGCTCATACACACATGTTGTTGTGGACGGTTAACCGCATTTCGCCTGACACGGTGGATGAACTTACATGTGCTGAGATACCAAATCCAAATGAAGAACCTACCTATTTTATACGACATAATTAAAAACAATATGATACACGGTCCATGTGGGAACCTTAATAATAATTCTCCCTGCATGAAAGATAATAAATGTAGGAAAAAATATCCCAGACAATTTTTGAGAGATATACAGACAGATGACGATGGTTACCCACAGTACAGAAGACGATCTCCGGCTGACGGTGGCTTTACACTTAAATTAATATACATTGAAGTACACAATAGGTGGGCGGTTCCCTATAATAAGGTTCTGTCACGAACATTTAAGGCACATATTCATGTAGAATTTTGCAATTCTGTTAAATCGATAAAGTACATTTGTAGGTATACATTAATAAGGACAGTGATCAGGCGGCTTTCGTGCTAGGAAACAAAAAGGACGAAGTCAAATTATATGACAGTGGGCGTTATTTGAGTAGTTCGGAGGCCCTAATATAAGCGGAAGTGCCTTCATATTTTGTATGGCACAAAATAAATTTGTGAGAAGGAGGTAAACCCGTAGATGGCTGGCAAGGAATAATGAAAGAACACGCTCTAGGTAGTGTACACGGTTCACCCGAAGTTGGTAACACAGAGTGTTACCAACTTCGCTTACTTCTTCACGAGATTATGGGTTCATTAGCTTACATGAAACTTGCTTGTTTGCTAGAGGACGCCTAACATTGGGATTCTGCCCTAAAGGAAGCAGCCTTATGCGGGTCGCCATTCTGTCTAATTACAGACCCACTAAGTCTTTGGGTAAAATACAGGGATAGCCTATCAGAAGACTACACACGCCACTCACGACAAGTGGAAAGGCTTTCTGGCATTATAGATGAACATCTAGCAGATGAAATCTACACTAAATGCCTGGTCACAATAGGAGAAGCTATATTAGGAGGACAAAGTCTACAGCAGTACGGGTTGCCTCAGCCTCAAAGGTCTGAAGGATTACACAAAAACAGGGACTATCAACTATATACGCAGGTGTAGGTGATATCTTTTTTTAGATGCTCCTGGTGGAACAGGCAAAACTTTTCTATTAAATTTACTGTTGGCCAAAGTGAAAAGCCTTAGCGGTCGCATCGTCCGGAATTGCTGCCACTCTGCTGAAAGGAGGTAAAACTGCACACTCCGTGTTTAAACTTCCTGTCAATTTGATACAAAACGAAATCCCACTCTGCAATATACACAAAGTAATATGGCAGAAGTACTCCACAAAACGAAATTAATTGTTTGGGATGAGAGTACTATGGCTCATAAAGGGGTTTTCGAAGTCTTAAATAGATCTTTACAAGATATTAGGAATAATAATTGTCAAATGGGAGGAGTCACGGTATTGTTAGCAGGCGATTGCCGGCAGACTAGCAGTAGTGCCCAGAAGCCAGAAGAACGCGAGCGGACGAAGCGGAGCGTGCGTGAAGCGGTCTCAGTTGTGGCCTTCTGTGATAAAACTGAGCCTTACCAAAAATATGAGAGTCCATCTTAGGGGAGATGTTATTGCCGGACAGTTCTCAGACCTGTTGCTAAAAGGTGATTTCCCCGAAGGAAATGGTGATTTCCCCGAACTGAATAATAATATAATATTATCTACAGAGTTAGGTACAATTGTTCCCACTGGAGTAAGCTTATAGCTAAAATTTACCCAAACATTAATAATATTCACGTTAAACCTGCAGAATGGTTATGCGAGCGTGCCATCCTAATATGGTTATAGCTGATTTCAATTTACAATTAGGTATCCTCAACTAAGAGCCAAGACGCGTTACATATAGATACCTACATACCTAGTAGTGTTGCCCAAAATCGGTCTTGGTCTTGCAGTCTTGGTCCTGTTCTTGCATATTTGCAAAACTAAGACCAAGAACAAGACCGCCTATTTTTAGCAAGACCAAGAATGACTGCAAGATTTGCGCAACAACAAGACTAAGCTTGCAAGACTTGCATCTTGCAGATAATACTGAATGTCGATTCAGGGAGTATAGGAGTTCGGGTATACGCTTAGGGACTAAGCGTATACCCGAATAAGGGGATAAGATGCAAAAAAATATAATAAATAAAATGGAAAATTGGACTTATGCGCATTACGAACAATACCATAAACATACATAGCGAATGAAAATATCCATTAAAAGAAAAAAGAGTGCATCCCTAGTTTTGACCATCGGCACTTTGATAGTGCGCGGCGTCTTCTTGTCGGCGTCATCAAAGGTCGGATATTGACCTGTCAAAGAAATTGTGCAGCTATTCGAATGTACAAGGTACACATAGACGTGCCGGCGGCTACTATTGATATCGCATTCAATCGCCGCCGCGCCGCACGCACTACATTTGACACTGTTTGATTGCCGCCACAGAGTACATGTTCCAAAGAATAAAATAAGTTTCCAGGTGCTCAGAATGTACACGAATACATTATGCTGATCTCGCAAGGAATACTGTATTTAGATAATGGTAAGGATAGGTAGATATCATAATAATTTATTCTAGTAAGTAATTATTATAACATTAACTATATGGGTTTATAATAATTACTTACTATTATTATTATTATATAATAGATAAACATGGATACAAAACATAGATAAACTTCAACACTACGGTGTAAGAAGTGATGCCCTTAAATTAATTATTTCATATTTAAGTAAGAGAACGCAAAAAGTTGTCATTAACAATATGAGCTCTTCCGGATCGATGGTACAAATGGGCGTGCCTCAAGGCTCAATTCTCGGCCCCTTTCTGTTTCTTGTATACATTAATGACTTACCTTACATAGTAGGGGATAACCATGATATAGTATTATTTGCAGATGACACTTCTTTAATTTTCAAATTAAGTCGACAGTTACTAAAATATGATGAAGTAAATAATGCTATATCTAAATTAGTAAATTGGTTCGATGTTAATAATTTGCATTTAAATGGCACTAAAACAAAATGTATGAAATTCGTGACTCCAAATGTCAAACAATTAAATACTAATGTAATTTTAAATGGGGAGAAACTGAGTCTTGTAGATACCACCATTTTTCTTGGAATCACACTAGACGCGAAGCTTCAATGGAGCCCCCATATATCAAAACTAGCAAGCAGACTTAGTTCTGCAGCATATGCTGTAAAAAAGATTAGAAGTCTAACCAGTGTTGAAACAGCTAGACTAGTTTACTTCAGCTACTTCCATAGCATAATGTCGTATGGTATTTTGCTATGGGGACACGCAGCTGACACTGAAATTATATTTGTTTTGCAGAAGAGGGCCATAAGAGCAATTTATGATTTAAAGCCTAAAGAGTCGCTGCGACAAAAATTTAAGGAAATTAATATATTAACTTTGGCCTCTCAATACATTTATGAAAATTTAATGTACGTACACAAAAATAAAAGTAGTTTTATAAAAATAAGTGATATTCATTCTGTAAATACTAGGAACAGACACAAGCTAGTAGTACCAGTTACTCGACTCCATCGAGTCAGTAATTCATTCTTGGGGCGATGTATACGCTTTTACAACAAAATTCCAGAAAATATACAAAGTTTGGCCTGTTCAAAGTTCAAAAACTTTATTAAACTAAGTTTGTATAAAAAGGGTTATTATAATATTAAGGAATTTATGGATGATAATAACCCCTGGAAATGAGGTGATCGCTACCAAGCTATTTCTAATTTGTTGTGTTGTTAATTTGTGTAACATCATGATTGTAAGCTGTTATTTAAAAAAAAAGTCCCGCTGGGTTTCTTGCTGGTTCTTCCCAGGACAGAGGTTTTTTCCGAACCAGTGGTAATCAAACAAAAGAGTGACTTTCAATAAGTATTATTTATAATCTATATTGAATAAAAAAGTTTCTGTTTCTGTTTCATGTTCAATAATTTTAATCTCGATTTTTGGAAGTGTGTTTTTAAAACACAAAGTGCTCAAATATGTCATCACCCATTTGATAAATATTGTAGACACTTTTAAAACACTTGAAATGTGTAAAAATGGATCTGGATCTTGTATTCAAGGCTTAGTTATTAACGAGTTGGAGGAGTACCTAAGTAAACCCAGAGCCGCTAGCTCGGAAGACATTTTAGAGTGGTGAAGGACGCATGAGACAAAATATCCGATATTATCGAAGATGGCCCGTGATTTTCTTTCAATACCTGCAACTGCAGTACCTGAGAGATTATTTTCTAAAGCATCATTAGTAATTAGAAAACATAGAAATAGGTTAAGTGATGAGTCAGCCAGATGGTTACTTTAAAAAAAAATATATAAAATAACAGTAATGTCAAAGCAATTGTGTATTGTGAAGTAATTTAATTTGTATCGTATTTTATTTTTTATTTAAATAAATGGTATATTGTATAACTCTTTTATTCAATTTCATATATGATGAGGGTCCATCAATCTCTTTCTAGGCAGGTAATGTTCTTTAAAATACAGTGAAGTTATTGCAATTAATTTGTTTTTATATGTTTAACCATGTTTTAGCACATGTAAGCTTATTAAATGTAAACGTTAATTAAGAATACTGTAACAGACTGACGCCCGTGGCCGTGGGACACGGTACATAGCTCAGTTGGTTAGAGCATCGGCACGGATCGGTTAGGTCGTGGGTTCAAACCCCACCCGGTGTCAGTTGATTTTTCGAATTTCTCATTAAATGTTTAGACATCTATTCATTTGGTTGGTCTTTACTATGGCTATGTTAATTCAAGCTCAATACCTACTCTCTTAAGTTGTTCTAAGATCTAAAGTAACGTTTCGTAAGTAGTAATAGGCTAATAGATAATTGCGAGATTTGCGAGACTCTTGCTGCAAGACCAAGACGAAGACCAATACTGGGAGCGCAATACCAAGACCAAGACCAGGTGTATTGGCGCAAGGCCAAGACCAAGACTTACTAAGTCTCGTCTTGTTCTTGCATTTGGGCAGCACCAATACCTAGTGATTCTGGTTCAACAATAATCCAGTTCTTTAAGTCAGTGCTTGACTACTAGCCCACATGATGGTGAGTGGTGATAAAGTTGCAGAACGCAAAGTGCATTGACTAATGAAATCCTATTTAATCTTGCCTCAAAGACCCGCATTGTAATCGAATAGAAAGACAGTGCAGGTAAATTACTTTAAAATAGTTAAATTTATTAAGATTCCTAATCATTTATCTTTAAAAGTCCAAAGTTTCTCCCTTTATATTTGATGCTGCTACCCATCGTAGGTCTAACTCTATCTTATGTGTCAGCCACACTGCTCCTCGCGCTGCCGCGATTTTACCCTCTCTGCACACACACACTGCTCCACTCGCAGCTCGCGCGACACTCCGCAACACTCCGCACTAGGTTGCTCGCGTTTGCAACACAATGGATGTTGAAACTGCGGCAGCGTGCGCGCTATATGCGTATTTAGTATAGCTAATTATATCAATGTCATAAAAAAGAAATATACGTCGTCGTTTCCGCCAACGGAGAGGGTGGATGACATCTATTCATCGCAATAAAACGACCTTCCGTAACGAGCACTCGGTTCGTACTGCGTTTGCGCGAGCATGTGGCCAGCCCGTCCTTTGACTCGCGCCCAAAAAACCGACAAAACAGGGAGCGATGAGCATGACGAGTATCACACTACGTCTCTGCCTCCTTTCCTCGCTACTTCCCATGCCACTCGAAGTGTGTGGCCGGGGGGTTACTGCTTATGTAAGAAGAGAATACTGAAGGCGAAGTGTTATGGATACACTGCCATTTTTAGAAAGTCATTACATCTTATGATGATTTATATGAAAGCATACCCATGGGTTTATTATGCAATAACCGGCCAAATTTGCAGAGAAGGTTCAGAAAAAGGAATATAGGCAAATGATGAAGAAAATTTATTTAAAAATCTGAAACACTGTCCTATTTATCTATTAAATTCAAAATGCATGATAATGCATTATTTCAACCGATTTTACTGCGCACGCACACACTTGTAAGGGTCGATCGGTAGTAAAAAACTTTGTTGCCCATAAATCACATTCAATTTGAGATAATTTCAAATAAAAGTAGAAACCTTAAGGTGGCACAAGTCGCGGGCTCGAACTCGCTGGTGGGCGCGGCGAAAAAGCACGCTGTCTCACCTTGCATCGTGCCCGACAGAGATAGTATCAGTGATGAGCATATCGACACTAGTATTCACGCATGTCTTCTTCGTACGGCATTCGGAACCGTTTGAACAAAAACGAAGTTACACGAACACGATGCAACATCTATAATAATAAAGCAGAAAATATAGATCTTTACTCCGTCTAAAAAAAGTCCGCGATACCATATGTCTATTTTTTATATATAAGCTACAATTAGGCATTTTGATTTTGACAAAAAAAATGAAAATTTAATTATTAGGCATGACATACTTATTTATCCTTACGAACGAAAGTTACTTCATTATCAAGACAATTTTTTGAAGATAAAGTTCGTTCTTTATACCATGTTTATATAGTACATAGGTTAAGAGATAATGTAAAATTAAAATAATTCAATACTTGGCCTTGACGCGCAAACAACGCATAACCCCTAGCCTAGCCCGGTGCGAACTGAGAAGCCAGTATTGAAAGAAAGCTTCTATGAGCGAGGTTAGATTAGCCGTTAGTTCAATCATTATCTATATCTACACAAATAAATAAAATTGAAGTGTCTGTTTGTAATGTCAAAATAACAGCTTTTTACTAATTGCATATGAAATTATATACGCTACTTATAACATTAACATAATTTTTAACATTTTTGTATGTCTGTCAGTCTGTTTGTTCCGGTTAATTTCCAAAACGGCTGGACCGATTTTGACGGGACTTTCACTAGTGGATAGCTCATGTTATAAGAAGTAACTTAGACTGCTTAAATTTTAGAAAAATTATTAGGTGTCCGTGCAACAAAATTAACACCCTAAACTAAATGCGGACGAAGTCGCGGGGAACAGCTGGTAGCTAAAATAAATTCAAAATTAACTGAGTGCTTTTATCTATCTCCCAGGTGAGCGTAACAATGATTAGTTAAGTACATCTTTATTTCTGAACTCTTTCATTTTACGTTGCTATGGTATTTTGAAAGTTTAATTGATTAATAAGTATAAGAGGTTGATAGCAAATTTATCAAGAACCATTTCTTGCCTACACACTTTCATGTATCGTGTACGTTTTTCTTTAAAACTGGATAAAACCGCGCATAGTATGCCGACAGATAAAATAAAAGTACTCCATTAATTATGACAATTTTTCCATACATTATTATCAAATAAAATATTTGATTGCAATTATAAAATGCTTGAACTAGGTGTCATGTCATGCCACGCATCTCGGACACGTGATGACGCGGGTGAAACCGCGAAATTATTAGGCGCTGCTTTATCGCTTCATATTATACCTCTGTGGCTCTATATACCAAATATAGATTGCTTACTTTATTATGTTTAGTTTTTCCCGAGTGGTCATGCAGCGATCACTTAAGAGTTCGGCTTCGAACGTGTATAACTGCAAAAATTATCCAACGGGAACGAAATACCTGAATAAACGGTATCATATATGTTATTTACAGCTCCGTGGCGCAGTTGCTTAGCAATGAATTGTTGCACTGGCAGCCGCGGGTTCGAATCCCGCACGGAACAAGTATTTGTATGGCCTGCAAATAGTTGTTCCGGGTCTGGATGTTTGTAAACTGCCTCCACGATACAGGAGAAAATCCTAGTGTGGGGGTAACGTTTTTTTAAAAAATAAAAAAAATAATAAAATTCCAGACTATAACCTATCTCTGAGCAAAATATCATCCAGGTCCCTTCAGCGGTTCTGGTGTGATTGAGTAACATACATCCATTCATCCGTCCATCCAGATATCCAAACTTTCGCATTTATAATATTTAGATAATAGGTAATTGTAATTAGTTCTGCCTACCTATAAATTGTTTTCAAAAATACTTACCTGTCTTCTTACTTTTTTATATACACTCAATATCACTAAATGTAAACACAGGTTTTTATCAAGACAAGTGACCCATCAAGATTGTTTTCTTAGTACTGACGTACCTACCTAAAGTTTACAATTTTGTGGCCACGACGCGGTGACGTTTTGTGACATTTTGTTGTATTGTAGGTTGTAGGTATCTAGGTAATAACAGTAGGTACCTATGAAAATCCCACATAATGTACCTTGTTTGTCCGCCGCAAGAGTCGTCTAATAAATAATTAAACTGTTTTGTAATTCTTTATTTATTTATAACACTTGCATTGAGAGCCGTGGTAGCTCAGATGGTTAGCGCTCGCCGTAAGTATCACATTACGCGAGCAACCCGGGTTCGATCCCCGTCGGCACCAATGAAATTGTTGCAATTTTATATAGTAATCGTATATAGACTTTACTTTTTTTACTTTTATAATTATATCATATTACACACGAAAATTTTACAATATTGTCTGTCGTCCAAAACGCATCATTCATCTCTTTCAATTATATCAATTTCCATGCTGTCTTTTGTCTTTGGCGTCCAAATTACAAAATAGCAAAACTTTTCGTTTCGAATAAAACTCGAATAAGCGCGCGTCACCGCCCGTGCATGTGTGTGTAAGCGTCGTTCTCCCGCACCGCACCGGGGGAAACATTATTCAGTGAGATGCACGATAATTCATAGTAACATACGCGCGTAAAAAAATACGAAAAGGCCTTTGGAAGAAGGGGTTTTATGAAAAAACCACTGCATAAATCAATTACGAATAAAATTTATTGAATTCTTCGATAATTGAGCTGTGTCGGTACCGACTTTGTTTTGGAAATTTTACACTTCTTTTATTACTAATTTACGCCCAAAGTTGTGTTAAAATTGGCAATAAAAACGATCTTTGGTAGCCCGTAACTTTTTAATAACATTTTATTTTACTATTCTGTTTCCGTACAGACAAATTTAATAATGAGACAAAACGATATCATGTTTAACTTTGGATGTACACTGTCAAACAGCGTAGTAAAACCCCTCCGAAATTTGTATGGAAATATTGTCGACTAGTGTCATCTTAAAGCGGCTTCTCACTTGCCTGCTGCAGAGGCAATGTAGGGTGTAGGAGTGGGGATGACCCTTAAAAGCCTCCTTAATTGTGATGTGTATGCAAGCAAGGGCAATTTTCTAAGTCCGCCCTGCGGCAGGGCGGCAGGGCGGCAGGGCCGCAAAATCTTCCTTGCTCCCTAAATCATAGCTGCCGCTGCCGCGTGTAGCGCAATTGGGGCAATTTTAATCAGTTCGTTAGCGACTTTCGCGCGCAAGTCACAATGGATACCAATGAAGTGTGAAATTTGGACGGGGTGATAAAAGTGTATAAAGAGCGGCTTCTTCACCCAGTATCTCCTTTTTCTCTTTTTTGCGGTAGCACCGCAGAAAAAACGCTATTTGAACCTGGTAACGTTTTCAAACGTGGTAGAGCCACGTTGCAGCTTACAAGCTTTTATGGTTGTAATTATTAATTAGTCATTTTATCGATGAATGTGGGTATCTATGGGCCACAGCAATCACTTACCATAGAGTGGACTGTTTGCTAGTTTGTCACGCTAAAAAGCCTTCTACACGGTCGGGACCAACCACCAACCGTCGTGACCTTGGTCGAGTTGATGTAAAAATGGACAGTGTAGACATCGGTTGTCTGACCAATATTTTGGTTGATGTCTGACGGCCTTGGTAGCGAGCGCATCACTCACGACACGTCGGGTCCGTGGTTGACGCCGACCATGTGGAAAGCTGTCGGCCGACGAGTCGACGAGAGCGCCAGGCGGCAGGCACCTCATTGCGCCCTTGGCAGTCGTCGCGGGCGAACGTTTAACGGCACTATGGAAATGATGTAATTGTACTAAATCTCAGATCTTTCTTATAGCTATTAAAAGTGTGATAAGTCCCTTCAATGTAACTGAGTCTAGCTAACATTCTTTTTTGTACCTTTTCTATACGTTGTATATTGTTTTGATAACTAGGATACCAAACAAAGGAACAGTAGTGTATATTGCTACAGATCAACGCGAAATAGAGGGCCTTTAAAGCTGGTATGGACTTAAATTCTGTAGTGTTACGTGAGATGAATGCTATTATTCTATTACACTTATTTATTGTGATATCAATATGACGTGTGAATCTCATTTCGAAATCAATGTTTAGGCCTAAATCTTTAACATATTTTACTTGATTAAGACGAGTATCTGCAATATAGTAATTAGTCTCGAATTTTTTATATTTCCTTAAAAATTTTATGTGGTGACATTTTTTTACATTGAGTTCCATCTTATTACATTCACACCATTTACAAAGATCGTTTATATACCTCTGTAATAGTAACTGGTCCTCTGTGCACTTAACGGTTCTAAAAAATTTCAGATCATCGGCGTATAATACAAATTGACTGTTATTTAATACATGTTTTGTCATCTATAAACAAACAAAATAAAATTGGACCCAGGACTGAACCCTGAGGAACTCCAGAAGTAGCTTGAAATATGTGAGATACAAAACCGTTTACAACAACCCTCATTACTCTATTTTCTAAATAGGACTCAAACCATCTCAAAAGACATCCATCAATAAAAAAAAAGTTTTTAAGTTTAGCCAGTAATATTTTATGGTCCACTTTGTCAAAGGCCTTGCTAAAGTCGGTGTAAACGGCATCAACCTCATTGCCATTACTTAGTTCGGTTAAAACCTTTTCAACAAAGAACATTAAGTTGGTTGTTGTGGATCGCTTCGCAAAGAAACCATGTTGATAGTCACTCAGAAGTTGTTTTACGTGCCACTTTAAATGGTTACTAACAAGGGATTCAAATATTTTTGACAAAGTGGAAAGTATGCTGATGGGTCGATAATTACAGATAACATTGATACTTCCGGATTTATGGATTGGTAAAACGATAGCCTCTTTCCATACGTTTGGAAAAATGCCTTCCGAGATAGATCGGTTATAAATTAAATTTAGTGGTGTCGACAATATTTTAGCACATTTATTTATGAATATTGGAGGTAAAACAAAAAAAAACTAAATCTAAATTCGTTTATCCGTTTCGAAGTATGACACCACAGACAGACACACAGATACACACGTTTAATATATAACACCCCTCTTTTTTGTCAGGGTTAAAAAAGGATCATTGAAAATATCGCGTAAATATACATAAACAATACACAGTCAATAATAAAATAATATACAGTCGGATTTAGAACCTCCTTTTTGAAATCGCCTAAAAAAATTGATTTTTGTAAAATAACGGGAAAATTTGTGTGAATTCTAGTACCGATATCATTGTCATTTAGTAAAAATACGTATAGTAATTTATTATCTTTATTTCCATTTTTACACAAGAAGAAAATTTTATATTTCTTATATGAACTTCTTAAATCTATTTTCAAGAGTTATGTTTAGAATTAAACTTATCTAACGGAAGTACATATATCCTAACAAAAATTGTACGTAAACAAAGTATTAAAGTATTTACATAACAATCTAGACTACTATATTGTAACATAAAATTTAAATTTATCAAATAACAATGTAATCTAATGTGACCTTAAAAGCAGCATGATCAATAGGAAATCAAAGCTAGAAGCTGTAAGCGTCTAATAAAAACGTTCATCCAAAATAAATCAATATTTATACAAATAAATCTTGGCATACTGTACGTCAACGGTACTCGCTTGAAAACGATAATAAAATACTGAACTCAATAATGATAATAAAATATTACAAAGTAAAAAGTCAATAGTTTCGTGTCATAGACATTAACAATAGAGTAACATGCGAATATGTTTTTGACTGCGCGACATCGATTTATAAATTTATATCTGGATATGCGAACAGTACAGGGGCCGTGTTTTGTCACGGGTTGACATCTATTTATACGTATACAGTATACAATACAAACAAGCCAAGTAAATATATTTGTCATGATCGTAAGCGATAACGCGAATAAGAAATATCCATAAAGTATTCCCACAAAAATGCTATTTTTTTTTCGAATCTACAAACAATATAAATTACAATTTCCTATAACAATTGTCACATTTAATTAGTAATACGATAATATAAATAAATAGTGATCCGCTTGAAGTTTGTGGTGTAAAGAGAGCCAGGAGTGGTGAGTGATGGCGTCATGAGGCTCGTGGTGTCGCGGAGCCTAGAGCCAGGAGTGCCGGTTGATGGCGTCGTACGGTGGCTGGCGAACGCCCAGTGCTGCCGGATATCCAGGAGAGTACAGGCTCATGATCTGCGCGCCGGTTTGTCGTAGCAGCTCCTCCTGGTGGCGCTGCAGGTACTGCTGGTACAGAGGTGAAGAAGTGTCCGCGCCCACGAACGGGTACCCCGCCCGTACTTGGCCATGCCCTATGTACGGGAATGTGCTTGTGCTCGAGTTCTGGTGTGCTGGCTTTACAAGCTTTTCTGCATTAGCCTCCACCGAATTCCGCTGCTGATGCGCCACGGCTGCGGCCATGTAGTTCGCGGCCATCAGTTGGTTGGTGCTGTTACGGAAGTCCTCCATGGAGAATGCGTTGTCTCCGTAGAGCGCACTGCCGAGCGCCATGTTCGTCGATGTACCAAAGTTGAATGCACTCGCAGACATCATGTTCGATTTAACAGAATTCAGTACGTCCGTGCTGCATGTCGAAGCGTGATGGTAGGGCTGGCTGCCGACCGGTGAAGATTTGTTTTCCGCTGCTCTTTTCCGTTTAGCCTTCATCTTTGTGTCTGCTTGAGTAGTCGCAATGCTTGAGGACGTTTTATATATGCCAGCATCCTTGCTCAAAGATGTAGACGGCTGTGAGTAAGCACTAACCGAAGTGCTGACAGGAATTATGTCGGACGCTATACTTTTGTTGAACATTTGGAAGGATTTATCATGATATAAGGATGCACCACTTGTTGCAAAACTGGACAGAAATCGTTCATCATTAGTATATCGTTCTAGCATTTGTGGTATATTAGGAATACTTCTTAGAGTGTCCAGAGGGATCGTAGTATGTGTACTGTAGGGAGCTTTGTACGGAATTGACGACACGAGGGGATGATTCTGTACTAATTTCTCGGCTTTTTGTGACTTTGCAAGTGTATCGATATTCTTAGTAATGTGGTCGCTGTCGCTGAGCGTGGACGACACGCTCATATGCTCGTTCTTAAGCATGCCGCGCGGATTCGGTATTCGCAGTTCGGCCGGGAGGCTCTGCTGGAGCTCTTGCGATCTTTGTAAACTCGCTCTCGGTACATTATTGTACGCGTTGTACTGCTGCTGTTGCAAGTTTTTATTGTAGTTAATAGCGGCCGAATTGGTTACGTTCACCTCGGTTTTAAGCTTCTCTTCGTTACTAGCGGCATACGTGGTGGAGTAGTCAGATGGCATATCTGTATTGCGGATTTGATTGGTTACTTTCCAATTACCGTAATCGATGGCCGTAGTTGCAGGCGTCGCGTTGCAGGCGTAAAGCTTTTTGTTGGCCAGATCGATGTCGTTCAAGGAAAAGCTGGTGGTGTCGTATTGAGTGTGGTGCGCATGCGCAATGTTTTGGTTGACAGTAATCTCACCAAGCTGTCTGTCGTGCGAATGTGCCGGAGTCATATTGCTGCAGCCGACACTGGACTTCGGCAACGATTTCGGCGTTTGATGATTATTAATACCAAGATTTATAGCGATAGACTCCACATCGTACACTTTCTGTTGAGTTACTATGCTTGGTTTTGTGTAATCTATTTCATGACACCCATTACTACTCCGTCTATCGTTGTCCGGATTCATGTAACCCATATTCACCATATCAACATTATCTTTTGTCATTATGCTAACTGGCTTGTTAGGATCGTTGTTTGCCATTTCGTTTTTGTCCTCGTGACTATCATCATTGGCGTCGTACGTGAGATCTATGTTCTCAGTGCACGTGTTCCCCTCGACATATTCCACACTACTTATTTCACGTAGACTATTCATTTTGGCTAATTCTGATTTTTCACTTAAAGCCAATGCTATATCATCGATAGACGTATTTGACATTGTTGGTATTTGATGTGCAGGTTGTGCAATCTTTTGGTAGTCGTTCTTGGGCGGCATCGATGGTGCAGCCATTTCCTTTGGCTCTGGGCCTTTTTTAGTTAATTCTTCAGGTTCGTTGTAAGTTCGCTTTTTGACAGGGAAGTGTGTCGTCTTAGAATCTGAAATCGGTGTCGAGGGAATTGCTACTGGGCTAGGCGGGGTTGGCTCAGGGTGCGGTGATGCCTGAGGTTGAGAATAGTTCTTGTTTTGAGGCTGCGGATATGGTGGAGTGGTGGGAGAATAGGGGCCGTTGAAATTATTTTGTTGATATGAGGTAGGTGCCAAAGGCGTAAAGTCGCCGTGAACTCTGGGCACTGGCTTACTGATCACCTGCGATTTGGATGCATCGTAGTATGAAGGTGCATTTTGTCCATAGGCAGGTAATGGACTCTTGTTATGATCAACAAAATAATTTGGAGTCGCAGATCCTGTAGCGTTGTTCGAAATATACACGTGTTGTGAATACGGTGAGTAAGGCGATTGAGGCATCTCGCGCGGACTACAGCTCTTATCGGGGCTACTTTTGAGAGACGTTGTATCTTGATAGAAGCCTGCTCTCACAGACCCGTTTATAATTGGGTAGGTAATCTTTTGAAAATCTTCTGTCCTTGGAGAAGCTGGAGACCTCAGAAGTGGTGAAGTGTGAGACATTTGATGTCGAGGCGAATCTAGATCTTGACTAAATGAAGATCTTTCGGACAATGAGCTACCGGTACTGGTCCTTCGCTGCCTAGGTGTGTTCGTGATACTCGGCAGAGGGCTCTCCCCGCCCTCGTGATTAGGCGTTTCAGGACCATTTGGAGAATCAAACTTTACCGTATTCCTAGTATTGTTAGGTTTATTATCAACATTGGCATTATCTGTTGGTTTTTCTTCACAGTCCTGCTCTTCTGGTTTCTTTTTCGTAGTCACTGCTGATGAGGTAGTACTTTTTGGAGCGCCAAAAGCCTTAAACCAAGCGCTTAAATTCGGTGTAGCTTTTTCCTGGCTAGGTTTAGGTGGAACAGTCGGTTCAGTTTCGACTTCTGCATCTTTTTTAGTCGGAGGTGGTGGCTTTTCTTCAATTTTATTTTCAACCTTTATCTCTTCAACGACCTTCTTTTCTGTCTCCACTACTTTAACTATTTCTTTTTTCTCTTCAGTTTTATCGTCATCATTTGTAAAGTTATGATCACTGCCCAGTGTAAACTCTACGGCTGGTAGAACCGAGCCGAGACTTAGTTTTGGACTGAACTCTTCTGCTTTCACAGTTTCACGCGTTTTATTGAGCGGACCTGGCGGGGCAGACTCTTCAAGTTTCTCAGAGCTCTTATGGGGCATGTTAGTGAGAAGGTTACCCTTGCTTTTGCCCGGTTGCAATCTATCGATAGTTCGTTGTATTTCCCTTCTCTTCAATAATTTTGGTTCTCGTGAAGAAGGTCTCTTACGGGTTACATCCTTTTTATTTTGCAAAGGCTTCTCCCCCTGCGATAATTCGTCGTCTTGGCGACTGTTATCTGGATCTTCGGTTGAAATAGTTTGCTCGGGTTTGTCTGATGGCGAACTTGTCGCAGAACCTTTCGGTGCGTCGTCCAACCACTTACTTATATCTTTGACAGCCTGCTCCAAAGCTTCAGAAGCTGATTCATTTCTTGCCGTGTTTTTCTTTACAACTTTTTTGTTGGCGGGTTTTTCTTTCAAATCCTCATCATCATCTGAAAATTCAGGTTCGTCATCTTCTTTTACCGAGTCTTTTGAATCTTTTGTATTCGAGTCTAAGCTTTTGTCAGCACTGCTCTGACTCGGTGTAAATAGACTGTTAAATAGTGAGCTGTCTTTGAATTTTTCATTTTTGGCTTTTAGTTTCTCGATAGTTTCTCTCAATTTCTGATTTTTATCTTTTTCAGGAATACGCAAATTTTGTTTCGGTTTGTCCACTGATTTTTGCTTACAATCAAACAGAGATTCCCATGCGTCCTTAGCGGCATGTCGCCTTCTCTCTTTAATTTTGTCATATTTGTCTTTATAGAAGTCAGGGTCGGAAAGTTGGTCAGACTGGTCATGCTGCTCTTGCTGGTCAAGTTCTGTTGGCGAAGGCGTCGGAGTGTGAATAGAGGGCAAAGGGCTTGCGCTGCGACTTCTATTTGAGCTCTCCAAGGATTCTTGTGACTCACTCCGCTTTATGACTTCTACTGGTTCAGATTCATGGTGTTTACTTTTCTTTTTCTTTTGTTTAGACTTTTTTCCTTCTCTGTCTTTATTTTTAGCGTGTTTTTGTTTTTTACTGTGTCTACTCTTAGAGTCACGTTCAGATTTGTGGGAGTATTTTTTGTGATTCTTGGAGTGCTTACCATGTCGATGATGACCTTTGCGTTTCTTTTTTGTCTTTCCCTGCTTACTTTTATGAGATTCCTTTGATTTTTTTACTTCACTTGATTCTGGCGCCTGTTCATCTTGTTTTTCATCTTCGATTGGATCTGAAGTACTGGATTTGGGTTCACCTGAAACAATTTTTTTTTTTACATTAAATGCAGTTACACAAAGTTAATGTCAAAGGCGTTGTACTACGTGTGATACTTCTAAAACACTAAACGTTTACTTTGATCAAGTATAATAAGTCGACATTTATTTTACAGTCGGTTCACCAGACCGTTTAACTTAAGGTTAAATAATGAAAAACATATAGCCATATGCCACAACTACATATAGAAAACTGTGTATCAACACTGCAAACTGACACTAGAAATATAGTTTAGATCATAGTCAGTTAAAATAATGATTTGGTTAATGGATTTGTAACAGTGTATTAATTATATATTTATTATATTACTGTGTTCTTCTATAACTTGCTGCCATCATCACTAGCACTTTACGAAACATGAAAACATTGCAAACAAACAAGTTAATCACTCAAAATTGACCAATTATTCTACTAAACATAACAAGTAGACAAGAAACAAGAAACATTGAGTTACAACATATACAGGGTTATTTTTCAGTTTATATACACTTTTTGCAGTTTTTAAAAATAAGCGTAGAAATTATCTTAAATTGAATGTGAGTTATGGGTAACAACAGCGCGCGCTCGTGTGTGTATGAGTCAATGACACGCTCAATACTGTGATTCCAATTTCCCCTTCATACTTTAAACGGGCTTAAATACGTCATAATAGATTATATATATATATATATATATATATATATATATATATATATATATATATATATATATATATATATATATATATATATATATATTTACATTTTAACGGCGTGTGGGATGGATACTATGCAAATAAAAATTCTACACTCCACGAATTAAATATATTTTTTTACTCCCACACCAAAGACAATTCGAAATACAAGTTCAGACTACAGAGCGAGGGAAAGAGGTTGATAATAAATGTAAATAATTAGTTGTAGAAAAGATAGCTGAGCTAGGAAGCCAATGATAGATTGGCGCGATTTAAATAACACTTATTCGGGCGGCGTGAGCGCAGCGTCTAGCATTGAGAGCGTTTAAAACCAGACTGGCCGGTTAATAAAAATAGGCAGTGCGAATAGTGAGGAGTATTGTCGACCTCAACTGACTCAAACATCGAGTCGGCGCGTACGCCATTCAGTGTAGTACGGCGTAATATGTTTATTGACATAATTTTACTACTTAAATATGCAATCACTTATAATGAAACTAACCATTTACAAAAATGTTTTCGGGGTGGAACATCACATAGTGCACATAGTGCTTGAAAACGTTGGTAATGAAATGGGCGATATCCAAAAGAATTCAGTAGTACCCACACGTACTGGCTAACTCTTTAACTTAACTCGTTTCGTTCCAAAAACTCGATCTTCCCTATATAATATTGTTACGAGCATGGGGTTCGTAAAAATAACTGCCGATTGAATTACTATTGTAGTCTTTGACTCGTTCACCGTGTTTTCGACAGCCGAGCTTAGTACTGTCCAAAGTCTAACAGCCTTTGGTTAGCTGCAAAAATTGTTCTCCAATTGGTGGTACACGAGCGTTAATTCCTTGTCTTTGCAAACACAGTAAACACTGTAATATTGCACCATTTCATAGTACCCGTGGTTCGAATATTTTTGTTATGTCATTGGTAACAAAGCGTACGTAATGAGGTCACGGTCAACACCGTCAGCTGTTGGCTTGGCTGGGCGAGCGGACGCAGGTACGTAGCGATGTAACGGTAAATAAAAAAAAGCGGCGGAGATGCGCTACAAGGTACCCCTTACGAATGTGTATATATACATATATATTGCAATATAACCTTGTATATATATATACAAGGTTATTTTGCAATTACCGCACCCCTTACGAATGCACACATTCGTAAGGGGTACCATATAAGGGGGGGGGGCATATATATATATATATATATATATATATATATATATATATATATATATATATATAAATTAGTTACAATCATTACTTGCAATGACACCTTTTTTACCCCTACACTAGAATTTTGTCATGTGTCGTGGAGTCAGCTCGCATACATAAATAGCATAAGGACAAACATCCACATTCGGAAGAAAAAAATACTTGTTCCGTGCGGGATTCGAGATTGCAGCTTTCAACGCCGTAACTCATTGCTAAGCTACTGCGCCACGGAGCCGTCAAAGATGTTCACAATAAAGACAGTTCCCTGATGCTTTCATCATAAAAATAGAAACAAATAAACAAAGCACTGCAAAGTGTACCTGCGTCAGAATGAGATTTTCTTTTCTTCCGCTTGTGGCGAATGGGAGATTCACTGTTCTTGAGCTTGTGCTTGCGTGAGGGCGTTGGTAACTGGTACTCCACCGCGATCTCTTCGTCCGAAGAAGACACTCGATGGATGTACTTCTCGGTGAGACGGTCGAATGCCGTTTGAAGGTTGTCCACCATCATCGTATACTCTGTGTAAAGTATGTTTATACGTGATAAAGCCATGCTGTTGCTATATTGTGGCTGCAGCACGAACGTGTCGACTCGACCGGGGTCCACCACGCTCTCACTGAATAACAGCGTAAAATAGCAGCTCAATGCTACTGTGTTTCGTATGGTAAAAGTAGAGAGCCGGAGACCCTTTTTACTTATAACGAGGCATTCCATCTTAGTCCTCTGGGGTTTGTCCTTGGAAGGAATCCGTGTTCTTTAACGAGGATTTGTGGTCTATCAAATCTAATGTAGAATACGGACATGATCACCATCAGTACAGGCAAAGAGGCATTCCATCTTACTCCTCACGGTTGACGTTGCATCTGCATTTTGACTCTTAATCGAGGATAAATGTAGATGGCTATGGGCTACAGCAACCACTTGCCATCAAGTGGACTGTGTGCTCGTTTGCCACCTTTGTTCTATAAAAAATGTATACTGGTAACACAGGCAAAGCTTTGCATGGCGTTAAAAAATATAGTTTTCTCAGAAAAGACTCCTATTTAGATAAACTTACTAACATTAACTAAATAGTAAATTTCACACAAATGGTTCATCATCATCATCATTACAGCCCTTCACAAGTCCACTGCTGAACATAGGCCTCCTCTAAGGAATGCCACAAAGCACGGTCCCGAGCCACCTGCATCCATCGACTTCCTGCATATCTTAGCAGGTCGTCACTCCATCTAGTGGGGGCACGCCCAACACTTCGCCTGCCGGTACGAGGCTGCCACTTGAGATAACACAAATGGTTAAAAAGCAATAAATACATAAGAATTGTCCGCTTATAGCATAGGATCTTAAAATTAAAATAAAACGTTAGGGAAATTAAATATTTACACACTTACACTATTTTTTTTAGAATAAGGTTTACAAAAGAGCACACAGCCCTCCTGATGGTAAGTGGAAACTGTGTTCAATTACTATATCATTGCATTACAGGTTAAAAATGAATCCTCTCAAAGTAGCCCCACTATAATTGTCTGGCACTCAATATCTGAGGGAATGAACAAACTTTCCTTCAGATAAAATATGCTTGTGTTTTAAATCGAGGTTAGTTCGCGTAGTCACGGAATAAATAATAGTACTACGCACAGAAGTTGCACTCCTTTGATGTAGACTGCTTGCCGACGTTTTAATAACCTACGTAATTATTATTTATTGGATAAATCGCGCACGCAAGCTAAATAAAACTTTATCGCTTCGCGCGTGTGTCCGCACTACTTTTTTTTTCTTTTCTTTTGCTTTTAAAAAAACTGTATCTTTTTCCCTTCCCCTTCTTTCACGGGGGACTTTCTGTGGTTACTAAGGGTTATCAGCAAAGAGTAAAAAATACATTGCGAAATGGTAAGTTACTTAGCTAAAGTACCTATCCTGACTATGATCGACTGACCATATTTTCACTACTATGTGAATTTTGTCATGCCCAACGCATGCAACTTGCAAGGCCATTCGTGGGGAATCGCGATGCTTGGCTCGGAAGTAATAGGTAGATAGTGTAAACAACTAATAAACCCGAAATACTATTCCTAACAGAAATGTGATTGTATTCTACTTAGTTAAAAATATTGTAAACAAAGTTTTAATTACAGTATTTTGATATTATAACTTAGGTTAAAAGGGAAATAATACTATTAATAAATACTAGATCTGAAGGCTACGATGACATAAACACAAAAATAATAAAAAATTGTATTTATTAATTAATTGAAATCTTGACATATTTAATTAATTTTTCATTTTCGTGTGGAATCTTTCCAGATACATTGAAACTATCAATAGTTAAACCGCTGTTTAAAAAAGGTGAAAAATATGATATTAATAACTATCGACCAATAACCCAAATATCCGTTATATCAAAAATATATGAAAAATGCATGTATAAAAGACTAATTGAATTTTGTAATAAATATCAGATTATATCAAACGAACAGTACGGCTTTCAAAAAGATAAATCTACAAATTTGGCGATTTTTTCACTCATAAAAGTAGTACTGTCAAATATCAATAATAATAATTTTACCACGGGACTATTTTTTGACCTATCTAAAGCCTTTGAGCTAGTTTCAGAGGACCTATTGTTACAAAAATTAGAGGACCTGCGCTTCAATGGATATCATCATATCTTTATTATAGGCAAAAATGTGTCATTGTTACTAAAACAGATGTAAATGGGGATATAATACCGTACTCTTCCGAATACCGAAACAATAAATATGGCGTTCCACAGGGAAGTGTTCTCGGTCCAATCCTGTTTCTGTTGTACTTAAATGATATTGTCAATATGACGAAGCATAAATGTATTCTATAAGCTGATGACATTTCAATTATCGTCACTTCCAACAAAAAAATTAATAATATGAGTGACCATGAAGCTTGACATAAATAATACAATAGATACTTTAATTAATTGGGTTGACATACATAATTTAAAAATTTATTTAGTCAAATCTTTATATATTACTTATTTTACTGTACCACCTACAAATACCATGTTTTAAGCAAATAAAGAAATTATTATTTTGGGGTATCTATAAAGTTTTCTCATCTGGTTGGGCAGTATCAATATATAATTGTAAATGAAAGTGGTAAACATACATAAATATGAATAAAATAAAATAAACACATAAAAATACATAAATATATAAAAACCCCACCAGATGGAAGCCCTCGGCAGGGGAGACCAGACGGCCGAGGGTTAGGGGGAAAGGGAAAGAAACCGGCGGACGATGCGGGCGGTATCGAGGAGCACCGCCTTCTGCATTTGAGCCTGGAGCGGTCCGTCACGGAGTCCCAGTCGCCTCAGATGACCCGGGAGGCTGACTGGGATTAACCCGTTCGCAGAAACGACCACAGGAATAATTTCGGTCGGCAGACCACCCCACATGCCGGTAACCTCGTGAGCCAGGTCCAAATATTTTGTCACCTTATCTGTTTCGGCTTTCACGAGGTTCTCGTCATAAGGAATGGTAATGTCGACCAAAAAGATCATTGACTGTGCCCGGTCCATCAGCACAATATCAGGCTTATTCGCAAGAATAGTCCTGTCTGTGATGATGGCCCGGTCCCAGTAGAGCCTGGCGCGGTCATTTTCGAGCACGGCTTCCGGCAAGTACTTATAATACGGCAGTTTCCGATCCACGAGGCCGTATTTCAGAGCGAGCTCCTGCTGTAGAATCCTGGCTACTAGATTGTGTCTGTGCAAATACTCAGAGTTAGAAAGCGCCGAACAACCGGAGATGACATGCCTAAGTGACTCACCGGGATGGCGACAAGCTCGACAGATGTCGACGGCGCCATCCTTTAGGATGTATCTCCGATAATTGTTGGTCTTAATAACCTGATCCTGTATCGCACAGACAAAACCCTCGGTTTCCCCAAAGAGGTCACCGGAGGCGACTATGTCTACGAAAGGCACATGTAGAGCCTTGTAGAACATCCCGTGGAGCTCCTTCTCCTTCCTATTATTATTATTATCTCCTTCCTATTATTATTATATTATTATTATTATAAAAATAAAGATTTGTATATGTCCAGTCCAGTCCAGAAGGAAATGTAATTTTTTTCCCAACTAAGTATTCAAAATTAATACTTTGCCCAGTTTTAAATGTCTGTACTGGAAAAACAGTACTATACGAGTTTTGACTGGAGCAGTTGGCTGTAAATTTTAAGCAACAGTTTTCAGAATCATTTTTCAGGATTACATAATAAAAAGAAAATTTTATTTTGAGTTAAAAGACTGTCATAGGCTGTAGATTTTCTCGATTTTTTTATAAATGTCTGTAATTTTTAAAATACTTTATATTTTTCTGTGAACTATTATGACTTGACCTATCACCCGATTCCGGCTTCACGTCGACTTTTGGGGCAGCCTATATATTAGAACCTTGATGTTAAAAATTAATTATCTATATTTTATAGCTATAAAACGCTACTCAGTGTTAAGATGTCGTTAAGTCTCGTGTTGTCTCTTCACTTTAAACCAAAGTGACTGTGACGCCACGAGATTTAGCATCTTAAAATTAAGTAGCGTTTGAGTATTTGGCCATTAGCTAATTCATTTTTAACATCTTTAATGTAATGGATTCCCACAAGAAAACGCCAAATTTTATTATCTTATCTTATGGCGTTGCATGCGCGTAAAGCTTTTATAGCAGTTGACACGTAAAGCAGGAGTTAACGGAGGACCACCTCACCTTAAAGGACATCCGTAATTAATGCTGGTGGCATTAGTACCAGTTCTAAAGAAACAAGCCGAACGAAAAAGCGCCGTAGTCAACTTACGTTGGACCATTACATTATTCGAAACTACCCGCCTGTCTAATATAAATTTAAACAACTGGTTTACTAAATATTGTAATTATAGCATTGGTATAAGAATAAGCATTCTTTAGTATTTGTACAAAAATAAATATTCAATTTAATGTAGAAATAAACGATTAATATCTGGAGTTAATATCTGAGAAGACCCCTGTTTCCGCACACATAGATATAATATACAGATTTACTTTATAACAAAGATGTGTTAGAAATAAAAAAGAAAGTGAAAGAGTAGCCTTACAAAAGAATACACAACATACCATTGTCTTGTCCGTTGTACAGTCTACAGTTGTTCACAATTAACTTGAAATCTGCTTTGAACATAGTAAAATCCGTGTAGTATCCACTATCGAGTCTTTCCTCCATTTTGTGCAGGTCCATAGGGCGTCTTATAACCGCGTAGTAATTGGGAGCGTACTCCTCCTCCACGGGATCCATGAACGGCCAAGCGTCATCGTGAGCGATTAGTTGTTCGAGTACTTTGTACATGTCGATTTGAATATCTTCATCAGTTTGACTGAATCTGAAAAAAAAAATTAAATTTAATGTAATTATTTGCAAACTATAAAGAGCCACTAAACTATCACTATGTATTATTCTAGTTGTTATTGCGTTGCTTAGTTGTGCAACATATGCCGTAAGAAAGATTTTATTTTATTTTATTTTAATTTTGTTAAAATTTTATTTTAGTTACTTTCAAAGCATGATGTCCTTACGGAATTTTGCTATGGTAACGGGACTGACCTTGAAACCTTATTTGTTTTGCAAAAGTGGGTTGCACGAGCAATTATAACTTAAATTGTAGAATCTCTTAGAGACAAGTTAAAGAAATAAACACATTCATGTTATAGCCCAGTCACTTTAGCATAAAAAGGGGTTCAACCTCGGAATGAGAGGTAATAAGCTGAATTTTCGTATATATCTTGATTTTGATAATTCACTAACTATACAAATAGTGTAAACAAATCCTTACGTCATAGACTATGGTATGGTATTTCCGATGACAAAGGAATTAGAAATAAATAATTTAAGTACACAACGAGTGAACGCTACACGCTATTATGGAAAACCAGAATGCGTGAAAAAAGGCACGTATGGCAATTCATAATGCTGTGTTAGTCCCTAATTTAATGTATGGTAGTGAAAGTTGGGTCTGGCAGAAGAAGCATGACAGTAGAATAAATGCTGTAGAAATGCGGTCATTAAGGAGTATGCTAGGGCTGCATCTGAATGACAGGGTGAGAAATTGTGTGATAAGAGAAAAGTGTGGTTTGCAAGATGACGTTGTGACCAGGATTAAGAAAGGAATGCTTCGGTGGTTTGGTCATGTAGAAAGAATGAACGAGGAAAGAGTCACAAAGCAAATTTATGTTGCAGAAGTAAACGGCAGAGTCGGGAAGGGACACCCTAGACCAGGGATGGGGAAACTTTTTACTTCGCGAGCCAATATTTATTAACGAAATATATGGTGGGCCAAGTTGTTGCATTTTTAGCTATATTATTTGCTGAAATAAAAATATTGAAAGGTTTGTTTGTTCTGAAACACTAATTTATTGTGCAATATTACAAAATAACCACTAAAATAAAAATCATCCGCAAATTGCAATTAAATTAAACTTTTAAGTTAGCTGCGAAGTAGAAGGTTGCGGAGCGCTGGTCTTTGCGGGGGCATGTGACATGTGCAACGGTTTATGTTTCTGCATGATTTCATCATAAACTGGCTCCTTTGTGATGCTGAAATTTTTAGCATTGAAAACAGGTGGTCATCTGAAAGCCTATTACGAAGACAATTTTTTCTTAGTTTCGTTATTGGAAACGTTTGTTTGCACAAATAGCTTGTACCAAACATAGCCATTAATTTTTGGGCGTGGGCTACTAGATTTGGGTATTGTATCCTAGATATGGATTTATAAAATTCCAATTTACTGGTGTTAGGAAATAGTTGCTTCAAATGGGTTTTGCATTGCATCTCAATTAGTTCAAGTTGGAGGTTAGCGGGTGTTTCATCGACATTCACATTAAAAGGCATTGGAAAAATATTTAGTGACGGTTCGATTCCCTGAAAATCTTGAAATCTGTTATCAAATTTCGCATGCAGTTTCTTCAGTTGTTGAGCGAACCTATTTAGGTGGTCGTCTGAGACAGGTGATATACTGCTCAGTTTGGGAAAATGGGTAAGTTCATTTTTCTCCACACAACTGCAAAACAATTTAAGCTGCAGTTTGAAGGCTTTTAAATGTGCCCAAAGCTCATCTAAGAATTGATTCTTGCCCTGAAGCTTCATATTTAATTTATTTAGGTGTGACAGCAAATCTGTGAGAAATGCAAAATCAGGAAGCCAATTTTCGTCAGACATAATCTTAAAGTCGTTCCATTTGCCTTGCACCGTCAGAAAGTCTTGAATCTCATTTCTTAAGTTCTACACTCTCTCAAATGCATCACCACAGCTTAACCATCTCACTTTAGTATAGTAGAGGAAATCAGAGAACTCGCTTTCGATGGATTTTAGAAATTCTTGGAATTGTCGATGCATCAAACCTCGTGAACGTATTGTGTTGACAAGTTTAACAACCACACTCAAAACAGGTTGTATGTCAATAGATGCTTCACACAACACATCCTGGTGAATAAAACAGTGCAGAAATAATACATTATTATTAGGGGTTTCTTTGCAAAATATACCCATAAACCCCAAATTGCTGTCCACCATATTGGGTGCTCCATCCGTAGTTATGTTACATAATTAGTCCATAGGCAAGTTAAACTTTGAAATACCCTCAAGACATGAATCGTAAATAATTTTTCCAGTGGTTTTTCCTTTCAAGGATTGTAAACATGCTAATTCTTCGGTTATGTTGAACTCTGAATCAATTTCTCTAATAAAAATCAGCAATTGGGCAGTATCACTGACGTCTGTGCTCTCGTCCATCGTTAAAGAAAAGTATTCAAATTTGTTACAATTCTTTTTCAGGTGTGACGATAATTGTTCAGCGATGGCGTCAATTCGGTCTGTTATCGTTCTCTGTGATAAAGCTAAAGATTGATCTCTTTACTTTTTTCTGGACAAATGTTGCTTGCAGCCACCATGCAATCTTTTACAAATTTACCATCCGATAACTTTCTGTTACTTCTAGCAATTTTGTAAGCTACAAAATAACTTGCAAGTGTTGCAGCCTTCTGAGTATCAGATTGTTTCGTGAACATGTTCTGCTGTCCATGTAACTTCTCTTTTTGCCTTTCAACAAAAGACTTTCTCTCTGCCTCTGTCATAGATGAATATTTCGCATTTGCATGTCTTATTTGAGAAATGTCGAGACTACAACTGTTTCATTACAAATGAGGCGGACTGGTTTGTCTTTAAATTCTGTGAAAAAATATTTCCATGACCATTCTTCTTTAAAAACTCGACACTCAGAATCGACTTTGCGTTATTTGGTCGTCATTTTACTGCTGTAACAAAAAAACAAAGGCAACATCAATACGTCACCTAAAAGTATTTTACAATCAAATCATTTTAAAACACAAAAAGTGATGAAATTTAAACTACTCGTATATTATTATCTAAACAAACTGTTTATAGAATTTACACACAAAGTAGGTAAGTGGTAACATCTTACCTTGCGGATTTAAAAATGTCGCCGTTTGTTCGCCGGCTGATGCAGTTTCGTAAGTAAGAATATACAGCGTACGAACATGCGACTTGAAGTAAGACAAAACTCTGACTGCAGCGGTGCGGCGGCGGCGCAGTTTCGGCGTGGACACGGGTAGCCGCGGGAGGCCGACGGTCGGACCGTGCGCGCACTCGATAGTTTCATTTTCAGTTTTCGCTCATACTGCCCGCGCTCGCGAAGCAATACGTGATTCAATCACGTTAATTATAAAACAATAACAGTGATTGTTTTATGCGAGCCGCGCACTATCAGTGACAATAAAATTTCTAACAATATGAAAACTTCATTTGATTTTTGTTTGATGGTCGCGGGCCGGATTTCAACGCTTCGCGGGCCGTAGTTTCCCCATCCCTGCCCTAGACGAAGGTTTATCGACCAAATTGACGATATATTGACAATGGGCCAGATTAGGAGTACCCTTAACCGACGAGCATGTATGCGTATATATATATGGATGTAAAGGAGGCGACAGAGGTGTGTCAGGATCGTGCCAAATGGAAGTCCGTAGTCTCTGCCTACCCCTCTGGGTGACAGGCGTGAGTGTTTATGTTTATGTTAAGTATACAACTTAACATATAATGGCGTATTAAAAAAATGTTTATCACAAAGAAAAATATATTAATTTTTTAAAAAATCTTTACAAAAATAAATTGGGAAAATATACTTAATCACAATGAAAAGCAAAATAAAAACTATAAATTATTTCATGAGTACATTGAAAGCATACTAAATAAATATATAGTAATAGAAAAAGTAAATATAAAAACTAATTCGAAACATAATGGCTTACAATAAGTTTAAAAATATCATGTTTTCATAAAAGAAGTATACAAATAAGATTAAATGAAATAAGAGCGAAACAATAACAAAATACTACAAACTATATTGCAGAACTTTAAAACGAACTGCTACATAATACGAATTTTAAACATTAGAATAAGCTCGACTAATGAAAACATATCAAAATAAATAAAGATAAGATAAAGATACATTTATTGCATAACTGTATACAATATGATCTTAATACAAAAACATATAGTTTTAGGCTCAACAGTCTACGAGTACCCATGTCGGTTATGAAAAATAAACTTAAAATTAACTACTTACTAACATTACTTTTACTAAAAAACTCATTGAGATTGTAAAAAACATTTTCAATTAACAATATCCTTAATTTTGTTTTAAACATATAAAACGATATAATATAAAACGACGTGGAAAATAATTAAAACTAAAACACATAAGATGAATAAGAAACCATAATATAGCAACATTGATATAAAATTAGATGATAATTCAATAGAATGTTCAACAATGTTAGCTAACACATTTAATGAATATTTTGCTACAGTCGGTAAAAATGAGTTGAGTAAAAATAAAAATACAACAAGAGACCGGGTTATAAATTCATATACCTACTTAATGTTTTTAAGTAGTGTAAATCAACTAGAAATTGTCAAAATTATCAAATCTATAAAAAATAAGTACAGTAGTGGCATAGAGGCTATGTCGACCTTCTGTTTTAGTTAAACAACTTGCGGATCTATTGTCAATTCCACTCACATTTTTAATAAATCAAACCTTCCAAGATGGTACACATACCCAGGCTTACTAAAAAAATGTGTAATTAGACCAATTACTTTTACCAAAAGATGATAAAACTATGCTGAAAAATTACAGACCAACTGCACTATTACCAACTTTTGCGAAAATAATTGAAAAATTTGACGTTCTAGACTATTGCCAAAATATAAACACATACAAAAATTGTTCAGCACATTAATGACAAGAAATATGCAATAGGAAGTATAAAGTTATAAAGTTTCGTATAATATACTATCATAGTCTAAACGGCAAGGCCTCTGGTATTCGAGGAGCCGTTCACTTTTGCGTCAAACCATACCTGATCAACAGGATACATCATTAAATTCATAAATTAAAGGAAATAAATATAAAGACATTTAACACCTTCAATTTTTCAACAAGGTAGTGTTCTAGGATGTGTTCTATTCTTAATCTACATTAACGATCTTCCACAAATTTTCGACAAGGAATCTATATTTCCTTAATTATAAGAAATGACCAATTGAAACCTAAATATAGTAATACATAATGCTTTACACAATGTCTCAGACTGGTTACAAAGACATTATTTAGAAATAAACTACAATAAATCAAAATCATTCAGTTCCGAAATCACCTAAAGATATCAATTTGATTACTCACAAACAGCGTGTTAATATGTTTAAATTACTGGGTATCAACATTAACATTCATTCTAATTGGAAAGCTCATCTTTCCAATTAGAATGAATGTTGAATCTAATATGTAAATTCTAAATTATCTAAGTTCACTTACGCCCTTTTTGGGACAGCATTATGTGCGTTACTATGCCTATGCTTATTCAGGCTTACGATACGGAATCATGTCATCATCTAGTTGTCCCATAGTACAAACATAAATTACCTATTAATCATAAAACAATGTGTGAGAATTATTGCTAAAATAGATAATACAGTAAGTAGCAAACCATACTTCGTAAAATATAATATATGCTAACTTTAATATCCTCATATACTTTAGACATATTATGTACATTTACATTCAAAAATCAAATTATTTTTTCCAAAATAAAAGAAACATGATATTAACACACGAAATAAAGAACAAATTTTCTTACCTTCAATTTGGAAGAATATCTACAAAATTAAAATACTCTACATTAAATCTAATTATTATGTAGTCTTTATTTTAATATTACGTATTTTTTCTTATAATATTTTTCTTTTAATTTTTTCGTTATAACTAACAACTTTATTCAGTATAGTTATTTTAGGCACATACCTATTAAATATAATAAATATCGTAATACCCGAAAAGGGTATATATATAAGTAGTAAGATACTCATAAACAGCGTTGGTGATAGCACACAGCCTTGTGGAACACCAGCGTTAATAGGCTTGTAGTCGGAACATGCACCGTCTACAACGACCTTGATGCTCCGATCTGCAAGGAAGCTGGTGATCCAATTGCACAATTTCTCGGGAAGCGCTTTGTGCCACACCCGATCGAAGGCTTTCGCAATGTCCAAACTAACGGCCAACGCCTCCCCCTTGGACTCTACTGCCTCCGCCCATCTATGGGTCAGGTAGACCAGAAGGTCATCAGCTGATCGACCCCGACGAAAACCATATTGGCGGTCACTAATCAGCTGGTGATCCTCAAGGTACCGCATGAGCTGGCAGTTAATAATTGATTCCATTATTTTGGAGAACAAGGAGGTGATCACGATAGGCCTATAATTGGACGGGTCTGAGCGGTCGCCTTTTTTAGGGATCGGGTGGTCAAAAGCTGTCTTCCATGAATTCGGGACTACGCCTTGGGAGTAGGAGTACCGGAAAAGACGCGTTAGGACGTTAGTTAGTTAGACGTTAGACGCCCGTGCCAACTCCGGAGCACACGTCCTCAGCACAATTGGGGGGGGGGGGGATTCCGTCGGGCCCACTCGACTTCTGGATGTCCAGGGAGAGGAGTGCTTTGCGAACTGAGCGCTGTGAGAACAGCATATCCGGCATGGAGCACTCACACCGCGGGATGGTCGACGGTGTTTTCTTGTTATCTTTTGCGTCTCGGGCCAGTGAGTCGTCCTCCCTGTGCAGAGATGGTAGTGATGGCTTACAGAAATTCCCTTGGACAGCCTTGGCGAGAGACCAGAATGCACGGGTTCTCGAAGGAAGGCGAACTAGTTTCTCGCCAATTCTGCCTATGTGCTCTGACTTTACCTTGGCAATAACTCTTTTGAAGGACCTGGAGGCGAAGTTATACTTCTTTTTAAGTGTGCTGGTGTTTACATCCCGAGTCGCCGAAGCCGCAGCCCAGGCTTGATAACACTCCTACTTACTGCGTAATGCAGTCTTACAAGAGCGACCAAACCAAGGCTGAGATCTGCCTCCGATGGGTACCACAGATGATGGAATAAATAGTTCCATTCTCTGTAGCACCACATCAGTGACAGAGTCAGCGACAGCGCTGGGATCATCCGGCGAGAAGCAAACCCGCCCCCATTGGTAGGATGCAAAGAAAGACCGCATTCCGTCCCAATCCGCCGACCTGTAATGCCAAACACGGCGGCAACCTGCAGAACGCAACCCCGAGGGGAGCGTGAGTGGCACCACACTCCGGAGATAATGGTCCAAAGAGCCGAGAGGGGCATCGACGGAAACCTGATATCCGCCCGGATGAGAGGTAAGCAGAAGGTCCAACAGGGAAGGTGATTGATCCTCAACAATCAGTCAGACCATATGCCAAGGCAAAGTCATAATCAGATCTCCCCGCATGATCGGTTAAACGTGAACCGAGCCATTCGGCATGGTGGGCGTTAAAATCGCCAAGGATCACGATCTCTGTGGATGGGACCTGTTGTAGCAAGGAATCTGTAGCCATTTGGACGTGGTCAATGAGTCAGTCTGTTTCGGCATTACCGCTATGGGACCTATAGAGGCACCCGTAGACGCGGGGATGGTCGTCGCTGTCTACGCGCAGCAATAGGATGGACAGGTCCGAACCTTCAAGACTGCCGAGGCGTCGAGAACAGATGACCTCTCTGACATACACGCAAACTCCAGCCCGAGGCACAAAGGAGTGCTTCAATTTGTACCCCGGGTAGGAGAGATACGAAATATCAGCCAGAGAGGAAACCTGCGTCTCGGTCAGAAAGAGCAAGGCCGGCTTCGCCGTCTCGAGATGGTAGTGGACGGCGTTTAGGTTCGAGTGAAGTCCCCTGATGTTGCAAAAATTCACGGATAGCGTGGCAGGGGTCGCCTGGGTGTTGTTGCTCAGTTTGCCCCGAGCAGTTGTTTTTGAGTGGAATTTTGCCCCCCCCCCCCCCCCGAATACGCGGGGCAGCCTGAGCACCCACGCTCAGGAGTGGAATAACATGGTCGTGGATGTTCAGCGAGGAATTCTCCAGGGGTGCTGGTACCCTCCTGGGGTAGTCTAACGTGTAATTCCGCTACCACGTTGACGGTGGGGGGGGGGGGGGACATTGGGCCTCCGGCCACCTGCACTCACCAGACGAAACGCAGAAGCAGAACTTCTACTTTACGCCGGTATTCTGTGAGGTCGTGGTACCAACCCTGCTCGAGCCGGCCCATACGTGCAACAGCAAAAAAACTGCTGCGTGGCTCTACTACCGTTACACTTAACTTACAATAAATATTTTTAATTTCAAAAATGTCCAGTTTAATAATGCGTCCGGATAATTAATAGAATCAGGCGTTACTTTGCGGAAATCCATTATATTAAAGTTGGGAAAATTTACTTTGCCAATATCCGCTCAATAAAATAAAATGATGTCTTACCTAATTTGAAGAGCACCTTCCGCCCTCCCTCGATTGCATGCACTATCCCCGTCACCACTACTCCCTACCTAGTGTAGTAGTGGTGGGAGTAGTGGCGCTGGGATTAGTGGTCAGTTATTTTTTATAGAAAAAGGGTGACAAACTAATACACAGTCTACCAGATGACAATTTCTGAGCATTCCTCGATGGAATGCCTCGTTTCCTGTGAAAAGAGTATGCGGGTTTCTCAGCATTGAGCTACTATTTCATGCTAGTATTCTGAGAAAGCGTGGTTCTATCCCGGTCAAGCCGACCCATTCATGCTGCAACCATAATATAGCTGCAGCATGGCTAGACCACGTATAAATCAAAGTCAGCACTACCAGAGTGGACGAGGTTGCCATGATTTTGTAGCGCCTCAGATATAGCCACCTAGGCGTGCGCAGATTGTGCAAGTCCTGCTCAATGAGATCCTACTGCTGTACAAGTGAACACCGTTAGTGTGGACAACGGACGTCCACGTTACCTGTGTACATGAACATACTATTAAATTTAATTAAAGCTATATTTGATTTTAGAGAAATATTGAAGATGGGCCAGATCAGGAGTATATATTACCGATGTGCATATATGCGTAGGCATAAGGATGTAAAGGACGGGGAGATAGGTGTCAGGATCGTACGAAATGGAAGTCCATAGATTCTGACTACCCCTCCGGGTGATAGGCGTGAGTGTTTATAATATGATTTGAGCGAGTATGCCTTGTAATTTAATATAATATAAGAATTAAGACATTTCCAATGAAAACTCTTTCTGCAGATTGCAGAAAAACCCAAAAACTGTCCGCTCACACTTAATCTCATAGCTCTTGACGGGAAACAAACATATCGTCAAATGCATTCGGCGCAACTTCAATACAGTTCGTGTTGAAGAAGCGATTGAATGTAACCAAGGCTCAAAAATCTGCCGAAGATCTATGTGCCGGAAAGAGTCAAATGCCGAAGTTTAAGACCGACTGTGGAAGTGTCATTTTCGGGATTTTGTGTCAGATTGAGAGGTTGTACAAAAATTGTTGTTAAAATATGATCACGGACATTCAAATGCTGTGATTCAGGAAAGAACGCAATAGTCTTCTGTATGCATGTTCGCAGGCGACAGCAAACCTACAAAATTGAGGCAATAAAATATTGCTTGTTTTCTTAGACTGTTCCTGAGTGCACGATCCCTCTTGATGAGCTAAAGACAGTTTATTTATTTCGACCAACAAGGCTCATAAACATTTTAAATAATTACTAAATTTAATATAAATTTATACATCAAATGCATAAGTACTAGGTTGATCAAAAAGTTTTCGGAACATGACACTTGTGTATGAGTTAGAGAAATGCTGCCTTTTTTTTTACCAATCTTAAATTCGTTAGTAGCCAAGGCCAGCAAAAACTAAATTAAAAACTATACAAAAATTTTTCAAACTTCATATTTGCCGAGAATTTGATTCGTATGCAAAATGGAGGAACTCGAACTTAGTGCAGTTGTTAAATATTGTTGTCTGATAAATTTTTCTACAAAAAGTGTTTTTGAAGGACTGCAGTCTACTTAGGCAGACAATGCTCTTATTCTACACGTCGGTCTTATTCTACAGTGGCATACTAGTACGCGGAATTCAAACGTGGCAGAAGCACCTGCAATGACGACACTCGCTCTGGGCGGCATAAAACAGCCGCTACGCAAGAAAACGTTAAAAAAACGAAGAAATTGTTAAGGTAGATCGACGCGTGACGATCCGTTAATTAGCAGATATTCTAAAGTTTTCGTTAGGAACAATTCAGTTTATTTTAAATTCATAACTTAAAATTCAGCCATGTGGCCGCGCGCTGGGTTTCTCGAATGTTAACAAATGCCCAAAGGAAAGCAAGGATTGACATATCAAAGCTAAATTTGGCAATTATTGAAGAAGATCCAAATTCTTTTTGCGCTCGTTTCGTAACCGTTTATGATACGTGGGTACACTATTTTATACCGGAGACGAAAAGGCAAAGCTAGGTATGGAAAATACAGTCTTCTCCGCCAGCCAAGAGTTTCAAGGTGTCGCCGTCCACTGGAACGCTAATGGCCTGTGTCTTCTGGGATGCGGATGCGGATGCGGAAGGTACATATAATAATAATCAGCAACTTAAGTGAAGGAGGGACAATAACTGGTGATTATTACGTATCATTGATCAAACAACTACGCGACAAACTAAACAATAAACGTATAAAATTCGACGGCGACAATGATGTGATGTGTGTCTTAATGGCCTATGTAGACTCGTTTTTCGAGTCCCAGGATCAAACCATTTTTTCCAAGAGAATTAACGCTGTTAAAGATGTATTAACATAAAAGGCGATTACGTTGAAAAATAAATACAAGTTACGTATACTCATCCTAGAGTGACACTGCATTTCCAAAAACTTATTGATCAAGTTTTCATAGTAATATTTAAAATATAATTAATATTTAATAGTAATAAAACAATATAATAAACCGATACCATTTATGTAATAAAAATATCAATCACTTACATTTGTGAGGTTTTCAACTTTTTCCTTGTGCTGTTTACAGGCTCGTCATTATCAGGTATAAGGATCTGCCCTGTGGCGGAGGCCAGCGAGTTGTTGGTCTTCCTACCAGTTTTTACAGGTGGCTCTGGAGGGGGTGGTTCTCCTTTGTGCGTAGCTGATGAGTTTTTTGACCGTTTTTCTGGTCGTTTCGTTTGCTTGGAGACCTTCTGCGGCATTTCTTCTTTTTCGCTCGCCGAACTCTCTTCCGAAGAATCCGACGATGCGGATTTGCACCTGTAAATGCATAAAGAAAGTAAAGTTACAACCTAAATAACTACCGCGGCTAGGCAAAATGATGCCGCGCTATTCCACTGCACGCTCCCACAACATGTTATCTTATAAAACAATAAAATAATTTAACACTGTTATTAACATTTCAATGACATCAACTTGAAGATACTACTGCTGCACAAACATTAGGTCCAACAGTTTAGAAGTTATTTCATCGTCTGTGCTTGGTCACTTTCATAAAATTTTCTTTTTCACATGAAGCTACTGAATGAATTTGTCATTCCATCTATACATATAATAAAATTGAAGTGTCTGTCTGTAATATTAAAATAATTTTATGAATGAATAAATTTAGATATAATTTAAATTTATTGATGCATAATTTGAAATGTAATAATAATTTAAATTTGACACTTAATTGTAAGAATAATAATGATAAATTTCATTTAATTGATATTAACAATTTAACGAAGAAGTTTTTGACAAGAGATAGGTATTACCTATCAAAGTATAGTATAAGACTGATAGCAAATGTGCTATCTTATTATTTATTAGACATACAGACAGACATCTTCTATTGGGCAGAATATTAACTTCATATTGAATATGAAAAATGAGACAATAGAGGTAATCTCTAGCAATCATAATATAGCTGCAGCATGGCCACACTATAAATCAATCTCAGGACTACCAGAGTAGTGGATGTATGTATATAGTAACAATTTAAATTATTCAGAAATTTTTTTATAGGAGAGGGGGCAAACGAGCATGTGGCTCACCTGATGATAAGTGACTACCGCCGCCCATGAACAAACGCAACACCAAGGGAATCACAGATGCGTTTCCGGCATTTTAAAAAGGAGTAGGCTCTTTACTTGAAGGTCCCTAAGTCGTATCGGTCCGGAAAAATCGCTGGTGGTAATCGATTCCACAGGGAAGTTGTGCGAGGAAGAAAACATCTTCTAAATCGCACAGTGGTGGACCGCCAATCATCCAGATGGTATGGATGGTACCGCGAGTTGTAGCCCACAAATAGTTAATTGTATAATTTCTCATAAAAAAACAAACAAAAATGGTATACATCTGGTGCATCAAAATATGCCAGGCATGTTGGGCAAAGAATTAGAAATTCAATTGTTTTTAAATAGTAACAACATACATATTTCTTGTACAACTGAACATTGATTAAAAGATTGTAACTATAATATGTTTAATTTCAGTAAGCAGCAGGTGGTCAGTTGCTTTAACAGAGAGAAAAAATTACGCGGTGGCTCCTTAATATTAGATAATAAATTATTAGTAAGTAAAGAACGTGAAGATACTGTGAGCCTCTCTGTTGAGCAGACTGGAGAAATGGCATGTGTTGAGTTCAAGCATTTCATTGTTGTCAGTGTTTACAGACCCCCACATTCTATGTATGATTGTTTTGTAAAAATAATGGAGGAAGTTTTGCTTAAACTTAATAAACAGAATAAATCTGTCATCGTATGTGGAGACTTTAATTTCCATTTTAGTTCCATGAGTATTAAGTTTAGATCATTGCTCAAATCACACAACCTTGTTAGTTTGTTCTTAGAGCCAACTTGTATTGCAGGGCCTAGTGCAACTTGTATAGATAACATTTTACTGATGTTGAGCCCTTACATAAATTAATTATTCAAAATTTAAGTTCCGATCACTGTGGACAGTTAATCTTGCTACCTTACGTGCACAAAAAACAGAAAGTTAAGAAAGTTGTTCTTATTGCAATAAACGAACATCGCAAGACTTAGAAAGTAGTATAGTGTAAAAGCTGCCTTTTCTTCCATATAAAAACAATACTAAATATTTATATGCATCATTATTTAAACTAATAAGTCTTGAATTTAATAAAACATTTACTTCTAAAACACTCTCTTTAAACAGTCGCAAATCGTTTAATGAGTGGGCGTCAGTAGGAATGCATAGTAGACAAAAGTTATATGACCTTTACAATGAAAGATTATATAATCATAGTGTTTCATTTACAGAATATGTAAAAAAAAGATTCCAAAATACTTAAAAGAGTGTGCTGTGCAGCCAAGTCTTTATATTTAAGAAACATAATTAAGAATGCCTCTAATAAAATTAGAATGACTTGGAATAAAATCAATAGTGAAAACTGGCAAGATGAAACTACACAACTCAAAGTTACAATTAAATTTTATCAATAATTTGACAAAATCAGATCAAGACGTTGCAACGGCTTTTGAAAAATATTTTACCGACATTCCGATCTTGACTACAAAGTCACTCAACTCCTCCCCTGCTGTCACCGAGTCATTTACTCAAACAAAATGTAAATGTCTGTAAAAAGAATTTGCATTTCAGAGAATATTATCAGGTGATATTGTAAAATATTTCAAAACTATTGATATTAATAAAACAGCAGATCTATGGGAGATTTCTGTTAAAGTTATTGCGTGTATAATAGATGCGATCGCACCCCAACTTGCTATTATTTTCAATGCTAGTATCGAATCTGGTGTTTCCTGATTTAATGAAACATAGTAAAATTATAGCTTTATTTAAATCTGTCAGTACTAATGACCCCACTAATTTTAGACCAAAGTTCAGTGAATTATTGAAAAAATTATTCTAGATCAAATGTTAAGTTTTTTAATGTAAATAAATTACTCCATAACAATCAGTTTGGATTTACAAGGGGTCGCTCGACAACTGTGCCAGTGTTGAGCTAATCAAATATATTTTCTGTGCATGGGAAAATTCAGAAAATGCTTTGGGTATATTTTGTGATCTGTCCAAGGCTTACGACTATGTTCACCATGAGGCATTAATCAGGAAGTTACATCATTATGGTGTAAAAAACATAGCACATAAACTTATTATGTCATATCTTAATAATAGAACGCAAACAGTTGTTATTAATGGACGCAGTTCTTCCAGATCAATAGTATCCTACCTCAGGGCTTAGTTCTTGGTCCCTTTCTGTTCTTAGTTTATATTAATGACTTACCATACTTGGTAGGAAATAACCAGGATGTAGACTAAAAAGGCAATTATTGAAATATGACGAAGTGAATAATGCTATATCAAAAGAAATACACTGGTTTAACGTTAATCATTTGCTTTTGAACGGAAATAAAACTGTATTAAATTCACTACACCTAATGTTAAACAGGTGAATATCAATGTGCTTTTAAATGGGGAGGAGCTGGGCCTTGTTGCATCCAGTGTTTTTCGCGGAATTACAGTTGATGCGAAGCTTCAACGGGGCCCTCATATATATAAACTAGCTAGCAAACTTAGTTCTGCAGCATATGCTGTAAACAAGATTAGATGCCTTACACGTGTTAAAACAGCTGGATTCGTTTATTTTAGTTATTTGCATAGCATAATGTCATATGGAATCTTGCTATGGGGTAATGCGACTCACATTGAAACTATCTTTGTTTTGCAAAAGAAAGCCATAAAAGCAATTTATAACCTAGGTCCGGAAAATTTAAAGAAATTAACTTTGGCCTCTCAATATATTTACGAGAATTTAACGTATGTACATAAAAACAAAAATAGTTTTATTAAAAATAGTTATATACATTCAGTAAATACTAAGAACAAGCACAAGTTAGTTACACCAGTTACTTGACTCCAGGGTCAGTAACTCCTTCATGGGGCAATGTATACGCTTTTACAACAAAGCCCCAGAAAATATGCAGACCCATTCTATCAAAAGGTTTAAATTATTTATTAGGCAAAAATTGTCTAGTAAGGGTTATTATACTACTAAAGAGTAAATAATTGAATAAAAATGATTATATTCTATCGCATGCCTTAAGCGCAAAGCGCGTAGGTATGTTCTACTAGCACCTAAAAATGAAGATTCCAACGTTTTGTCGCATAAAATCGTATCTAACAATCATTTTGAACATATAAATGATATCAAAAGCACATTGTCAGAAAGATAAATGATTGTTGAACTTAGTAATTTTTTTTTTAAATCAATTTATTCCTATTTTTATATAAAAAAGTGGTTTTAGTGGCTTATGGTGTAGATTAGAACTTTTGAAAATATTGATTGTTTAACTCAATCTATTTTTTAATCTCTTCATCTATCATGTGTTTAATTTTCTTTTGTTTAGTTTTAGTTTAATTTTTTTCGGCGTAGAAATTCGGAAATTTTCGGTGTTTTAGCAACCTTGTAATAATTTATTTTACTAAAGAGACACTCAAAGAGCGCTGTACAAATACAAAATATTCGAAAAAGCAAATTTCATATATACTTGATTATTATAAAAATCAGTTATTTTTGTTACAATATTTTAAAAGCACAGAATAAATAATAGTACTAAGTACTAAAAGTAAGGAGGATGTATATATTTAGGTATATTTATACTTAAATGCGTCTTAAACTTTATGGAGTGACCTAAATGATGATATGATAATCATATATGAGCATTATGCGTCGTGCACTTTTGGATTTACAAACTTTTTTCAAATTGAAGTTTGACATAAAATTATTGGAAAATTGGAAGTATAATAATAAGGCTCTATTAGTGAACACTTGTGTGTACTTAAATTACTTAAAAAAATTTACGTATAATTATTATTTATTTATTTATTTAGATAGATAGATCATCGACAATATCAATACGCATTGTTACAAACGAAATACAAATTTCTTTAGACAAAGGATATGTCTTTACAGGTGTATACATCATTATAAGAAAAAACTAAACAACATACATATAAACTATAAACAAACAGAAATCAAACTAATTGAGCAAAAGCACCACATCCAGTATAAAATTGCAATAAATAATAGTTTAGAATCATTAATCGGGCAATATGTTATAGTAAGTCTACATTTTCTTTTGAATACACGTCTGGGGTCGCTAAAGATGTCGATGTCATGATTGTTTAAGCTGTTGTAAGTTCGCATACATCTATTTAACGGTGAAAACTTACCAAGATTGGTTCTACTGAAGGGAATATTTAATAAATTGGTAATTGGGTGTCTAGGAATATGATAGTGGATTTTAAGGCACACTTGCTGCAATAAACTTGGTGAAGTTAACTCATGATATACGTAATTTTATTAATGTGCTTACCGAACGAAAACCTTCATTAAAGAAATAGAATGTATAAAGCATAGATATAGAGTTAATTTGCAAAATAAACATATGTTAGATTTGATTAGAGCGAAGTATCTTTCACATTTGTAAAAGTAAACTCGCCAGAAATAAAGGAAATTATAAATTAATTATCAAAACGAAAGTCATCAAGGTAAATGAGATTAGATTAGAGTTAAATATTTGAATTATATTAAAAATGAAATAAGTCCAATTTTAACAAATTTTGTTAATTTATGTTTAAAAAAAAGTATTTATCAGATGATTTAAAAAGTCCATAATAACACATATTTATAAAGATGGCAGCCATATTCATAATAAACAAATTACCGGCGAATCGCTATTCTTACAGTAATAAATAAAATTGTGAAAAAAGTAGTCCTACAAAGAATGAATAGATTTTAAGAGAAATTTTACATTATTACCGATTGTCAACATGGTTTTAGGAGAGGACAGAGTAACTAAGTTGTGGAGGCAATTAACTACAGTCTTAATAATGGTAAACAGGTTGTAGCTCTTTTCATTGACTTAAGAAGGGATTTGATACTCTGGGCCACGAGGTACTTCTGGGGGTCATGGAGGAATGGGTCCTGTCAATGAATGGTTCCGTAATTATCTATCAAATCGGACTATTCGCACTATGGTGAGTGGGAGGACTGGCGCTGAAGAACACGACACACTCGGTGTACCAACCGGTTCCGTGTACGGCGCTACAATATGCTGGTGAACAGTGTGGTTAATGTGGTGCATCACTGTGACACCCACATGTATGCCGATGACATGTGTCTATCGTATGCTTCCAAAAACTTGCATGAAGCTTGTGATAAAATACAGGAAGACTTTGATCGGATAACCCAGTGGGCACATGATAACAGCATAATACTGAATTTGAAAACACAAACTGTATGCATATTTGCATATACATTCTCCATACAACAGGCTGGCTAAAACTGTACACTATGAAGAAATAGGTATTGCAGGGAATGACTATGACTGCTTGCATCGGGGAATAAAGTCAAAATAATGTCAAAGTGCCGAAATAGAATTTGTAAATAGTTACAAATATATAGGATTATTGGTAGATAGTAGTTTTAATTGGAAGTTGCACTATTGCTAATACATGATTAATGTAGTTTCGACGGATATGTTTAGTACGATTTATATCTGTGCATCCATATCGTAATAGTGATGTGCTTAGAACCCCTCCTAAGAGAGTATATTTATCAATTGGATGCACTATTTCTGACCATTAGGCCTAATATACTTAGTAAAGTCCACTATATTCAAAAGTAAGTTGTATTATAATACCATTTGATTTTTTTAATAAAATAATTTTGTCGGAATTGCAATGCACATGTCTCACAAATTTTTAAATATATGCAAGCATTTACAATATGCATGTTACATATAATGAGATATTTTTTTAAATCGTACCAACAAGGGATTGAAAACCATTTGTAAAGTTTGATTACGGTTTATAAAAATCGGTTCGTATAATTAGAAGAAATATTTTAAAAATTAAGGTCCATTTTAGACAAATTCAATCAAATTCGAAAGTACTAATGCATTAATTGAGTATTTAATTAACTATGGTCTTATTGTGTAAGGGCGTACATTTAGTTCCTATATAAAACAGGTAAAAGCATACAAATAAGCATTAAAAATAAAAATTTTAATAAATTCAAAAAATAAGACAGATTGTAAAAAAGAATATGAAAAATTATGTAAAATAACATATGTAAAATACTCTCAGTTGAAACACTATTAAAATATTTAATAGCCATAGAACATGATTATACTGACGAATATAAAGTACCTATTATTAACACTTACAACACGCGTAAGGTAAGGGTAAAAAAAATGGAAGAGCCTAGCTAATAACTACGATGAATAGCGCTAGAATAAATACATTGTACCCAGAATTTATAACAAAATAATATGGTTAGGAGAAATGCCTCCAAATAAAAATAAATTAAGTAAAGACTTATTAAAATCCTCTTTTTATAGGAGAGGGGGCAAACGAGCATACGGCTCACCTGATGGTAAGTGACTACCGCCTCCCATGTACAACTGAAACACCAGGGAAATTGCAGGTGCGTTGCCGGCCATTTAGAAAGGAGAAAGCTCTTTTATTGAAGGAAAAATCGCCGGTGGTAAACTATTCCACAGAGAGGTCGTACGCGGAAGAAAACTCCTAGTGAAACGTACAGTCGTGGACCGCCAAGCATCCAGATGGTGTGGATAGTATCGGGAATTTTGCCGCGATGTGCGTTCGTGAAATTTGGCGGCTGGGATTAATCCGAACAATTCCTCAGAGCACTCACCGTGGTAGATGCGCAAAAAAATGCAAAGGAGTGCAACATCTCTTCGCAGCGCCAGTAAATCGAGCCGATCAGAAAGGACTCAGTCGTTGACGATTCGAGCCGCTCTGCGCTGGATGCGGTCAAGTGGAAGGAGCTGGCACTGGGGAGCCCCAGCCCAGAAATGGGAACTATATTCCATGTAAGGCCGAACCTGGGCATTATAAAGTTGCAGGCAGGCGGTGTGCCGGCATGAAATACTGTCCCGCTCTGCTGAGCACGCCAAGCTTTTTAGAGGCCAATTTGGCTTTCTCTTCCAAGTGACCACGAAACCGCACGTCATTCGATATGTCGACGCCGAGGATTCCGATACCGGCTGAGGCAACAAAGGGAGTGCCTTGAAACTGAGGAGATACGAAAAAGGGGTTCTTTTTAGCGGTAAACGTGCAAACTTGTGTCTTCTGAGGATTAAACTGGATTAGATTTAGTCGCCCCCAATCCGAGACTTTGTTCAGCAAAGACTAGACTTCAGACACAAGTTTGTTCCGGTACTCGGCGACCGGCCAGTGTATAGAGCATCACCAGTGCTGTCATCCGCATAGCAATGTATGTTACCAATTTGCAACATATAATTGATATGCAGAAAAAACAGCAGCACACAGCCTTGTGGAACACCAGCGTTAATAGGCTTATAATCGGAGCATGCATCGTCTACAACGACCTTGATGCTCCGATCTGCAAGAAAGCTGGTGATCCAATTGCACAATTTCTCGGGAAGCCCATAGGAAGGAAGCTTCGAAAGAAGCGCTTTGTGCCAAACCCAAGATCACCAGCTGATCGACCCGGACGAAAACCGTATTGGCGGTCACTCATCAGCTGGTGATCCCTAAGGTACCGCATGAGCTGGCAGTTTATAATGGATTTCATTATTTGGGAGAACAATGAGGTGGCGATAGGCCTGTAGTTCGACGGGTCTGAGCGGTCGCCTTTTTTAGGAATCGGGTGGTCTGCTTTTTTTTGCGGCGTGGGCCAGTGAGTCGTCCTCTCTATACAGACGGTAGTGATGGCTTACAGAAATTCCCTTGGACAGCCTCGGTGAGAGACCAGTATGCACGGGTTCTCGAAGGAAGGCGAACTAGTTTCTCGCCAATTCTGCCTATGTGCTTTGACTTTGTCTTGACAATAACTCTTTTGAAGGACCTGGAGGCGAAGTTATACTTCTGTTTAAGCATGCTGGTGTTTATATCCCGAGTCGCCGAAGCCGCTGCCCAGGCTTGATAACACTCCTACTTACTGCGTAATGCAGTCTTACAGGAGCGACCAAACCAAGACTGAGATCTGCCTCCGATGGGTACCACAGATGATGGAATAAATAGTTCCATTCCCTGTAGCACCACATCAGTGTCAGCAACAGCGCTGGGATTATCCGGCGAGAAGCAAACCCACCCCCATGAGTAAGATGCAAAGAAAGACCGCATTCCGTCCGAATCCGCCGACCTGTAATGCCAAACATGGCGGCAACCTGCAGAACGCAACCGCGAGGGGAGCGTGAGTGGCACCACACTCCGGATCAGACAATGGGCCGAAGAGCCAAGATGGGCGGATGGGACCTGTTGTAGCAAGGAATCTGTAACCGTTTGGACGTGGTCGATGAGTCGGTCTGTTTCGGCATTACCGCTATGGGACCTATCCAATTTGTATCCCGGGTAGGGAGATATGAAGTGGAACAACATGGTCGTGGATGCTCAGCGAGAGATTCCAGGGGTGCTGGTACCCTCCTGGGGTAGTCTTTGATATAATTCAGCTACCATGTTGTTGGGGATGAGGGAGGGGGAGGGATTGGGCCTCTGGCCACATGCACTCACCAGATCAAACGCGGAAGCAGAAATTCTACTTCACGCCGGTATTCTGTGAGGTCGTGGTACCAACCCGGCTCGAGCCGGCCCATACATGCAGCAGCAAAAGCTGCCACGTGACTCTGCCACCGTTAAAACACCAATTTTGTTTCGAGGACACCTGAGATTTTGAGTGAGATTGAGAGGTTCTATGGGCAGCTGTACAAAGCATCGTTGGAGCCACACGCAAGTGTGAGTAACGATCCAAGAGCAAGTCTTATCCGACACTATTCCGATAATATTCCGGACGTCAGTCTGGGCGAAATCAGAATGGCTCTCCATCACTTTAAAAAACAGCAGGGTCCCAGGTGAGGATTGAATTACAGCGGAGCTTCTGAAAGCGGGTGGAAAACCGGTACTTGAAGTCCTTCAGAGGCCGTTTAATTCCGTCCTCCATGGAGGCATCACACCGGAGGCGTGGAGCAGAAATGCGGTGGTCTTGTTCTTCAAGAGAGGCGACAACGCTCTCTTGAAGAACTATAGACCGATTTCCCTTCTGAGCCGCGTCTACGTGCTCTTTTCGAGAGTCATTATGAATCGTCTCGCACGCAGACTCGACGTCTTCCAGCCAGCAGTTCGGGAGAACAAGCCGGTTTCCGAAGGGGCATTAGTACCATAGACCACATACACACCCTTCGGCAAATTGTACAGAAGACAGAAGAGTATAATCTGCCACTTTGCCTTGCGTATGTGGATTATGAGAAAGCCTTTGATTCCGTCGAAATTTAGGCAGTGCTGCAATCCTTTCAGCGGTGCCTAGTTAACTGTCGGTATATCGAAGTGCTGAAGTGTTTGTACAGTAGGGCTACGATGGCTATCCGAATACAGAACTAGAGTACGAAACCTATCCAACTGCAGAGAGGTGTAAGACAAGGTGACGTTATATCCCTAAAACTCTTCCCTGCTGCATTGGAAGACGTTTTTAAACTTTTGGGAGGATAGGGTATTAACATCAACGGCGAGTAAATCACTCACCTTCGATGTGCCGACGATATAGTCCTTGTAGCAGAATCGCTGGATGACCTAAGCACTGTGCTCAATGACCTCAATATTGTCTCCCAACGGATAGGTCTTAAGATGAACACGGACAAAACAAAAATCATGAATAACATCCATGTCACACCTATGCCGGTAGTTGTTGGGAGCACTAAGCTCGAAGTTGTTGACGGGTATGTTTACCAGGGACAAACAGTCCGACTAAGTAAGTCCAACTTCGACCGCGAGGTCAATCGACTGCAATGAAGCAGAGTTACAAGTGTCTGGAATATGCACCTGGATAGGAGTAGACACAGCAGGGTTATAAGTGTGAATCGGCTGCGATGAATAGGTGTATGATGAAGCAGAGTTACAAGTGTCTGGAATATGCACCTCTATATGAGTAGACACAGCAGGGTTATGAGTGTGAATTGGCTGCGATGAATAGGTGTGTGATGAAGCAGAGTTACAAGTGTCTGGAATATGCACCTCGATAAGAGTAGACACAGCAGAGTTATGAGTTTGAATTGGCTGCGATGAATAGGTGTGTGATAAAGCAGAGTTACAAGTGTCTGGAATATGCACCTCGATAAGAGTAGACACAGCAGAGTTATGAGTTTGAATTGGCTGCGATGAATAGGTGTGTGATAAAGCAGAGTTACAAGTGTCTGGAATATGCACCTCGATAAGAGTAGACACAGCAGAGTTATGAGTTTGAATTGGCTGCAATGAATAGGTGTGTGATAAAGCAGAGTTACAAGTGTCTGGAATATGCACCTGGATAGGAGTAGACACAGCAGAGTTATAAGTGTGAATCGGCTGCGATGAATAGGTGTGTGATGAAGCAGAGTTACAAGTGTCTGGAATATGCACCTCGATAAGAGTAGACACAGCAGAGTTATGAGTTTGAATTGGCTGCGATGAATAGGTGTGTGATAAAGCAGAGTTACAAGTGTCTGGAATATGCACCTCGATAAGAGTAGACACAGCAGAGTTATGAGTTTGAATTGGCTGCGATGAATAGGTGTGTGATAAAGCAGAGTTACAAGTGTCTGGAATATGCACCTCGATAAGAGTAGACACAGCAGAGTTATGAGTTTGAATTGGCTGCGATGAATAGGTGTGTGATAAAGCAGAGTTACAAGTGTCTGGAATATGCACCTCGATAAGAGTAGACACAGCAGAGTTATGAGTGTGAATTGGCTGCAATGAGTAGGTGTATGATGAAGCAGAGTTACAAGTGTGTGGAATATGCACCACTATAGGAGTAGACACAGCAGGTTTATGAGTTTGAATTGGCTGCAATGAGTAGGTGTATGATGAAGCAGAGTTACAAGAGTGTGGAATATGCACCTCTATAGGAGTAGACACAGAAGAGTTATGAGTTTGAATTGGCTGCAATGAGTAGGTGTATGACGAAGCAGAGTTACAAGTGTCTGGAATATGCACCTCATTAGGAGTAGACACAGCAGAGTTATGAGTTTGAATTGGCTGCAATGAGTAGGTGTATGACGAAGCAGAGTTACAAGTGTCTGGAATATGCACCTCATTAGGAGTAGACACAGCAGAGTTATGAGTTCGAATTGACTGCAATGAGTAGGTGTGTGACGAAGCAGAGTACAAGTGTCTGGAATATGCACCTCAATAGGAGTAGACTCAGCAGAGTTATGAGTTTGAATTGGTTGCGATGAGTAGGTGTGTGATGAAGCAGAGTTATGTATCTGGAATATGCACCTCGATAGGAGTAGACTAAGCAGAGTCATGAGTTTGAATTGGCTGCGATGAATAGGTGTGTGATAAAGCAGAGTTACAAGTGTCTGGAATATGCACCTCGATAAGAGTAGACACAGCAGAGTTATGAGTTTGAATTGGCTGCGATGAATAGGTGTGTGATAAAGCAGAGTTACAAGTGTCTGGAATATGCACCTCGATAAGAGTAGACACAGCAGAGTTATGAGTGTGAATTGGCTGCAATGAGTAGGTGTATGATGAAGCAGAGTTACAAGTGTGTGGAATATGCACCACTATAGGAGTAGACACAGCAGGTTTATGAGTTTGAATTGGCTGCAATGAGTAGGTGTATGATGAAGCAGAGTCACAAGAGTGTGGAATATGCACCTCTATAGGAGTAGACACAGAAGAGTTATGAGTTTGAATTGGCTGCAATGAGTAGGTGTATGACGAAGCAGAGTTACAAGTGTCTGGAATATGCACCTCATTAGGAGTAGACACAGCAGAGTTATGAGTTTGAATTGGCTGCAATGAGTAGGTGTATGACGAAGCAGAGTTACAAGTGTCTGGAATATGCACCTCATTAGGAGTAGACACAGCAGAGTTATGAGTTCGAATTGACTGCAATGAGTAGGTGTGTGACGAAGCAGAGTACAAGTGTCTGGAATATGCACCTCAATAGGAGTAGACACAGCAGAGTTATGAGTTCGAATTGACTGCAATGAGTAGGTGTGTGACGAAGCAGAGTACAAGTGTCTGGAATATGCACCTCAATAGGAGTAGACACAGCAGAGTTATGAGTTCGAATTGACTGCAATGAGTAGGTGTGTGACGAAGCAGAGTACAAGTGTCTGGAATATGCACCTCAATAGGAGTAGACTCAGCAGAGTTATGAGTTTGAATTGGTTGCGATGAGTAGGTGTGTGATGAAGCAGAGTTATGTATCTGGAATATGCACCTCGATAGGAGTAGACTAAGCAGAGTCATGAGTTTGAATTGGCTGCGATGAATAGGTGTGTGATAAAGCAGAGTTACAAGTGTCTGGAATATGCACCTCGATAAGAGTAGACACAGCAGAGTTATGAGTTTGAATTGGCTGCGATGAATAGGTGTGTGATAAAGCAGAGTTACAAGTGTCTGGAATATGCACCTCGATAAGAGTAGACACAGCAGAGTTATGAGTTTGAATTGGCTGCGATGAATAGGTGTGTGATAAAGCAGAGTTACAAGTGTCTGGAATATGCACCTCGATAAGAGTATGCCTGCGTTAAGTAGGTGTGAGATGAAGCAGTATTACAAAATTCCTTCGGTTTTGAATGGTTATTTTGGACTGATAATGACTGATATCTGTTGTAAACCGGTGATGGACTATGCAGAAATATAGAAGTAGGAGGAGAAGGTGTAGATATTAAATGTCTGTTAAAATTTGGTGATGGACTAGGTATAAATGTAGAGGCAGGTAGAGGTGTGAATATTGAATTTCTGTGAAAAGTATGCATTGGCACTAAAGTAAAAGTTCTTAGGATAAAAGCTTTTCAAAGTATTTTTCTTAGATCTCGATTGGAATATTTGGGACATGTTTTATCCCAGAGGCACCTCATCATTACAGCCTTTCATAAGTCCACTGCTGAACATAGGCCTCCCCCAAGGAATGCCACAAAGCACGGTCCTGAGCCATCTGCATCCATCGACTTCCTGCATGTCTTACCAGGTCGTCACTACATCTAGTGGGGGGTCGCCCTACACTTCGCCTACCGGTACGAGGCTGCAACTCAAGAACCTTTCTTCCCCATCGGTTGTCGGTTCTTCGAGCTATATGGCTGTCCCACTGCCAGTTCAGCTTACTAATCCGTTGGGCTATGTCGGTTACTCTGGTTCTACTGCGGATATCCTCATTCCTAAGTTTATCACGCAGAGAAACTCCGAGCATAGCCCTCCGAGAGGCACCTCAGATTTTTGTAATTTTCAAGAATCTCTAATTATATTTCTTCTGACACCAATTTTTATTGGTTAACATATCGGCGTAGTTACCGATATTGACTTACCTGTTCATACCTGCTTCACAGGTGCCATGAACAGAAATAAGAAGGCAAGCCTACCAAGGCATATTCTCCATGTTAAAAACTGTATGTTTAAACTAAATTTGTTCGGTTATCAAATGAGTGACGGTTATGCAAAAAAAAAATATTAAAATTTATTTTATTAAAAATAGCCATCAACACTTTTGGAAAGGCAAGCTATCATAACCGTGTTTATACATCAATAAAATTTCATAAAAATAGGTCTCATCTGGTTATCAGATGGATGAAGGTCGATCTTCCTCCGCCTCTTAGACTATTGGGAGAATAACGCATTTACCTCGAACAAATTGTCCGACTAGATTAAGTCTCACTTCTGACGGAGAGAACTCGGCTCGGCAGCGTTTGGGAGATTACGACGCAACTTCTCGTTACATATAACCAAACACCATTTATTGTCTTTTCAACAAAAACCTATAAATCTAAAACCTGGCATTGCTTTCCATCTGTTCATAAAGTTGCATCGCAATCGGTTCAGCCATTCTGAAAATTAGCCCGTCTGTCCGGGCGGACAGATAAAAATTTTAAAAATGGTATTATATGTCTAATATCATGCAAACAACCTCCTGATCTTAAAAAACAGTCACTTCAATTTTATTCAATAGTACAGACTGAAGATGTATAAAGTGTGCGCGAAATAAAAAAAGCCTTAAGATAGGCATAAGAACTTAATGGAATTTCTTATTGCTGTTTTCTTTTCCTACAAGAGAACTAATTGTAATATCTGATGACTAACGGCCCGCCGCGACTTCACCTGGGTCTTCATGAAACACCATTTATTTTACCAGTTTTTCAATTATTCAAAAAATAAAAACTCTAAATTTTTCAGATAAAATATAGCCTAGATCACTGTTGGGTTTGCTCCAGCGTTACCAACCCGAAGTTTGTCTCGGAGCCAGAAGTAGATATTGATTTCAGAAGTTGGTAGTTTCCTACCATTGCTGCTTTGAAAAGTTAGTAGATCTACCCTACCACCTATATTTTTTTTAAGTTTTTCTAGAGACCTCAAAATTATAATGTGATACGCATAATTAATGTTTCTATTTGGTAACAAATATTTCAGCTTTTTTATAAGGATCCCCTTGTGAAAGCAGGATCATTGATCATCAATTCCCAAAATAAAAACCGAAAAAAATTGAAAAAATAATCATGGAAGTTTAGTATATCCTGATTAAATAGTTTTTAATTATAAATATTCAATTCCTTTATTCGTATAAATAAACATAAATGGAGAATTTACTTGAGATTATATTATGATATGTTATTACTAGAATCAGTTAATGTAAAATCTTCAATACAATAACCTTGAGAGCAATGCTTTTTTATTTGATTTAAAAGATTTTTATCTTAAAGAAGGCATTAATACTTAGTCTGGTCATAAGTTCTGTCAAAAAATTTTTATAAAATTAATGATACACTTTTTGATAATTATATAGAAATTGTATATGAAATTAAAGGTAATTTAATTTAGAATACAATTTTATTTACATTATTCAAAATGCCCTACCCAATTTTAAATAGATGTACTTAATCGACGCGGCCAATCATCAATGGCAGCACGCACCACACTCATATATATTTCTGTCGCTGCTTTAGTCAATGATGCTCGAAGAGGTTCCAAATTCTGGTGAGGCTTAGCGCAGACTTTCTCTTCCAAATGTTGCCATATCTTATAATCCAGATGGCTTAAATCTGGACTAGGAAAGGGATAATCTTCATGTCCGTTAAAGTCAATTCCATGGGCGGTCAACCAGTTTTGCGTGCTTCGTGTCCTATGAGCTGGTGCAGACTCCTGTTGGAATATCTAATGTCTGCTTTGAACATTGTTTGAGAAAGAGGTTCCACTATGTTTGTTAGAACGGTATTTTGTTACACCTCGGCACTGGTTTTTACACAGAAAAACACCTCAATAAGCCTGAATATGAGACTCCAAGCCAAACCATGAGTGACGAAGGATAATGTCCTCGTTGAACCCTCGGAATACGCATGCTGGCTTCTTCACTGCTGTGGGCATATACCTTATCATTTTGTTTATTATAACTTTCTTCGATGTTAACATTTTTTCCGCATTAACAAAGCGCGGGATCTATACAACCTAATTTTTTTCAAACGCTCGTTCAAAAAATGTATATATACATAGGTAGTTCATTGATCCCTTTACTTAAAAAACCATGGGTGCGAGAATCAATAAACTCTTTGAAGGCGGTCTGGACTGCCGCATCGGAGTTGAATTTTTTTCCTTGTAAGAAGTTGTCCAAATTCCGGAAAAAATGGTAATCTGTTGGAGCAAGGTCCGGGGAGTACGATGGATGTCGCAGACATTCCAATTGTAGCTCATCTAACTTAGTGGTTGTTTGTTGTGTAGTGTGTGGTCGGTTGTTTAGCAGCTAATTCTTCCTTCACGGTTTGCAGTTGCTGACAATAGATATCTGCCGTAATCGTTTGGCCAGATTTTAGAAAGCTGTAGTGAACGACACCAGCGCTAGTCCACCAAACACTCACAAGTTACTTTTTCTGAGTCAATTTTCGCTTAGGTCAGGATTTGGCTGGGTCTCCAGGGTTCAGCCATTCGATTCACTCAATTCATGAGGTACCCTTCGTTCAAGTTTTTTTACTTTCCCAATTTGCTTAAGTGGATTAATACAGTTTTATCACTTACCCCGAAGCCTGTAGCTATCTTTGAAGTGCTTTGTGATGGATTCGATTCCACAAAGCTATTAATTCTTCCTTTTCCACTTTGGTCTCCGGCCGTCTACGCGGTTGGTTCTGAAGGTCTAAACTTTCCAGAACGAAAACGTTGAAACCTAAACCGTACCGTGCTTTCTTTTGCGACACCAGCGCCGTACACATCATTAATCCTTCGAGCTGTTTCTTCAGCACTGGTGCCACGGTAGAACTCGTACTCGTAAATATACCGATATTTCATGCTTTCCATTGTGCGATAATAACCGACGCCAAAGAAAAAAATAATGAGGAAAAAACAAATGAATGACTGTTTTCAAAACTCAAATGTACCAGCTAAATGAATTTATAAATTTGAATTTGGAATTCTTAACCAACGAGGATATATTTCAAATCAGTGGTCAGTACGATAAAACGCTAATTTCATATGTAACGACCTAATATATATATATATATATATATATATATATATATATATTAGCATTTTGTTTTTTTTAATTGAGTATAGATATATAGATATAGAATTAAACAATTATTCTAATTAAAAAAATTTAAAAGTTGTCAATGCGTAAATTGCATTGATTACTTTCGATATTAATGATGTATCTTCTCGTCTCCTTAAAACGTCGCTCCGTTAGTCTCGCTACAACACGAAAATGGCGACTGATTTTGATGATTTTTTTTTGTGTTTTTGAGTGGGTCCCTGGATGGAATAGATTCACTACTAGACCCGGTACGTGACGCTGTTGTCAAGATCCAGAAATCAACCGAGCGAAGCAGGGGTAGATAACTAGTTAAAAATAATTTATATTTGCTATCAAACAAAATCACAAAAGTATTTCATACATTTATCACATCATCATCCGAAAAGAAAAATAACATGTAAGTAGTACGGACACAGAGCGCGGCTAAATAGAATGGGAACAATCAACTATTCAATGAGTTTACGAGTACGAGTACATGGCTCTATTATATTCTTTCATGAGTTTTACATATTATTTGAAATACAAGATATGGGCAGATAATAACGACGTTTTGGTTGTTTTTCTTTGTAAGATCTTAAGTTTACATTTACTACCACCATTTGACATAGTCACTTAACTTTGCATCATTTTAGGAAATTTTCTCTACATAAGCTTGATTTGATAAATTGCGTTTGTGCGTCATGACGCGTTAGTGATCTTATAAAACTTAAAGCAAAGATAATATTATATACAATACATAAGCAAAAGCGCGCAAAATTTTAAATATTATCTCGTGGTCAATTTAGGTTCGAATAATAGGGCACGTCAGGCTTTTCGGCTTGTATAGAGCTACCGCCACTGGCAGACAATACCTATGGAACAGTCTATTGGAAGTCGTAGTAAGTGGTAGTTCCCTTTATAATTCTAATATAAAAACATGCGTGAGTGCCGTGGAACACTCGGTTAGAACGAAGTTCCTTATTATCAGATAAACGTATTATATAATTGATTAACAAATACAAATAAATGTATTACTAGCGTCTATTACAATGAAGCCTCATTTAAAATAAAATACACTATGACACAAGGGGTAGTGACGAAAAAATCTTACACTTTTTGTCCCCTAGCTCCCATCCGCCAAACCTGTACCGTCCGAAAAGGAACTTCGTTCCAATATAAATTATCATCTATCAAGTGCGGTCATTATACGAGAGGTGATCCAAAAGTAATGATAATGAAAATAAAACACGGTAATTAAAGTTAAAATAATTATTTATTTTTCTACATAGTCTCCTAACAAATCAATACATTTAGTCCATCTTTTTTCTTCCCAGGATTCCCTTTGAAAAAAATTATTTGTCTTGACCCTCCCAAAACGCTTCAACATCGGCCATTACTTCGCTATCGTCTTCGAATTTCTTGTTTCGGAGGCGTTCCTTGAGCCGAGGAAAGAGGTAGAAATCACTAGGAGCTAGATCTGGCGAATAAGGAGGGTGTTCGAGCAGTTCGAATCCCGTTTCTTGGATGGCAGCCATCGCAACTGCGGCTTTGTGAGCCGGTGCGTTGTCTTGGTGAAACAGCACTCCAGCTTGCATTTTGCCGCGTCTTTTTTCCTTAATGGCCTCCCGTAATCTTCTTATTTGGTCTGCGTAGTAAGAGCAAGTAATAGTGGCTCCCTTTTCCAAATATTCCACCATAATTATGTCTTGAGCGTCCCAAAAAACAGATGCCATAACCTTTCCCGCCGAACTTGAAACTTTGAATTTCTTTGGCGTCGGTGAGGGGGCTCGCTTCCAAGTCATCGATTGTTGTTTCGTTTCAGGATCAAAATGGTGGATCCAGGTCTCGTCCATAGTCACAAAACGGAACAAAAAAATTTCTTGATCTGCTTGGAACTTTTCGAGATTGACCCTCGAAATGTCAACTCGATTTTTCTTTTGCTCCGCGGTTAACATTCTGGGTACCCAACGCGCAGAGACCTTTTTCATATGCAACTCGTTCGCAAGGATTCTTTGAACACTGCCATATGAGATCCCTGTGACCTCAGCTACATGCCTGATGGTCACTCTTCGATCTGCCAACACAACATCTTCGACTTTTTTCACGTTGTCTTCAGTGAGGGACGTGGATGGGCGTCCTTCGCGATGTTCATCTTCAGTGGATGTTCTGCCCAGTTTAAACTCCTTAGCCCAGCGTGCAACTGTAGAATATCGAGGAGCAGAGTCCCCCAATGTTTCCACTAAGTCACTGTGTATGTCTTTTGAAGACATTTTTTTCAAACGGTACTTGATGACAGCTCTAATTTCGTTTTTCTCCATGTTGATGTTATCTCTTTGACAGTTCGTATTCAAATGAATGTATCTCCCGGAAATCGTGATCTATTTATATGATTTTTTTAGGCTGACGTAGTGAGTATATAAGCAAGCAAAAAAAATCTAATTTAGGATTTTTATGCGGACCTGAAGTAACCGATTATCATTACTTTTGGATCACCCCTCGTATATAACCCGCATTGGTTGGTCCTCCGAGCCGGATTCGCAAGTACTCGACTAGAGACCGACGAACAACTAAACATGGCCTGCGTGTGACTTTCTAATTTTGTGGATAATTTTGTGGATAATTTTGACTAGTCTATGATTACAGACGGAGGTTTTCATATAATGGTGCGCAGTCCAACATTTTCATTACATAATAATTGTTATACTATACAGAATATAAAACACCGGGGTTGATACTTAAAGCTTTAATGTGGGTTGGCGGATTTTACATGACATCCATACATTTTATATATACTTAGTCAGGTCATAAGTATTGTCACACAGTAAAAACTTTTCTTTTAGAATGCTGGCCACAAAAAAGTTTATTGAATTCGAATTTCGAATTGTTCATGAAAATAAAACTGTATACTTTTTAGAATTTTACTCATTTTTAAATATGGAGTGGACGCTTAAAGAAGACCGTGTTGCAGTTATTGCGTTGCATCGTTGCGGTTACGCGCCAATTCACATTTTTGACATATTGAAAAATTTGAATATAACCAAAAGATTCGTTTAACGTACCATCAAACGATACAATGAAGACTCTAGTGTAGATGACAGGTCAAGGTGGTCACCCTCGGTTTGTTAGGACACCAGCAGTTATAAAAGCTGTGAAGGCGCGAATTCAAAGAAATCCCAAACGTAAGCAGAATCTGTTGGCCCTTCAGATGGGGTTAAGCAGAACCACGGTGAAAAGGGTGTTAAATGAAGACTTAGGGCTTCGGGCATATCGAAGAAAAACAGGACATCGTTTGAATGCTCGTCTAATAGACCTGAGACTGAAGAGATGCCGCGCTTTGTTGAAGCGGTACACGGGAAAAAAATATCGGGATATTCTTTTTTCGGATGAAAATATTATTACCGTAGAAGAGAGCTACAACAAACAAAATGATAAGGTGTACGCACACAGTAGTGAAGAAGCGAGCAACCGTATTCCGCGTGTCCTACGAGGTCATTTTCCATCCTCGCTCATGGTATGGTTGGGAGTTACTTATTGGGGCTTAACAGAGGTACATTTTTGTGAGAACAAATGCAGTTGTGTATCAAAATACAGTCCTGACGAACCTTGTGGAACCTGTTTCTCATACCATGTTCAATAACAGGCACTGGGTATTCCAATAAGATTCGGCGCCAGCTCATAGAGCGAAGAGCACACAAAGCTGGCTGGCGGCGCGTGAAATCGACTTCATCCGGCACGAAGACTGGCACTTCGCCAGTCCAGATTTGAATCCGATAAATTACAAGATATGGCAACACTTGGAGGAAAAGGCGTGCTCAAAGCCTCATCCCAATTTGGAGTCACTCAAGATATCCTTGATTAAGGCAGCCGCCGATATTGACATGGACCTCGTTCGTGCTGCGATAGACTAGCCGCGCAGATTGAAGGCCTGTATTCAAAATCACGGAGGTCATTTTGAATAAACTTTAGTGTCATAAGAATCTATGTTTTGGTAAGTTCATTTTGGTATATAAATGGTTACATAATGAATAAACTTCTTTCAATTATTTTATATTAAACATGTGACAGAATTTATGACCTGACTAGGTACAAAAGCTAAATACCACTGACTCAATCACGAGATCTACAAACTATACGTCAGATGGACTTGAAATTTGTAACATATAAGTATTCCTATTTCAACATAGACACCCACTAAGGAAGGATTTCGAAAAGTACAACCCCTGAGGGGGTGAAATAGCATGTTACAGCTGCATATTATATTTACCTCACATCAACTCTCTCACAATCCTACAAATTCAGAAGACTTGTACTGATTTGTATTAAATAGTGGCATGTAGGTAAGTCAACACTTATAATTTAAATTTCAAATTTCAGCAATAACGACAACGGGGTATCACCGAGGTTACAGCTCTCTGCCATAAAATGCAATGGTATATGTATGTAATAAACATTTCTAAACTTAAAGCTGATTCTATACTTTTTCTGTAGATTTTCCTATCTAATTTTAATTATTTAAAAAAACTGAATCAGCAAAATATTCTTTTTCTGTAAGTTTCTTAAACGTCGGGAGAAAATAATTAATAGACAATGAGTACCTCAAGAGATCCCGCCTCCTAGCTCTGTTCTCCCGCGCGAGATCCGGCGACTCCTTGGTGTGTTCGTCGTCCTTGTCCTCATGAGCACTCTGCTTTTGTTCTTCCTTCTTCTGTTTTATCTTTTGCAGTACGCGACTAGACGTGCGTCGCGGTGCAAGCTCTAGCAACCTTTAACATCATATCAGTATATGTTTTGAATGATCGTACGTTTCGGCTCCTAGTGAGAACAATCGCTTGTCATTTTCTAGTAGTAACCCATTCATTATACAACGTATGCAGAAAAAATTATGGTGAAATTACACAATGTTTTTTATGTCGCGTAGCTGTTTATCATTTCTTGATTGTATTCTTTATTATGTTCAGTATCACGCGCAGTTACTCGCAAAGCAATTTACATCAACATACACAAATATAATAAAAATGCTAAGATTTGTAGATTTTGAACACAATAGAAAGGACGCGCACATTTAAATTTTATGCTACAAAATCTATCAAAATATGACGAAGGCGCGTGCAGTTTGAAAGTAGACGATTACTACATCTATTTGAGAATGAACCGCGAAACAGAGGTAATTCAAAGCAGTTTCTTGTAAGTTGTAATCTCTACTCCTGCTCATAGTACTATTCTTTCTTCTTTCATTACATTTCTAAGCTCTCTTATCAGCTGGTTTTACCAATTTGGGGAACAAATACCACCAACACAAGAATATAAGAACGGCATGTGTAACTTCTGAATAAACAATCCATAACAAATGGTGTTAACTTTGGAGAAACAAACTAAATTTTGCATGTAATCACAAAGCTTTAGGATTGACAAATTAGCTCTTATTTATGCCGCTCGATAGATTGAAAATACCCAGAGCGGCGACGGGAAGCAGCCTTGAAATTGCAATACATCTGAGATGGTATTATGTTGCCAATCTGCCTAGCATGGTGGTAATTGAAACCCTACCTATTGAAAAGGTCCTTGTCCAGCAATAGACTGTTTATGACGGCCCGATGAACAAGATGTTATTACTGACTTTACTCAAATCACACACCATCCTTCAATTAATAGGCAATTAATGATGAACAAGAACAGCACAGCTAAAATATATAATTATTAATAAAAACAAAACTAGACTGCAGTGATTTAGTTATACTATATGTAGTAAAAACAAATTACTTATATTCTTTTCTTTTTTAATAACCTTCACACTAGGATTTTCTCCTGTATTGTGGGGGCAGTTTACATGCATAAATTTCACAAGAACAAACACCCAGACCCAGAATAATTATTTATAGGCCATACAAATAATTGTTCCGTGCGGGATTCGAACCCGCGACACTTAGGGATGCAACTTTTGCTAGACCACTTCGCCACGGAGACGTATTAGGGGTGTACTCATTAATACCTTATAATGTCATCATCATCATTACAGCCCTTCCCCAAGTACACTGCTGAACCTAGCCTCCCCCAATAAAGTATAATGTCTTCACAATAAATTTGTTTTTGTTTTTGACACTTCATGTCTGCTATATTTATAATATGCAAATCATTTGAGGTATCATTTGTCAAAATCCGACGACTAGTTTAAGAGTATCAGGCTGACTAAGAAGCAGGTATATATATATATATATATATATATATATAATTTATATAATTATATATAATTTCCCCTTCTTTTGGGTCCTCACCAAATCCCGGTAAAAACCTCAAAACATATGACAAGAATTATAAAAAAAAGTAAAATACATTTCGCATAACAGGAATGAACAAGATAGAAAACCGTTTGTCAATATTCTAGGGCAAAATGTTGCCCTGGGCTGCAAAAGGCCAATTGAGCTAATTTTTTATTTTATTTGTTGTATAATATAGTTTAAAAATACATGATATTATTAAACTTATTTTACATACTGAAGACCAGGTGGATAATGCGCAAGCAGGGTCACTAATTTATCACAGAAATATATATATATAACTGATCTTAAGTATTTTTTATATAATTTCTTTTGACTAAGAAAATTGTTGTAAAAAGAAATTACGTATGTGTTTAATGCACCAGTCAGCAAAACTCTATTCTATGTTTACAATTGGTACATGAGGGTAATAAATAATATTGTCCATTTGGAAAGTTCATATGCACATTTTACAAAGTTCTTCGCATAATATTACTTGTATATTAACTTTGTCATAGATTTTTAATACCTTAAAGTAGCTAAATAAATAATAAATTATTTAATAATAATAATTTTAAAATTTCTATTTTACAAGCTACAATTGTTTTAAGTAGTGAAATTTGTAAGTTGTATATTTTTCCATTGGCATACCCGCCAAACCATAGGTGGTAACACAGTAGTACTTTTTAATGTCTCATAAAAAGATCCTAAATGAAAACATAAGTTTGTTTCATGTCGTTTTCCACTAGTAAGACATGGTTAAATTTAAAAAGCTTGGAAAGCTATATTAAGCAAGTAGTCTAAATGTTTATGTTTGTTTAAATGAGCTAAATGCAAAATGTAAATGCTTATTAAATATAAAATAAAAAAAATATTATTTTCCTAGTATATCAGGAGTTAATGTTACAATTTAAGTATAGTCCAATAGGTTTCGTGACAGGCAAGAAAAATCAATTACACAAAACTGAATTGTGTACTATTGTTGTGTTAAAATAATATAACATTATAAACAATTAAATATTCTTATGTGTCGGTGTGTCTATAAACTACCGATTGGATCGAAAGTGTGTGACTCTTGCTGAGTTGCAATGGAAGGTATTTCCAGAACGCCCCCTCTCCTCCCACTCATTAGTGCAGTATAAAGGTCAGTGTAGGTGCAGAGTTCAAGTGTTTCTATTCATTCTAACATGTTGAGATAGTTGTGGTTCTGGCTATTGTGGTGAACTTTCTGATGCAGACAAGGAGGATTGTGTTGCTGAGAGGCTGTCCCATATTATATTGAGTTGGGTAGTGCTGCTGTTGGTTTGCATACTTTGCATACATCATGTAATTACGTCCTTCACGTTACACCAGTGATTAATTGTGACAAGGTCATAATACAGTATGGTTGAAATGAAATAGCCTATACTGATTGCATAGTGCAGTTACACCATTTTATTGCCACTAATGATTAACTGCTTAAGCAAGAGAGCAAGTTGAACATCCACTCTGACATTTTTACTATTTTTAACAACTAACCTATTCTGACCTATTCCCGCTAGTTCTTATGATTGACTGATTATGCAATGTTATTGAAAATTTAAGAACATAGCTAACAATAAATAATAAAATATGTTGAAATGTTAAAGGAAAAAATCTTAGAATAAGCAATGAAAAGAACTTTACAATTTCCATTAAGAAGTTAACAGCAAGTGATGTAATATTATGTAGTAAGTTGTCAACAGAATCAATGAATGAGTTACAACCAGATACATTATTACAACAATATAAATTCTTTAGATCTTACACTGTTACCTCCTATTAATATCGTAAGTTATTTTCTTAAAACCTACAACTTTAACCTATACCTACATCATTTTTAATTAACTGTGATTTAAGAATTAATTGTTCATTTAATCTAACAATACATTAATCAATTAAAATATATATAAACTAATCATACATAATTTAACCTTATATCAGTAAGATAGTTCTCAAAAATAATAATAACAAATATTATTATGATTATGAATTGTGGATATTAAAAAGGAGCCTCATTTCCAGCAGTGAATTGTCTATGGGCTAGTATTTGTTCTAGGTAATTCAATAATTTAATCATCAGAATCATAAAAAGATTATAATATTATGGAAACATATAACACTTTTTAATACAATATTTGATGGAATTCTTCTTTTTTTTTATAGATTAAGGGTGTCAAACAAACACAGCCCCCTGATGCCAAGTGGTTGCTGTGGCCCATAGACATCTACTTAATTTATATAATAGAGGTTTTCAGTTGTGTGTGCATCATGGAATAACTACTGGATAGATTTAAATTAAGTTTTCTAAGTTTTATTGCTTAGAGCCATGGCCTAAAAAAAATATTGTGATATCTTCATTTAATATAAAGTTATTAAAGTTTAAAGAAACAACTATTTTTACACAGGGTTTTTCACATGGTCAACAGTATGTTGCTTGCTCTTGCGTTACTAACCCAGATAATTTATATATTTTAGCTACAAACAGAGCAACGAATAACATTATTCAGAATGAAATTTTGTAAGCAAAGTATATTTTTGCTTAAAATCTTTTTGATGTTTTTTTTCTTCACACATGAAAACTTTGTTAATATATCAAGCAATGTGGACGAAGATGCGGGTATCAGCTAGTGATAAATATTCAGATACATCGTCAAGCCTGGGAACTGAAATAGAATGCCTCGCTTCCAGTGAAATGGGTATCCAGCCCTCTACACTCATCACACAAAGCTCAGCCACATCAAGATGCTATTTTATGCTGGTATTCTGTTAGTGTGGTCCTTTCCCAGTCAAGCTGACTCATTTGTGGCATAACTGCCATATAGATGCAGCGTGGCTTCGCCATGTGTGAATGTGTGAACTAATATTATCACAATGTTGCTTTGTACATGGAGATTGTATTTGTTTGCTGGTCAATGTATCAAACACTTTCATGCTGACATTAGGGAACACGTCAAATTCGCCATAAAGAAAAAGAAATAGAAGTGAGAAAGTAATTAAATGCAACATAGGACTATTTGCAACACTTCACACTTTCTTACCTTTTTCTTTGTAGACGTTCCTTCTCCTGGAAGAGCCTTGGTATCTCCGGCAAAAAGTTCTGTGACAGAGATCGATACAATTCCTTCTCAACCTTACTGGTTGCTTTACTGAACTTCTCTGTCAGGTGGGTCCAATCTTCCTCAGTAAAGCACACCACTTGCCACACACGCTCTGTCTCGTCGTCATCAAGCCAATCATCACCATAGAACCAGCCACGTTTTCTGCTTTCCTTACTCTTTTTCTTCTTACTTTTACCTTTTGGTTTCTTTATAATATCTTCACGGTATAATCTGGTTCCATAAAAGTACCAATATGCAGAGTCATTGTCATCCCAACTGTAAAGTACATACATATTTTTTATTTCTATTTAATATATAAGCAAAAAGTAGATGGTAAATAATATTGTAAGGCAAAAGGCTTATAATGACTTACCCTAGAGGTTCTACTCTCAAGCTCTCTGCCTCTAAATTTTTGAATAAATCAAACACATCTTCAGCATCTAAACGGAAGTCACATAATGCATAGAGAATTTCAACCTTCGTGCGGAGAGGTAAGAATTGAAAGTCAATATCTGTGTTAAAGGGATTATATCTTCCAGTTTCTTGACATTTTTGCCGAAATAGACGTCTCAAATACATCTACAATAAAGATTTGTGTTAAAAAGTATGCAAATAAAATATTGTAGATAAAAAATCTGTACTCAGTTTTAGGCACCTGATAATTAAACGCAGAGATATCATTGTTGCCTAAACAACCGTTTAACAGTCGTACAATCAACTCTGTCAAGAGGGAACTCGCGGACTCTTCAGTGCCATCTGTCAAAAGAGCTTCTTCCAATTCCTACAATATTAACATTATTTCAAACGACACCACAACAATAGTAGATCCAAATACAAAATCAAATTGGATCAGGCCTTATTTACTATCAATACTCACTTCAATGTCAAAATCTAGAAGATTGAAAGCAGTCCTGAATAAGGAACAAAAATAAGCGATGCTGGGCACTTCCCACCATGACTGAATATCTAGAAACCGTGAGAAATTCATTCAGACATCACTTTTAGCTGTACTATCCTGGAGAAAAACGCGTAATTGATAGCCCGTTTCACTGAAACCCACCTAAAATACCTATAAAAGATGGAAACATAACCTAAAAAAAGAATAAGCTTTCACAGTTTACGGTCTACCTTACGGAAAACGTTTTTCCATATCACCAGCGATTTTTTTTTGAAAATTTTACGATATTAGTCTTGAAATATTTTAAAATGTAAAATACAGATATGAATATATGCGTTGTGTATCAGAACACAAACGCCATAATAGTTTACAAATCGAACAAATTAAATACTAACAAAGCTAACAAAATTTTATAAAATGGTAATGTGCTGCTTATCTATTCTTTATAAAAAGATTTATTTATCGTTCCTTTTATTTTTTATTATTATTTCTCCAAAAATTGTATTTTAACAATAATAAATATAAAAAGAAATAAAACGATATCACTTTGAGCGGAAGTAAAATTTAATCATAGTTCTTTATATTTTCTTCTTTTTATGTTTTTAGTTGTCTTTGGCTTTAGCCTTCGGTCGCAAACTATTGAATAATGAAAGACGGACATCAAACAATACTACGTGCAGCAACAATGGTGACTTTAATTTAATATATTTCACATTTTGGTTTCACGGAGAAATTATATTTCCATTAAACGTTATTATTTACGGATTTATTTAAAATTTTAGAAAATAGCATCTTAGAGCAACCTGTACTTAGAGAACTGTCGCGCTGCAGTCATTTGACGGGGCCACGGATCATACGATCGCATCATTGAAATTAAAACGAATATACGAAACCGGTAAAGAGAAACCTCGTAACTCAAACTATCAATTAAATATTAATAATGAATTGACTAAATCAAATCAAGAAGTTGCAGCGGTGTTTGAGAAATATTTCACTGATGTTCCTATCTTGACAACAGATTCATTGAATACTTCTCCAACTGTCGCCGAGTCATTACTTAAATAGAATGTAAATACCTGTGTTTAAAAGAATTTAGATTTGAAAAAATATTACCGCATAATATTGTAAAATACTTCAAAACCATTGATGTAAAGAAAATCGCAGATTTGTGAGGGATTTTCATTTCAGTGATTGCATCCATAATAGATTTAATTGCACCTCATCTTGCTATTATTTTTAATACTTGTATCGATTCTGGTGTGTTTCCTGATTTAATGAAGTATAGTAAAGTAATACCTTTATTTAAATCTGGTAGTACATTGGACCCCGCTAATTATAGACCTATTTCTGTACTACCAACACTCAGTAAAATTTTTGAAAAAATAATTTTGGATCAATTGTTAATTTTTTTTAATACAAATAAATTACTTCATAAAAATCAATTTGGTTTTACAAGGGGTCGCTCGACGTCTAACGCCGGTTATGAGCTTATGAAATATATTTTTAATGCCTGGGAGAATTCACAAGATGCCTTAGGTATTTTCTGTGACCTCTCCAAGGCTTTCGATCGTGTTCATCATGAGACATTAATCAGGAAACTACAATATTACGGTGTAAAAAATTTGGCGCTTAGACTTATTACTTCATATTTAAGTAACAGAACTCAAAAAGTCGTCATCAATGGTAAATGTTCCTCCGGATCGGTAGTATCAATGGGCGTTCCTCAGGTCTCGATTCTTGGCCTATTCCTGTTCTTAATCTATATTAATGACTTACCTTATCTTGTAGGGGACAATCACGATATAGTATTATTTGCTGACGATACCTCTTTAATTTTCAAACTGAAACGGCAGTCAATTAAATATGACGATGTAAATAATACTCTATCAAAACGAGGATATTGGTTTAACGCCAACAATTTGCTCTTAAACGGCAATAAGAGAAAATGTATTAAATTTACAATACCTAATGTAAAACATTCGAAAACCAATGTGCTCTCAAATGGGGAGGAGTTGAGTCTTGTGGATACCACTGTTTTTCTTGGTATTACTATTCACGCGAAACTTCAATGGGGCCCCCATATATCTAAATTAGCAAGCAGACTTAGTTCTGCAGCATATGCTGTAAGAAAGATTAGAAGTCTCACAATGTTGAAACAGCTAGGTTAGTGTATTTTAGTTACTTTCATAGCGTAATGTCTTATAGAATTTTGCTATGGGGTAATGCGACTGATATTGAAGCTATATTTGTTTTGCAAAAGAGAGCCGTACGGGCGATTTATAATCTAAATTGTAAGGAGTCTTAGAGAAAAAGTTAAGGAAATAAACATATTAACTTTGCCATCGCAATATATTTATGAAAATGTAATGTATGTACATAAAAACATAAATAGCTTTAATAAGAATAAGGATGTTCATACCTTAAACACTAGGAACAAACATAGGCTTGTAATGCCAGTTACTAGACTCCACAGAATTAGTAATTCATTTATGGGGCAATGTATACGCTTTTACAACAAAATTCCAGAACATGTTCAAAGTTTGTCAATAAACAAGTTTAAAAGTTTTATTAAAGAAAAACTGTACAAAAAGGGTTATTATAATATCAAGGAATACATGAATGAAAATAACACCTGGGAATAAGGTGATCGCCACCATTATGGTTAAGTGAAATTATGTTTAAAAATAAGTCCCGCTGGGTTTTCCTGCTGGTTCTTCCCAGGACAGAGGTATTTTCCGAACCTGTGGTAAATAAAATAATGACTTTCAATAAGTATTATGTAATAATCCATATTGAATAAAAATAATTCTATTCTATTCTATTCTAATAAGCAATACCATTGAAGGAAAGAGACATCCTTTGTTGGCAAGCGAACGGCGCATTTTTTTCTACCTTTAAAAATGACTGAAATATTGTTGAGTAAAGCGGTGTTTTACGGTAAGGATGACCGCTTTGCTCCGCATCGCGATGTGACGTCACAATTTGACACGTCGAAGCCACCAGTAGTGTTTATTGTAGTGAAGATCATTTTGATTTAAGTTTCATTATTGTTTGTTTACATATATACCTATTGTTACCTACAAAATGTTTACGAGCCACATTACACAACACACCAGTGTTAATAACTATTTGAGTTTTATATACCTACTTACCTGTTTATGAAATGGGAGCGCTTGGCTAAGTGGTCGAGGTGTCTGCCCATCTTACGTCGTTTGTATAAGGCACAAAATTACCTAAATTGTTACTCTGCGTATTCAAGTCAAGGTCAGCGCTCATAACTTACACATAACTCTCGTGGCATAACCTATACCTACAACTTTACATACTTATCTTGGTATGTGTTAAGTATCGTAATGTACCTTTAGCATTGTTAATAAATGCGCACGTAAAGGTATATAAAGGTATGTAAAGGTATGCTAATGGATGCGTTGCCGTGTAAGCTTAAAGAATAATACGTTCGTATCACTATTTACACAACGTAGTGTGCCTGTATGCGTGTGGTACTTGCGTTGATAAGACGAGTGCGATTGATCAGGGATCAGGGACAAACTGCTGTGACAGTATGTGTTAAAATAAATCCAAGAATAAAATCGATAGTGAAGTGAGGGATAGCGAACATTTGGCTCTTTGTTAACCTACATAAAATAGCAATACGTTAAAGTTAATTAACGATAATATGTATTAACTTGCCGGACGATACACTATAAACCCAAACGGGTTTTCGTCTCGAATAGCCATAAAAATCATCGAGATCGTGGATTCGAGTCCCACTTGTCATAATTTTCTTGTCATGTTATTTATTTATCACTAACCTTTATTTTCTGTTTTTTTTTTTTATTTCTTTTATATCACGTTCCTTGGGAGTAAAAGTCCGATATGAGAAGATAAAATCCTGTAGATCATGTTATACCTTTATGAAAAATTTCATCAAAATCAGCATTACGCATTGAAAGTTTGTGACCATTGCATTTTCAAAACAAAATAGGTACCAACTACCAACGTAATACCGCAATCAGTTTATGCAAAAGTAATTCAAAGTAATACAAGGACCATATGTTTGCAACCACTGACGAACTACGTAACCAACAAAATTTCTTCACGTGTCACTAAGTACTAAATAACAGTACGAGTTGATTAATACTTACTGCATTAATAAGTTTAAGTAAGTTTTTTTCATTTAAATCGTTGTAAATCATGTGCAACTTCGTGGTTCGGTCAGTTAAAACCTACCTATGTATTACTGCCTAATTACTAATCAGTGGTAAAGCTGTATACTTTTCGTAATCTTTAATTGGTAACTTACCTTTCGAGCTTTATTCCACGCATTTCTGATGATAAAAAAAAATAATTTTCTGAAAAATACTGCGCAACCATAAAAATATCCACTTTTGGCAGATTATCTGACTATCTTTTTTCAAAGCCCGCTTCCATTTTCTTTTTTTACAGCGCTACACACCGTGACCATACATATAAATATAATCATATAAAAGCTAAATGTTCAATATATTAGTTTATAAATCAAATCAAATAGTTTATTTGTGATTCACAGGTTACAAAAAGGTCTTATTCAAATACAAATAAAGTTCAGTCTGTGATCAGCCTCATGGGCATACAAATGTCAAATATTATTAACAGTTCATTGATTACATTATTCATAATAATAGATAAGATCATTAGATTAAATTATTCATCTTAAATAACATTGATTACATTGGATTAGATTATTCATATTAGATAAGATTATTCATAAATTATTAGTTCAAATTATTATATAGTGGCTGGGTTTATTATAAGTATTATGTCAAGTAATACAGTCAACCGGACATTAACTCTGACATTCGATATATGTAATATGTAGGTAAACGCCGTTCCGAGCGCGCGGTTAGAACTTAGCAAGTACCTACTGAGCGTTCGCGCTGTCGAATTATGATGTCACGTCACAGAGAACGAGCGGGTAAAAATTGAAAAAATTGCGAAATTTCAAAACGTTATAACTTTCGTATTTCTGCACCAATTTGGATGAAACAAAACTATTGTTAATTTCATAAACATAGATTTAAAGTTATATAGGTTTTATTGTCAAATTAGTACATGTTGGTGTGACCCATTACGTGAACTAATATTTTTGTGAACTTTTCCGCAAAAAGACGCTTACCTATTATTTTCTTATTAATTTTTGTGTAATTAGGATAGTAATTAGGTTATGGTACTGCCATAAAGACGTTTTGTTTTCGTTTTCTAATATAGTAGGTACGTTTACATCTCTAGCGATACGGACGCTTTTATTTATGTGATTAGGGCTTGTGTAAACTTGTGGTCGTAATGGCAAGTACACATCCGAAATACACAGCAGCTGAATATGCGGACATGGCCCTAATTTACGGAGAATAACGTCAAAATGCCGAACTTGCGATAAGGACATATCGTGAGTGATATGGCGATTCAAGACAATGCCCTACTCATACCTCTCATTGTTTTAGAAACTCTTCAGCGCATCTGCGAAAACCGGTCAGTGTATCCTATGTCTCAACGCCCTGATCGACCGCCTACGCGATAAAACCCAATCCAGTTAACTGAAAATGTGATACAATATTTCGAAGACCAACTCAAAACTAGCCTCCGCCAGCGCGCTAGGCATTTTCAAGTCCATCACAGAACCATCAATAGGATATTAGCAAAAAGTGGCGTCCATTCAAGTTAGAAAAAGTACATACTCTGCTAATGCGTGATAAATTAAGAAGAGTGAATTATTGTCATTGGTTACTGAGTAACATTGAAGAGGACAGTGACTTTCTTTCCTAAATTTCTTGGACTGACGAAAGCACGTTCACCAGAAACGGCATGTGGAATCAGCACAATCTGCACCATTGGGCACCCAAAAACCGAAACTCGCGCGTTTGGCGGGAGTCAGCCCATCAGTACAGATTTTCGGTAAATGTTTGGGCAGCTATTCACGGCGACAACATAATCGGACCCGTATAAAGCTTTGTTAATTTAATAAATTTACAAAGATTTTTCCGTTCAAAAACACAAACAATCTAAACGTCCATCGACACCAACTAATGTGGTACCAATTAGAACGCGCACCACCACAATCTGTAACAACAGCCAGGCAGTGACTAAATGATACGTTTGGTGTACAATGGATTGGTAGATTTGGACCTCCTTGGTGGTCAGCAAGATCGTCAGACCTTACGCCACTCGATTTTTTTTTCTGGGAGTGCATCAAAGACACTGTGTACGCGTAGAAAGTGGATTTGATGGAACAATTACGCCATCGAATAATAAATGCGTTTGAGAAGTTGAGGGAAATGGCTATAAGTGACAATTTCTTTTCAAATGTGCGGGAAAACATGAAACGCCGTTTAGCTCTTTGTATTCGCCAACACGGTGGTCTCATTGAAAATATGAAAATTTAAAATAAAGACAATTAAAAGCATTAATTAGCGATGACAGTTATAACTAATAGTAACAAGACAAGGTGATAATATGATAAGTGTTTGACTAAGCACCTCCGCTGTAGGTACTCTCCGGCACCGCTCGGTTCCTTTGATTATAAACCGTCAAAGAATCGGATCGGTCACGAGTAGGTACAAGACGCGTTGTGCGGTTGCGACGCGTTGCCGCTCCGAGTTAACGTAAGCCAGCTAGGTAAGTAATTTTATCCTAAGGTGATCCCAATTTTAGTTACTTTTTTGTTTTGAAGTTTGTTTGATTTTTTTCATTTTACGAGTTATTTTAACCTATGAAAATTAATATGATTAATGGGCACTAGCCCTACCCGTGTCTTAAATTAAAGTCACTATTGTAGCGGCCACGTTATATAACTTTGCCTAGTTATTGTTCTGAGACACGGATAATACATTAATGTTTGTATAATATAGCATTTATTTTTTAATTATTTTGTGACGGGGTGAAGTTTTTATGATAACTATTGGAAAACTAACTACTAGTACAATCGTACTAAATAATAGTACTACGGTAGATACTAATAGTATATACTATACTAAAATTTTGTTTTAAAACGTATGAAATAAGATTTATTAAATACACAGCTCTCTTATAAATATTAATTGGATTTCAAACTGATTTTAAAAATTAAAAGACTGGTGTTTGCGAGATATTATCGTGAGCATTAAATCAGTAAAAACAAGATATGAGAGATATCGTATCAAGCATTATACTTCGTTTAAATACTTTATATAAAACATTCTCGGCCTTATTCCAAAACACGGACTAAATATAATACTGGGATTAGTACATAAAATTATTAGTAAAACCACAGAATAAATAATATTTGATAAAACCAGAAAGCTCGTATTTTAGTATCAAGCCAATTCATACTTTATTACGAATAAAATAAATTTTATTTTTTATAACTTATAAAAGTAACGATTCGCGGCCTAGATATACTCACTTTTCAGTCGCGCTATCTTGCTCCTTACAGTTGCCATAATATACAATAATAAAATAGGATGGTGATTACAAAGCTTCGGAAAATTAACATCTACTTCAAAAGTGCAATGCCTGTTATACAGGCTTTCAAAATCACGAAGTTTATCACATAAATATTAATATTGTGATTTTTTCGTTTATAATTTAAGAAAGTCAAAGTTGAAGTCGATTCGGTTAAACGATATTTAAAAAAAAGTTTTAGCGCCTTGTAGATAACTTAGAGCCGTGTGATATGGCGACTAGGTTTAGCAGTTATTAACATCTGAAATGTATATGCAGCACAGAATTATCGATCTGAGTTGTATTTCTAAGAGGAATCCCCTTTTATTATTCGAGTGATCATACAAGTCTTTGATTTTATTTAATTCAAAGTTAGTGCAAAATCTAGCGCTTTTTTGATGTGCTTAACCAGTACTTTTTGTATTGTCTCTAGCGATAGGGTGTTAAAGGGAGTTTTATGTTGTGCCCTATATATTATGTCCGCTTCGGCACCTTAAAAATCGACCGTCCGTTGGCTTAGACAAATTATCATACTTGGTGTTAATGTGACGTCAAAATCTATAAAAAACTTCGCAACGTGACGCATCAGCATATTGTGAAGATAGTTTTCAAATAAAATATTTTTAAGGATAATTTCTTATTACTTGATTGTGAAAAAACAAAAGTATAACCACAAAGTACTCGACTTAACAAAAAAAAAAAAAACAACTTCAATTTCAGAATGGAAAAAGTTTGATGTTTGCTTTCACACTTTCAGACTTTCACAGACTAATATGAGAATTCAAAATAAAAATATTTATTGTAAGTAGCAATTGGCGTTGATTTAAAATATGATGTATTTTACAACTTACTATGATTTTCGGGTGGTATAATAGGTTTAAAATAATCATAGGTTTGTGACGTACATAACTATATTGATCAAAATTAATCAAAATTATAAAAGAAATTAAATTACAAAACTTAGCTATTATAAAATCTAAATAACAAATTGTTTTGGTTATAACTAAATACTTTTTGAAACACAAAGCGCGCACACAACGAACGAATCGCGCTCTTATGTTGGCTCACTTGATCCGTTCATGTACAGCAGCCCAAACTCGAGTCAGGGAATCCAACTCGAGTTAACTCGAGTTAAGCGCAACTCGAGTTAACCTTGAGTTAGTAACTCGGGTTGACCCATCACTACATTTTGTATATATCTGTAGCAAGCTATTTGCTTATAGGTTTTAGATACTGACAAATCTTAAAATTGTTATTTTTAACGTTTTATTGGTTCTTAAGATATTTAGTAGCTTATTTTACTGTGACAAAATGTATAAATCATAATTTTTAATGTGATGAACTAGGTACTGAGATAATTTAACGACTTAGACAAATAAGTATCAACAATCGATATGGGCAGTTTTGCGGAGTGCTAATTTAATTTGATTCAATTGAAGTTTTTAATTTTAATTGTAGGTATATTAGTACACATATATTTATATAGAAGAAGATATAGTTTGCTTACTACACATGAAATTCTAACTTGCTGTTAAAAAGAGAACATACCTTTCTTTCAGAGTGTACAATGTGAAGTAATCATAAATGTTATTAATTTAATGCCATATTAATATTACATACTCCTAAAAATTAATTTTATATATTTTTAAATGATGTGCCATAATATTGGCCGAAATGCCGCGGGATATTTTGAGTGATAGCTTAGCAGTCCTGCGGATTATTGAGGTGAGTTCAGATATCTGTAATATCTTCATATGAACTTTTATATTCATCTATTGCTACATCAGCTTACTGGTTACAAGTGATAAAACTATAATTTAGTCATGGCTTACTTATTATTAATATCGAATTATCAGATACATACAGTGATTCCATTGAATGTATCTGAAAATGATTCCGTCGAAATTTGGGCGGTGCTACAGCCCCTTCAGCGGTGCCAAGTTGACTGTCGGTATATCTAAGTGCTGAAGTTTTTGTACAGTAGGGCTACGATGGCTATCTGAGTACAGAATCAGAGTACGAAACCTATTCAACTGCAGACAGGTGTAAGACAGGGTGACGTTAAATACCCAAAACTCTTCACCACTGTATTGGAAGAAAAAGGTTCTCGAGTGGCAGCTTTGTACCGGTAGGCGAAGTGTAGTGCGACCCCCCACTAGATGCAGTGACGACCTGGTAAGATGCCCAGGAAGTTGATGGATGCAGGTGGCTCAGGACTATGCTTTGTGGCATTCCTTGGGGGAGGCCTATATTCAGGAGTGGACTAACTGTAATGATGATGATGATAAGATACATACAATATATCAAAAGTGTGGTGTACATTATTGTTATTTAAATTCTAAGTTATATTTAAGTATTTTCAGTGAAAAAAATTAAATGTTATGTAGTCATCTCCTGTAATAGAAAGTGTAATATTTAGTTGGTAATTAGTATTTGCAGGTTGATGCACAAGCCATCTCCTATCGTGAATGACAATAATTTATATTGTGAATGAAATTCTGGCAAGGATGTCAATCATTATAAAACAATAAAAATAAAATCAGTATGTTTGTTTACCTATAACTACTGCCGGTCAGAAATAAAGAAAATGTTTCTTTTCATAAAATTGAAGTGACAATGAAATTACATTTCAAGTGATGGTAATAGGCCATGGACACATGCAGCTAACTTAAAACAAAGAAGGCTGTCAATGCAGTGTTCTCTGAGAACTAAGATGGAATACCTCACAGCCTGTAATTACTAGCTCTTTTTACCCTCCAGTCTAGAACACAGCAGTGTAAGTACTGTTATTTGGTGGTAACAATAGGTAACGGGTTGGTACATACCCTTTTTTATAGTATAGGGTGACAAACGAGCACACAGTCCACCTGATGGTAAGTGGTCACTGCGACCCATAGTCATCTACATCTATCCTCAATAAAGACTCAAGATGCAGATGCGTTGTCACCCCATGAGGACTAAGCTGGAATGCCTCTTCGCCATTAAAAAGCGTCTCCGGTTCTCTACACTCACCATACGAAACACAGCAGCGTTAAGCTGCTATTTTACGCTAGTATTCTGTGAGAGCGTGGTCCTTCCCCGGTCGAGCCGATCCATTCGTGCTACAGCTATACTACTGATATAGCTGCAGCATGGCTCTACCCTTACGTAAAGTCCGCACATTCTATCTTGGCCGGGCTAAATTAGTCACAAGTGGCTGCACAGATATAGGTTTTAGGAACAAAATGTGATTCGTGTAGAGAGAGGGTGGGCGGTAACTAAAACTAGAGATGCAAATAGGCATATTACATGGTTACATGGTTAAATAATCTTCTATAATCCATTGTGATTCAATTTTATTTTATATTTTTTATGATTAATTGGTGTGTAAATGACACATATCGTTTTAAATACAGTGATTATGATGATGTATATTAAATTGAATTATAGATTTTATTGAAAAATTTATAATTATATTATTTTGGGGTTACTTAAAGAATTTCTTGTTCTAGCTAATATTGTGTATTAATTATATATTCATATTTTTTTTATTAGATACTATTTTTTTTATTGAAATACATAAAGATCATTTGGGTTGTAGATAGAATCATTTGGCACGAATTTGGCGAAGTAAGGTGTTTTATTTGGTAGAGATTTGGTCCCCGATTATAATAATACCACTCACATTAAAAGGTAATGCACCGTTATCGAAAAAATAAATAAAATGCGTAAAACAAGGAAAAATTACTGTGAAAGTTGGATAGCATATAGAATTTTCTGCCGACTTCCAAAAAGGAGCCGGTACTCAATTCGACTGTATGTTTTTTTTTTTTTTTCGTTTTTTTTTTTATGTGTGTTACCTCAGATCTTTTTTCTGGGTGAACCGATTTCGATGATTCTTTTTTTATTTGAAAGCTGGTACTTCTCGTGTGGTCCCATATGAATTTGATCAAGGTCAGACCAATAGTTTTTAAGTTATTCTTAAATAACTTATATTGAAGTCGGCTGTACAAAATTTTTAATTTTAAATTATGTGTAAGTGCGACAAGGACGTAAGACTAGTGTCACATTATTCTACTGTCTATACTCTCTGTCAAGAGATATTTCGCTAAAGAACTATAATAATAAAGAAAATTTTACACACTTGATATATGAATATTTATGGAGAAGAGAAATAATAAGGAAGAAAAGAGATCCTTTTGAGGAATCAATAAAAATGTTTTGTTTACAGACAATAAAGAAATGATTATAATATACTGTTTATTATATTTTTATTTATATTATTTCTGAATTGTTTAAAACTGCCCAGAAATACTTGAACACCCAGAAATAATTTCAGTTGTAATAGGTTAGAAGGTTGTGGCGGGAGAGAAGGCAACCTGACTTTATAGATAAGATATCTGATCTGATTGAATCTGTACTAAAATTAAACCAGCCCAACCCGACTCCATGTAGTCTTGTCTGCCCTACTCCTAGAGTGTTTTTGTAAAGCCGTAGGTGCAGAGGGAGAGCAGTCCCCGCCCCCTGTAGCAAATCCAGGAGCAACGCAGCAGCATGGGTGCCTGTGATTCGCTACGCAAGGGCGAAGGGGCTGCACTTCTCGCAGCGCCGAAGCCGTTGTAGAAGTCAATATTCCTGTGTAAAAAAATGAGCTTATGATTTTACAAAAAAAAAATCATTACTCATAAACTATACTTTTCCGCAACGAGGTAAAGGGTAGAGGGGCTTTTCCTGATAAAGCATACTCCTGCTACTTACTTCCCCTCTCCTGCCGGAGACGATAAATGTTACTTTCAGGTAGATCTATGGGATTTTCTTTTTGATTTTTCTTAAGAACGGTGTATTAGCTTTTAATGGGAGTGGTGTCGGGAGTAAAGGGACACTCCCCCTTCCCCTCCCCTCAACCCCTGCCCCCTTCTCCTGCCAAACGATTCTAAATTTCAACCAATAATTTTAAAGATAGCTCAATTTGTGAATGTGGACTAAACAAAGGTACGATTGATCATAAATTTTTTAACTGCCCCCTCATTTTCATTATACAATTTTCTTCCTAATAACATCCCCTCTCCTTTAAATCTTAAGTCTTTGTTTAATATAGTTTACACTCTTTTTGTCCAAACTTTATTAAACTTCGTATCCATTGAGCTATAGAACTTTTATACTTACATCCAGCATTAATATTGTAAAACTATATTTGTTAATTCATTCGAAAATAACCACATATGTAACTTCATAACATGTAGTTAAGCCTATATATGGAGACTAGTCTAATACACTGTGTGACTTTGAATAATGACATATGAAATACTTTACACTGGCAGGATCCATGGCCAGTTGCGAAACTAAGAAAAAAATAGTAATTTTAAATTTATTTTGTAATCGATTTAGACAAAAAAAGAAACTGTTTCCCAGAGCAATATTTAGAGAGAATATGAAGTGGCACATCTCTATTAACTAGCATCTGCACATGCGGGAATGTCTCGCAAAGCCAACTTCAGCCTGGCTAAGAACATATTATTGGTAGATTGGCTCTTTGTTTTAATGTATATTTGCTTGCATACCGTGAAATTTACTGTGAGTTTTTAGCCCCTGAGTTACCACTAAAGAATTGGATAGTTCATACCATTACGACAATGAATTTGGTTACTTTAGTAGTCTTTCAAAACTTAGTAGGTTTTAAATAATTATATTAATTACTATAAATTATAAATAAGTATGGAGTCGTAGTTTGGAAACAACCTATTATATGTACTTGCCGGATGCCATGCTGTAAATTGACTGGGCATGACTACTGGGACTAAGCCATCATGACTATTGTTAGAAATAAGTCTGGTATTGTGTAGATATTTTTAATCTTGCTACTCAAAATGTCGATCATCATCATCATCATCATTACAGCCCTTCACAAGTCCACTGCTGAACATAGGCCTCCCCCAAGGAATGCCACAAAGCACGGTCCTGAGCCACCTGCATTCATCGACTTCCTGCATGTCTCACCAGGTCGTCACTCCATCTAGTGGGGGGTCGCCCTACACTTCCTCTACCGGTACGAGGCTGCCACTCAAGAACCTTTCTTCCCCAACGGTTGTCGGTTCTTTGAGCTATATGGCCGGCCCACTGCTGCTTCAGCTTACTAATCCGTTGGGCTATGTCGGTTACTCTGGTTCTACTGCGGATATACTCATTTCTAAGTTTATCACGCAGAGACACCCCGAGCATAGCCCTCTTCATAGCTCGCTGAGCGACCTTGAGCTTCCTCATACGGCCAGCAGTGGAGGACCACGTCTCAGATCCGTAAGTCATCGCAAGTTGCAAGTTGCCGGATTCGAGGATTACCGTGTCCTCCCCCTCTCTTCGGACCTCGGATATTCCTATAATATGCCAGCGTAACTTGTCTGTCTCTTCTTCCAGCTCCACAATCTTCTCGTCAGTCCTCAGGGTGCGTTGTATGTTGCTAGGTCGAGTCGTCTTAGGTGGCAACCGAACCTCAACCGGAGATTCTTAGCACCCCCTGTCCCGCCGATACCATGGTCGCCACCGTAGCCAGCAATAGCGGGGCTGCCGGGGACTGGGGGCAGTCTCTTTGCTGCTCTAATCATTTGCCATAGTTGCCACACTTGGCGAGCGGGTTGGCAACCGCAGTTTTTTTTATTGTACTTTTGCTGTTATCAGGAAGATGCTGCTGCCCATCTCCTGCCTGTTTCCCTTTGTCGCCTTTTACGACACCCACGGGAAGATATGGGGTAGTGGATGTTCTTAACCGCCACTACACGGCAAAATATCGATACCAATGATTATTTAATTAATCTTATTTGTGCTGCTTCTCCTAAGCATATTGTATCACACAGACAGTTGCCTGCTTTGGGTTTCTCGCGTCACGACCCTTTATGTTTCTTATAAACTCAAAGCGCTCTTGTACTGCCTGTACACAATTTTTCAAAAATTTACAATGACAAGCTAATTAGTGACGCTCCAGATCACAATTTAACCTGTTTGGTAGCAGAACCTACAATTGACGTTAAAGTCTCTTCTTCCTGTCCTGCTTCTTGCCTTCTCTTGCTCCTGTCCTGTGGATGACAGAGGTAGCAAGGATGGCAATGGCGCAACAGAATTGAGAATTTCTTAAATTCAAGTGGAAACGATCTGAAGATAACTGATTAAATATACGTGGTAGAGCCATGCTGCAGCTATGTTAGTAGTATTGTTGTAGCACGAATGGGCCAGCTCGACCGGGGAAGGACTACGCTCTCACAGAATACCAGCGTAAAATAGCAGCTTAACGCTTCTTTGTTTCGTATGGTGACTGTAGAGAATCGGAGACTCATTTTACTGGAAATGAGGCATTCCATCTTAGTCCTCACGGTTGACAACGCATCTGCATTTTGATTTGTAATGTAGGATAGATGTAGATGTCTATGGGCCGCAGCAACCACTTACCATCAGGTGGATTGTGTGCTCTTTTGTCACCATTATCCTATAAAAAAACCTCGTCATTCTTTAAATTAGCCAGGAATAGGTGTAATCAGATGGTATGTGCTGCTAAATGCCGATATTTTGATAACTGTATAAATGGTTCCTATTTTAGCAATCATGTCTAAGGCTATGGGCCGCGAAAAAAATAAGCAGACAAATGGTCGTCACTATCTTAGATCCTCTTTTCCCAGCAGTAACTTACATTATTACATATTAAGTTTTTCCCTTGACTCGGGGCAATATCCTTAGTCATTCGAAAAAGGCTTATGTTGAGGCCCGTTACCTGCTCCTATCCTTCCCATTTTCGCCCTATTTCAATTCTGCCGTTACTCTAAAACTCTAAAGTTTTAGAAGCCTGTGTTCATAAGCGGATCTCTACGTTTATCTTGAAACATAATCTGCTGAGTCCATATCAGTCCGCGTTTCGTCCAGGGCACAGCACTACCACTGCTTTAATCATAGTCACTGATGACATTAGAAAAGGTACGGATGAAAAAAGAAAGTGCTAGTGCCATTTGACTTTTCTAATGCTTTTAACACACTGATCATAATATCCTTCTTTCTATCCTATCCTATCTTGATTTTGAGCCGACTGTCTTAGATTGGTTTGCATCCTATCTTCGCGGGCGTCAACAGACAGTTCATGTAGGTCAAATGACCTCAGCTTGGGCTAAGGTTGACAGTGACAGTACCGCAAGACAGTACACTCTATCCTATCATCTTCTCAGTTTTTATAATCTTGATCACTCATAATCTTGATTGCTCGTTCCATCTGTACGCCGATGATCTGCAGCTATATGTGCAATGTAGCGTTGAAGATCTACATAATGGAATTCACAAATTAAACCAAACATAAACATTATTGATTGCTCCTAGAGTTATGGAGTCAGTGTCAATCCAGTTAATTGCCAAGCTATTTTAGTGGGTTGTAAAAGGTTGCTGGCTAGAGTTAATCAAGCAGACTTACCTCCTATTTATTATCACAATATTATTATTCCATTTAGTAAATTTATTAAAAACCTTGGTCTGTATATTGATAGCTCTCTGAACTGGAAAGTTCAGGTTACCGATCTAAGTCGGAAGGTCATCGCCACCTTACGTTCCCTTTATCTTCGAAAACACTTCGTTCCTATTAAGTCTAAGCTCGTGCTTGTCCAAACTTATTTTACCTACTTTTGATTTTGCAGATGTGTGCTACCTAGACCTGTCCCAAGAATTTCTTAACAACCTGGAGGTCTGCGAAAGTATGACTATATTACTCAGCATAGATCTCAGCTTAAGTGGCTTATCATTAGGCAAAGGTGCAACGAGTTGCGAGTTGCGCCTTGGAGAATATTACTTGTTTTTTTTTCAATTCTAAATGATCCATATTTGCCTTCTTACCTCAAGGATCGATTTCAATCTTCCTCTAACAACAAGATTTATATTCCTATCCTACTCATCTCACCAATTTCTATAGCAACTCCTTCACTGTTCAGGATGTACTTCTTTGAAATTCCTTGCCTGATGATATCAGAAAAGCGCCTAACAAATACTCCTTTAAAAAGTTCGTTCGCGAGTATTTACTGAGGAATCATTAGTATACTAGCTAGTAGTGGTGGTAGTCACACTTGCGTTGGGGTAAGAACGGTGATGGGGCAAGATCGTAAGATTCAAATTTCCGGCGAATTATGTTTTTAAATGCTAACAATATGGTACACGACGCCATTTCATTCTGCCCCGACCCCGAGTTCCCGCCATTTGCTCCGGGAAGTAGGACGTGTGCTGCGCGGCATTTTATAAAATAAGATAATTTTTTCTTGTCCATCCGGTCTTTCCCTGTCACTTTTATTTGTGATTGTTAGCGAGAATATAGGTTCATTTGTTATTATTTTGTCTGAATACTAAGTTTTATGAGGTTATAGCCAGATAAAACTGATCCAAACAGGGCTTAGATCGCTGTACGCCGATCGGATGAATTTTATCCGATACTTACCCGTTACAAATATGGCAGTGGTTGTTAAACTTTCATTTGTAGTGTATATTCTTTCGAAGATTGCTCAAGTGACTATGGGAATGGGACTCCGTATCACTATCAAATATATTGTGCTTTAATTTACCTAATTGAGCTTCATTTTTAAGAGAGTGTTTTTTACTTTTAATAAATACGTGATTACAATTTGAGGTTGCCAAAAGTATATTTTTTGGGAATTTTAATAAAATATTTTTGAAGAGGTCTGGTAATACTTTATAACCGGCATAAACGTCTGGGACTACTTATTTTTTGAATTTATATAATTAAATTAAAAGATAATAAAGAAATCAAGTAGCCAAAAAAACATTTTTTCGGATATTTTTTTTGCAAATGTTATATACTACGCAGTAACGAAATAACCACAAACGCTCTGCTAGACTCGCGGGACTGGATTCGCTAAATGACGAAATTTTATTTTTTCACAATTTCAACTAACCGAAAGGATCTTTCAAAAATTCGTCGCCATTTCTTGGACTACCCTAACGCACCTTATTTATTAGAGAGACTCAGATCAGAGCGATTCACTAACATCACATGTGTAATAAAGTGACAGTAGCCTGAACTTATTCTAATTTATATTGGTGTTGATGAAATATATAGATATCATTAATAGAAACTTTCTTATTCAATATAGATTATAAATAATACTTATTGTTAGTCACTCTTATTCATAATTTACCTCTGATTCGGAATATACATACCTCTGTCCTGGGAAGAAGCAGCAAGAAACCCAGCGGGACGTTTTTTTTAAAGATATTAGTTTATAATGATTAAAAAAATGTTATACAAATAACAACATCATACAAATTAGAAACCGCTTGCTAAGCGATCACCTCATTCCAGGGGCTATTATCATTCATTTTAAATTAAAAAAAATGGCAATTAAATCAGTAATTAATGAATGACCACAATTAAAATGTGCGTGATAGAGCATTCATTTCAAAATTCTGGACTATCCTAACTTCGGAATTTTGGAACAGTTTTTCCGATGTTTCAATTCCGGAATTGAGAGTAATATTAAATAATTTTACACATTCAGTGTTATTTTCATATTTCTGTATGCATATTATCTAACATTTGTGGAATTTCCACATTTGGATTTATGTTTATATGTAGTATGTTTGTGAGTCACATCAAACCCGTCAGCACCAAAGAAATTGTTCATTGCATTTTTAAATAATAATTTTATCGTGTGTTTGACGCTGAAGGACAACATCACGAGGAAACCGGCATGACTGAAAAAAAATACTTATATATATATATATATATATATATATATATATAAACGGTGGGACGTATATATTTATATAGGACGTATATTATTTTTACCCAAAATAAACATTTTATAAATGAACACAGCTTTAAGCTTAGGAGATTAAGTCATTTGAATAAACGTTTTTTAAACGAGAAAAAATAAAAGATTGATCTAATAAATTTTCTTTGATTTCGTTATACAAAGTAGTACAATCCTTCTTTCTGTTGTTAGAAGTCAATAACTTTGGCGGCTCCTTGGCGCAGTGGCTTAGCAATGTCCCAATCATCAACAAATATTTATTGTATGGTCTACAAATAATTGTTCTGCCTCTGTTATACTGGCTACATGGTACAGGAGCATGTTCTAGTGTAGTCCAGGAGTAGTCTCTAGACTTAAAACAAGAGAATGAAGAAAATAAGAAAAACTGTTAAACAGTTGCTAGTTCTGGAATTCCGAAATTAGGTCTCCAGTATCGGCAATCAGTTATGCAAATGAAAAAAAAATGAACTGTGCTATATGGCATTTCATGAACTAGAGCCTATGTTCAACAGTGGACCTGTGATGGGTGTTAATGATGATGATGATGAAGGAGCATTACACCTCAGTGTCTTCCATTATAGATACATGCAGTATTTATACAATTCACAATTTTACTGGCTTAAAAATGCCAGCAGGTGCTGATATTTATGTAGTGTGCAAGAGACAAAAAAATCCATGGACTATTTAAGCTAGTTCCGCCTGCCTCTCTCTCATAGTCCGATGGGACGGTGATCCGACACAACCGGAGAGCGATTAGGCGCAAGACTTACGGCTTTACGTACTTTCTGAGGCAACGGGGTTTCACCGCCAAATTCCTGTCCCCGGGCTGCTACGGAGAATTTCTTGACAGGCAAACCTAATAACTAACTTTTGGCTTGACCTGGGATTTCTGGGGACCTGAAGACCAGGACCTCATTATCAACAACCGCGTTTACGGTCATTAGACAAACGAGGCAGTCATTGTAATAGGTACTACATAGTTAACAAACTTACACGTAAGTTATATGGAGTTTGTTGTACATGAGGACAATCTTACAATCAACAGCATGAAGATGAAGAAAACTGGCCGTTGGAGGATAAGACTTCATGCAAAGAGAGGAGCAAGAAAATTGTTGGAGTCCCCACAAACAGTCAACAAATATTTACCAAAGATGATTGTGCTTGCTACTTTAACTATGGGTGAGTGTAAATATATATTTTTTTGATTTATATAACACATACACTTAACAATATTCTAGATCAAAGCATCTGACTGATGAGTCAAGGATATATCTGGAATAGAATTCCAGTCCAATCTAACGTTCTTGCAGGAAAACAAATTAGGTTAGTAGGTTGTATGATTTACAGTTTTGGAGTATTAAGGTTCATCCGGGGACTCAACAGTACAAACCAGGAAAAAAATCGTGAATTAAATGAAGTTGTTACCTTGTTCTTACATAGAACAAGGTGAAATTTCGTTTGGTAAACATAGAATTTCTTCAAATAGTAATAAACTAGTATAATAGTACATATTTATTATTTTCATCACTATTAAGGTTACTGTTGGATATATGATTTAATTATAGTAATTTGCGTTCGACCTAATTTTTATTGTAGGTATGACAATTTTATCCATATTAATAAATATTTTTTAAGTTCTCTACTAGACTTCTGCATTTGGTTTTATATGTATAGAATATAAACTGCTCGATTCAGTTCGTAGTAAAATGTTTGTATCAAGCTCAGTTGCTCTTGGTCAAGCATAGTTAGTTCATGGTCAACAATATGCACAGGTAACGTGCTTGGTTGTATTGAAACGCATGACTGGGACATGTCAAATCTAATTCTTATTACTCCTCGTTGTTCAATGTTTTAAATACCTAGGTTGGAAATAGGAGTAGATAAAATTCGTTCTATGTCGCTGAATAATAATAATAGAATTGATAACCATCACTTGTGATTTTTAGCAATTCAAATTATCCTGGTTTGGCGATATCTTCGGGGAAACCGTGCACTACAGGATTAGGTTATTAAGACCAACAACTATTGGAGATACATCCTAAAGGATGGCACTGTCCATATCAGTCGAACTTGTCGCCATCACGGCGAGTCACTTAGGCATGTTATCTCTGATTGTTCGGCGTTTTCTAATTCTGAGTACTTGCCCAGGTACAACCTATCTAGTAGCCAAAATTCTACACCAGGAGCTCGCTCTGACATACAGTCTCGAAGATCGGAAATTGCCTTATTGTAAGTACTTGCCAGAAGCCGAAAAATGACCATCCCAGGCTCTTCTGGGACTGGGCCAGCATCACTGAAACAGAAAAAGAAACAGAATACAGACAGGACTTGCGATAAGCCTGATATTGTGCTGATGGACCGGGCACAGTCATTTTTCAGACCCCGACGAAAACCGTACTGGCGGTCACTAATCAGCTGGTGATCCTCAAGGTACCGCATGAGGTGGCAGTTTACAACGGATTCCATTATTTTGGAGAACAAGGGGGTGATGGCGATAGGCCTGTAGTTGGACGGATCTGAGCGGTCGCCTTTTTTAGGGACCGGGTGGACAAAAGCTGTCTTCCATGATTTCATGACTACGCCTAGGGAGTAGGAGTACCGGAAAAGACGCGTTAGAACCGGTGCCAACTCCGGAGCACACGTCCTCAGCACAATTGGGGGGATTCCGTCAGGCCCACTCGACTTGTGGATGTCAAGGGAGAGGAGTGCTCTGCGAACCGAGCGCTGTGAGAATCGCACATCCGGCATGGAGCACTCACACCGCGGGATGGTCGGCGGTGTGTTCCCCCCGTCATCAACAGTCGAGTTGGACGCAAAAAGGGAGCCTAAAAGGTCGGCCTTCTCTTTTGCGTCGTGGGCCAGTGAGTCGTCCTCCCTGTGCAGAGATGGTAGTGATGGCTTACAGAAATTCCCTTGGACAGCCTTGGCGAGAGACCAGAATGCACGGGTTCCCGAAGGAAGGCGAACTAGTTTCTCGCCAATTCTGCCTATGTGCTCTGACTTTGCCTTGGCAATAACTCTTTTGAGGGACCTGGAGGCGAAGTTATACTTCTTTTTGAGTGTGCTGGTGTTTACATCCCGAGTCACCGAAGCCGCAGCCCAGGCTTGATAACACTCCTGCTTACTGCGTAATGCAGTCTTACAGGAGCGACCAAACCAAGGCTGAGATCTGCCTCCGATGGGTACCACAGATGATGGAATAAATAGTTCCATTCCCTGTAGCACTACATCAGTGACAGAGTCAGCAACAGCGCTGGGATCATCCGGCGAGAAGCAAACCCGCCCCCATGGGTAGGAAGCAAAGAAAGACCGCATTCCGTCCCAATCCGCCGACCTGTAATGCCAAACACGGCGGCAACCTGCAGAACGCAACTGCGAGGGGAGCGTGAGTGGCACCACACTCCGGATCAGACAATGGTCCGAAGAGCCAAGAGGGGCATCGACGGAAACCTGATATCCGTCCGGATGAGAGGTCAGCAGAAGGTCCAACAGGGAAGGTGTATGATCCTCAACATCTGAATTCCGCGTAGGCGATGTAACCAGTTGTGTCAGACCATATGCCAAGGCAAAGTCATAAACAGATCTCCCCGCATGATCGGTTAAACGTGAACCGAGCCATTCGGCGTGGAGGACGTTAAAATCGCCAAGGATCACGATCTCTGCGGATGGGACCTGTTGTAGCAAAGAATCTGTAGCCATTTGGACGTGGTCGATGAGTCGGTCTGTTTCGGCATTACCGCTATGGGACCTATAGAGGCACACGTAGACGCGCGGATGGTCGTCGCTGTCTACGCGTAGCCAAAGGATGGACAGGTCCGAACCTTCAAGACTGCCGAGGCGTCGAGAACAGATGTCCTCTCTGACATACACGCAAACTCCAGCCCGAGGCACAAAGGAGTGCTCCAATTTGTACCCCGGGTAGGAGAGATACGAAGTATCAGCCGGAGAGGACACCTGCGTCTCGGTCAGAAAGAGCAAGGCCGGCTTCGCCGTCTCAAGATGGTAGTGGACGGCGTTTAGGTTCGAGTGAAGTCCCCTGATGTTGCAGAAATTCACGGATAGCGTGGCAGGGGTCGCCTTGGTCTTGTTGCTCAGTTTGCCCCGAGCAGTTATTGTGTTGAGCGGAATTTTGCCCCCCCCAGAATACGCGGGGCAGCCTGAGCACCCACGCTCAGGAGTGGAATAGCATGGTCGTGGATGCTCAGCGAGGGATTCTCCAGGGGTACTGGTACCCTCCTGGGGTAGTTTATGACGTAATTCCGCTACCATGTTGATTGGGGGGGGGGGGGATTGGGCATCCGGTCACCTGCACTCACCAGACGAAACGCGGAAGCAGAGCTTCCACTTCACGCCGGTATTCTGTGAGGTCGTGGTACTAACCCGGCTCGAGCCGGCCCATACGTGCAACAGCAAAAGCTGCTGCAAGGCTCTACCACCGTTAAAGTTAAAGTTGGTTCTGTCCATGGTGATGGTTCTCCTGGTGCAGGATGGTGTTGGGTATTGAAGAAGTTGCTGGAGGTATTTCTAAGCGTTTAGTCATTTGTTATTGGTATATGGTCGCATTACAGGCATTGGTGTGTGATTGTGGCTGCGATCGGTGAACAGCTGGTAGTGTGGTGAAGGGCCTCTTTGTACAGACTAACATTGGTCGACTTGGTAGTCGTTGATTCGATTCTGGATCGTGTCCCAGAAAGTGATGAGGATATGGGTTGCGGTTTGTTACTGTCTATTGCGACATTGGGATCAGTGTGTGAAGTCTAGTAAATGGCTTGAATGATTTCTCAGTGCTTTGGCACATTGTACATAGTGATTTTTCGGAGAACTTGGCGGGAGGAGTGTTACTCTGTAATTATAGACATAGACATATGTTTTATTAGCACCAATAAACTCGCAAAGTATACATTTAGAAATAAATAAAAACATAAAAAACATACAAGGTACAAGATGGAAAACATAAATAAAAATAAATCTCACCAAGAGTGAGTGATGTGATGCCAAAAAGACTTCCGTCTTAAGTCTCTGTAAATAGTTTTTAAATTATTAAACAACTAGCTGTCCCTCGCGTCTTCGCCCGCGTGGAATTTACTACGGTTTCATGGGTTTTAATTTTTTGCACGGAACTCATAAAAATAGTAATCATAAGTTACTCCTTATAACATCAGCTATCTGCCAGTGAAAGTCCCGTCAAAATAGGTCTAGCCGTTTCGGAGATTAGCCGGAACAAACAGGCAGACAGACAGCAGACAAAATTTAAAAAAAAAATTTCTTATAATTCCGTATATACTTTCATATGCATTTAGTAAAAAGCTGTTAGTTTAATCTTACAAACAGACACTTCAATTTTATTTATTTGTATAGATAAAATATCAGAAAAATAATTACGAAATCGCTTATCGAGCATGTTTCGGCGTTGGACGTGACGCTTCTTTACGAAATTGCGAAATGCTCTCGTGGTTGGGTATGCACCACACTAACAACTAACTAAAACAACAACTAAAACTAGCACTACTGCTGCCTACAGTTAGTGAGAACTCGGATTTAGCGTCGCGTATCTGTAGTCGTTTTCTGTTTACATCAATCGACTTCTGGAAATGGATAAGATGTATTTGCAGTAGTCGCAATGGTCACAGTTCCAGATGTCTCACACATTTGACTATAGAAAGAAAGAAAGAACATATTCATTCTTTGCTAATTGTAAAAAGAAACCTTAATAACATAATGACTTCTTATATTTACACGAATACTTCAAAATACTTTAAGGTCATTCTGCGTACATCGGAACAAAAATTAATATTTAAAATCTGAAGGTTGTCCAGGTTAACTACGGCATCGAGATGTCAAACACTTCAGTCTCACCCCGTGGGCCATCTTGTAAACAAGCAAAGAAAGCAGCGTTTATTTTATTGATATATAGATATATTTTATTGATAGCCCCGATAAATATTGATTCTGTATTGCGCCTGCGTAGTTATCGGGGCTAACTTTCCATTTAAAAAATAATGACTCAACAATTCACTCAAAGTATACCTTTCAAAGTATATAGATAAAAGTCAAAAAATATACATACAATACATACATGTACCTAAACGCACTCGCACATAAAATATATTATATATTATATAAACATTAATTTTCCATATATATATTTGTTAAATCGTATTTATGAAATAATGATTTTTGAAATGCTAAAAGGTGTTTTTTAAATTGAGCTTTAAAACCGTTTATAGATTTAGTTTCCCGTATAGGTGGTGGTAAATTTTTCCAATATTTAGTGGCCATGTATCTAAAACTGCCACGAAAAGCGGTTGCTCGATGATATGGGATTGTCAGAATTGAGGTTACCGTTCTGATGCTTCGACCGTCATCTACTCTTCTCCATTTCAATTTCACAGAAGCGTAGCTAAATGTAAATCTCGCCTCAATGACTTCCTTAATATGTACGACTTATTAAGATACGGATGTACATGATGATATCGAGGAATGTGAAATATGTTGCACATGCGTTTTGGACCCTTTGTATTGTCCTATTTGTTTTAGCAAATAACCTAGGCCCATACACAGTATCTGCGTACACGAGCCAAAAGTTCAAAGTATGAGTGATTCACATAGCCGTAGGCGAACACACTCACCGAGATAATCACGTACTTGGTACAGTACTTTAAGCCTTATAAATAGTTGCGTGTGATTTCAAGTACATGATTCTCAAGGCGAAGACCCTGGTCCATCAGCAATCCTAGATTACGAGTCTCACTTACACGTTCCACCGGTGCTCCACGAATGCTTATAACAAATTTATTTTTCATTATTCATTATACACAAACATTTGGCAAAATAATGCGTCAATTGAAGAATATGGGAAAGAAATTACTAAATTATTTGTGGATCTTACGATTTTCCAGCAATATTTTAAAACCACAATGAAAAAATGGTAATAATTCAATCTGCTTAAAAAGATTAAGTACAATTATTTCAGCAAGAAATCATAACCCGTTAAAAGACGCAATCCAAGCTGCTCAGGGTGAAGAAACTTCAACAGCTGCAACATCTGGAGAAAATTGGGGTACAGAGTATAAGAAACCATACCATAATTTTAGACAACGCGGAGGTCGCGGTAGACCATACACGGAACAACCACGAAGTCAAGAATATGGCAACCACTAATCGTCGAGGGAAATGGCATCGTGGCAGAAGTAATAACAACAGGCAAAAAAGGTTATTTTTATCATCCTAACACTGGAAATCAAAGGACACGTCATAATATTAAAATGATTAATCAGTCTCCTATGTAAAATACAGAACAGTAGCCTCAAGTATCATCTAATCAGGTTTTTCGTGACAAATAGAGAACATATTATTTTGGACAGTAACAGTAATTGTTATATATCTTTGTATTCATCAATACGTCATGGAAAAGAGCAATATTATTTAGTGGATTCGGGTGCGTCATTATAGGCATATAATTACAGATATGCGCTTGAATATAATATTCCAGTCCATAAAGAGAACGTAACCATAAATGGATTAGGGGGCGCAATCCAAGCAATTGGATACGTGTACTTATTTACCTTTGATTGTAGGTGGTCAAAACATTACTCACAAATTTTATGTTTTTAATAACTTACAAATTAACCACTCAACCGTTCAGGGTGACTACAGTCCCCAAAAACCATTATTGCCTCACCTGTCTAGGCACCAAACGACATCTTTCGGTTTAAACGCGTACAGCGCAAAAGATAGCTGTTATTAATACAGTAAAAAATTAAAGATGGTGCTATATGAAATTTGTCGTCTATTAAAGTGAATTTTATCTGTATAATAGTAAGAAAATATTTAGAAAAAAAAAGTTAAAATTAAATTTCGCCATGTTTGTTTGTGGAATGTTAACGTGTGAGAAATTCGATCAAAAATGTGATTACTTTTCTTTTTTTATACGTTATTTCTAATGTTATTGTACATCAAACTAATTGTGAAGTTATTTTCTTCAGTAAATATGTATCATTACGACAATTCCAAAACGTTTAAACGTTTCCCTATACGCGATCATCGTTTATCTTAATATATAAAAATTACGTGTCATGTTGTTTGTCCGCGATAAACTCCTAAACTACTGAACACATTTCAATGAGACTTTGCACACTGTGTGCAGTTTGGTCCAACTTGAGAGATAGGATAGTTTTTATAGATAAGTGACCCTCAATTTTTTTAGTCGTCGGAAAGGGCAGAACAACGTCTGCCTGGTCAGCTAGTTGATTGTACGTTGTTTAAAATGTATTCTAATCAGTTTTTTGTGTTAAATGAATGCAAAATATAAAATTATGATTCACTATAAACACGTTGATAGCAATTTATAAACGAAATATCTGTTGAAATGTGTCTAGAAATTATTAAAACCTATTTTTTTTTCATTTATTTACTTATTTATTCAAATTTATATTGGGTAAACATTATATACTTATGTATATTGAGTATATAAGATGTTACTGCTATTGGTGTCATTTTAAAGGGAATATCATGTACTATTACAATATAAAATAATTTTCTCCAGTAAGTATTACACTTTTTTTAAGCTTTATTTTTAATTTGACTAATTTTCTTTTAACAAAATAAAATTTAGAATTCCTTGAGTCTTTTGAGAATATTTTTTATTTGAATGTAGCTATAGTAGTTTTTCTGTAGTAATCGTTTTTGTTAAGACTGTCTCGCGCGGTCGTAAACAATAGTGACATTTAATTCGGACAGGTCAGGCGAGAATGACTCGCGCGGGGCGGACGGTTGGGTGGTTAGGGCAAGTGGAATCTGAGGCCGTGATTTTTTAAATAAATACAAAACTCAATTAGATTTTTATAAAAATACTTTTACATTATATATCACTCATGTAACGTTAGTTTTAATATTTCTGCTAGGTCTGAATCCATAGACTATATACACAGACTTAACAGTAGACTGTGTAGTTTCATGTAAAGAGAAAAGAAGGCGTGTATTAACATTAAATAAAAATGGATGGATACCAAGTCTAATGTTAAATGTTACCGATAATAGCGTATTGGTAACGGATTTACAACCTAAAATCGAAAAACTTAGTCAATTTCATAATAGTTTCAAGTACAAACACTAATTCAGATAGAGTCAAAATATTATTACAATTAATGACATTAGTACATTAAAATAAAAAAGAGCAAACGACTATTGAAAGTGTTTGCGCAAAATATGCGAATATATTTTACTTACCAGGCGACAAATTAACTACTACAGACACATACACATACTATTTTTGCCTAACACAGGTTTTTTTTTATAGGATAAGGGTGACAAACGAGCACACAGTCCACCTGATGGTAAGTGGTTGCTGTGGCCCATAGACATCTACATTTATCCTCGATGAGGAATCAAAATGCAGATGCGTTGTCACCCGTGAGGACTAAGATGGAATGCCTCGTTTCCAGTAAAAAGGGTCTCCGGTTCTCTACACTCACCATACGAAACACAGCAGCATTAAGCTGCTATTTTACGCTGGTATTCTGTGAGAGCGTGGTCCTTCCCCGGTCGAGCCGACCCATTCGTGTTACAACTATACCAGAAATATAGCTGCAGCATGGCTCTACCACGTAAAAGATAGGTAGGTAACCTAACAGTTCCATTTTTTTTCAAAACAATGCAGATTGCCTATTTCTCAGAAAGATGAAATAAAACGTTAACTAAAATAAAAATTAGATGACGGAATAATAGTCTAGCAAAAGCGATTGGTCTAGCAATATTGTTAGTTCCTAAAAAACGGAATTCAACGGAAAATAGTAAATAGAGATTACTAATCAATTACAGAAAACTAAACAACTGTATAGAAGACAATAAATTCCCTCTATTTCACTCATTTAGATTTGTACCAATGTTATTACAATGTCAAATTAGATGAAAATAGCCGTATATTTACATAATTTTATTTAAGACAATAATGTCTCGTAGGTATGCCAATGGGATTAACTACTAGTCCCGGTTCATTTTCTAGAATGATTACAATGGCAATGGCAGGATTAAATAACGAAAAGTGTTTAGTATAATCTAGATGATTTCGTAGTTTTTGGAAGAAACCTAAAAATTCACAGTAAAAACTTGCAGAATATATTTGAAAGATTGCGAGCAGTATACTTAAAGCTAAATCCAACAAAATGTGATTTCCCAAGGAAAGAAATTTGGTATCTCGGGCATATTATTTCAAGTAATGGAATAAGGCCTGCCCCTCAAAAAGTAGATACGGTAAAAAATTATCCGAAGTGTCTATGAACGGTGGGCATTCTCCTTTCACTAATTTAAATACGGAGCCAGTGCAAACGTGCACTCAGTGAGCGGTCCAGGGAAGAAGACAATGATTAGGTCTGATCAACCAAGGGTTGTCGATACATATCAAACCGAGAGAATCAGTTGAATTAAGATTTATCAATGCAGATTAGTTAGAAAAATTAAGGAAAATGAGAAAGATTACGAATGAAAATAAAATCATGTTGATAGAGAAAAACCTATACGGGGTGGCGATAAAGTTATCACATTAAATGAAAAGACTTTCTTATATAACGTTATTTGAACATAAACAACAAAAAAATATAACAATTAAGATTCTAGTCGCAATAGCCCTTTTTTCGTTTTTTGCCTAATTACTTATGAACGGGAAAGTGTAGGTAAATAATTACATAGGGTGATGCCGCGTGAGCACTGCGTACCTGCCGGACCGTTGCCGCTTTTACATGTCACTTCTGGCCAATAAACTAATATTATCAAGGTGATGTATTTCGTGTTAATTTTAACGCTATTTATTTTGTTTGAAAGATGCATTTTTTATTTTTGATAGAATTGTTTATTTTATTATTTTAATCGACATATATGAACTTGTATATACTGCTGTTTTATTTAATGTGATAACCTAATCGCCACCTAGTATATGCTAAATTTCTAATTTCTCAATCGCAGATGACGATTTGTGAAAGAATTAGAATAGATTTTGCAATTCCTTAAGGTTAAAAGAAATAGAAATATTAAAAACTAAGCACCAAAAGAGCACTACGTATATGCATTTTAAGTGATGTTGAAAGAATTGTTAATATAGACGATAGACGAGTTATTTTAAATAACTTCGATTTCTTACCAAGTAGTAGTCATGCTGGTATGAGACGGATGTTGAACAATATAAAAAGTGCAATTATTGGCCTGGCATTAAAAATGATGTCCTGAAAATTTTAAAATGTGATCAATGTCAACGCCAGAAATATTCGTTACCAAAAAAAGAACCAATGGTAATAACTGGCACAGCGTATATTGCATTTGAAAAGATATATTTAGATATCGTTGGGCCCTTAGAAACTGATAGCAATAATTTTACGTACACTGCAGGCCAAAAGTTTAATACCACCTTAATTAAAGTAGGAAAATTAAATAAAACTCCAACAAAATTATACATGTTTAATTAAACTGTTAAATCATCAAATAAAACACTTTTTGACTATTAATATACTTGAAAAACGTAAAGAAATATTAACAGCCATGCTAAGAAAGGCTATAGTCAGCTAAACTGATATTTCATTAAAAAAAAATCCTCTGCGTTCTAGGACATTTTTCACAAATCTCGGCATACGGGCAATCAATTTGTTGATATTGTCTTGTGACATATTGCTTCAGCTTTCGTACAAAGCATTTCACATTTCTTCTCGCGAGGATGGACCACAATTACGGACGTTCCTATCAAGCTCTTTCCACAAAAGTTCAATGGGATTGAGATCCGGACTCTGAGGAGGCCCAACCATGTATTTTAACACTCCTTGTGCCTCTTTCTTTTCCAAATATCCTCTGCATAATTTTGAGATATGCTTAGGATCATTGTCCTGTTGGAAAATGAATCCATCTCCAATTAATCGCAACCCCGAAGGAACGGCATTTTGTTCTAAAATTTTTTTGTACTGTTCCGTTTTGTACTGTACTGTACCTTTAGTACTGTTTTGTATAATTCCGTCAATTTTAATTAAATCGCCAGCTCCTTGGTTAGAAAAGCAACCCAGACCATAATTGAGCCACCACCATGCTTCATTGTTGGGACTACACAGTCTGGCATCATCTTTTCTTGGTCACTGCGTCGAACGTAAATTCTTCGTTTTGGACCGAATAGCTCAAACTTGGATTCATCGGTCCAAAGAACTTTTTAAAAATCTTCTTCAGTCCAATCTCGAAGGGCAAGGGCCCATTACATCCGTTTTTTCTTGTTTTGTGGCCTTAACAGAGGTTTTCGAACGGCAATACGACCATACAATTTCTCATCTCTCAGTCGCCGTTTTACTGTAGTCAATGATAAAGATTTAACTCGGGTTTTGTTTACTTCAACACAGATTTCCGGTGTTGTTAAGCGTCTATTTCGCTTGATGGTAACACCAATGAAATGATCTTCACTTGACGTGGTAGCTCTCGGCCTTCCCGAGCATGAACGATGAAAAGTGCCCGTCTCCCAGTATCGAGTTATTGTGCCATGAACAGAAGTCTTCGATAACTTCAATTGTAAAGCAATCTCACGTTCGGATTTGCCTTCATTATGTTAAGTAACGATGGCAGAACGCACTTCACTGCTAATTTCGCGTGCTTTTCCCATTTTAAGACGTCTTCACTGTAGAAACCACAGGTTTAGACTAATTGAGATTGTTTGTGAACAAAACCATGTAAACTCAGGTAATAATAAGTCGGAAACACGTGTTTTTAGAAGCTAAATAATCCTACTTATTGACCAATGGGAAACAAAAGCAAAGCAATCAGTTATTAGCCCATGATAAAGATATTATTACGACTCTACCAGCTGGCTCTAACGCAGCGTTAGTCGGTGTTTGAAAACAATACATGTTTATTGTCCAATAATTTGAAGGTAAATAAAATAATGACTTCTTTAGATATTCGATATTAACAGTAGAATATACAGGTGTACAGGTGTATGCAGGTGTTCTTTTATTTATCTTATGGGATTTCGTTACAATTTATAGATAATTATGTTGTTTAAGTGTAGTCTTAAACTTTTGGCCGGCAGTGTATATACTACATTACAGCGTGAGCTAACGAATTACGTAGAGGCGTATCCTTTAATTTCCGAAAAATCTGAGGAAGTAGCGGGAACATTTCTTAAAATTTTATTCTCACAGAGAGAAATAGCGACATACAGAGAGAAAGAATTTCTTTCGGAAATATTTCAGGAGGTTTGTAAATTACTAAAATTAGACAACTTAATTCGAAACAATATCATCATCAGTCAAGATGGTAGAGGTGAAACACAAACATTTGAATGCATTTTTGCGTATACAAACCGATAGCCACTCTGAGTTATGGGGTAAGTGGATTCCTTTTTGATCTTTTGCATTCAACACGACAGTACACTCATAAACAGGATTTACACCGTATGAATTGGTGTTTGGTAACAAATGTTCTCTACCCAATAATTTGTCAAAACAATTAGATCCGTTATTCAATTTTGAAAGTTATCCTTGTGCACTAAAATACCGTTTGCAACTTTTTCAAAAACAGGGACGAGATAGTCTGTTAAAAAGTAAGTAAGTAGAAAAATAAGACACGATAAAAATATTAATCCTATAAGCTATAAGGAAAATCATTTAATCCTTGTTAAAAATGAAACACCTAGTAATAAGTTAGACAATACTCAGGTCCTTATAAAGTTTTAAAAGACTTACCACCAAACGTAGACATAATAAATATGGAAAAAAGGATGTAATTCGTAAAAATCGTACAAAACCTACAAGCGTACAAACGTACAAGCGGAATGAATCGTTATAATTTTCTTATGTAATTAAAGGGTATAGCTTTTTTATAATAAAAAGTACATAGTATAGCTTTTTTTATAATAAAAAAAGCTATAACTATAGCTTCATTTACCTAACACCAAACCGTACAGACACATTATCTTTTTTATTTAGAGGCTTAACTATGGCTGTTTTCCAGGCGTCGGGAAAAGTAGATGTGAGAAATGACGCGTTTTTAATAGCTGTAATAACTTTGAATGTACGTGGAATCGTCAGTAGCAGCATTTCAAGAGAAATTTCATCACCGCCCAGCGCATTTGATTTTAGTGAACGTATGACTTCTGAAACTGTGGTTTCATAGGTGGGCTTTAACTTAAAAGACTTGTTTACAAAACGGTGAAATTCGTAATAAGTAAGATTCGACATTGGTGTTACACTTTTTCTGGGTACCGTACAAAGATGAGTTCAGTCTGTCTGGGCTTTGTAAGTGCTAAGGGCTGTGTGTCTATGTGTGCTTGGTGGAAAGAGCCAGTTGTGCGGTCTGTCATATGAGGTGGCGACTGGTCGAAGGGACGCTGTCACTATTTGAGTTAGGTGTCGTTATATAAGATGGCGGGTAGAGAGCTAGTTGTCTTTTTTTTTGCGCCCAGACACAATTGAAAAGGACTACCCCAGGAAACGAGAGGGAGGCGGTGACTGTTCTAAGCATACCACGACAGCCGGCTGTCGTGGTTATGTGGGACTCACTGCGACTAACCTAACCTAACCTAAGTGCCTACCCACTAAACACCACCTGTGAGACTGGCATTGGCTTATGAGGCCTTTCTGCCAAATCGGAAGCGACCCTCTTTTGGGAAAAGGGGGCGCAGGCGGCAACGAGCCGCTGAGGGGGAGCCTAACTAAGGCAAATTAAGAAGAGTCTGCCTGAGCCGCCAGGAGGCAGTTCAGGTCGGTCGAAAGCTTGTTTGGCGGGTCCGAGAGAGAGTTTCTCGGCCTGTGGATCGATAGCGAGAGGGGAGTGGGGCTGCATAAGTAGTTGCCTCACGAATGAAATGATTGGAGTGAGGCTTTCAAGAAGTTCTCAGAGAGTGTTTTTAGAAATTGTTGGATTGTGGGGAGCTCTAAGTTTCGATGTAGGTCGGCGTTACGGACGTACCAGCGTGCGTTCGTAGCTCGACGACAGTAAATGTTTTGAACTATTTAGAGGTCGTTAATGATTTAGGGATTAGCGTGGGCAAATATGAGGCCCGCGTAAGTCATGACTGGTCGTATACAGAGCTTATAAAGGGTTCGCTTGTTTCGGAGGGACATTTTACTGTGAACTAGTTGTCCAATCCACGTTGTCATATGAGATGATGACTGGTCGATGGGATGCTGTCACTGTGAGTTAGGTGTCGTCATATGAGATGACTGGTAGAGAGCGAGTTGTTCAGTCCACGTTCTCATATTAGATGATGACTGGTCGAAGGGACGCTGTCACTGAGTTAGCTAGCCGACGGCTAGGTTGTTCGGATTATGGCTGGTCGAAAGGACGCCGTAGCCTGTGTTAGTTTGCATGACGTCAAACGTAATCGGCTTGCCTATGTGTGTGTGTCCCTAAATATATTCTAAGATAGGGCAGTATACGTATTCATGTCAGGATAGACGAGCAGAATAAGTGGTGATTAATAGTGTTTGTTGCAGGAATTCGTGAAGATACACGCCCGAAGGCAGTCGTATGTCAGTGTTGTCCGTGTCGGTGTGTATAAAATACCGGATGGATCGAGAGTGAGCGAGGGGTTGCGTTACTAAAATAATGGAGCGTCATATCGTGGGTGGCGGCGTAGAATCGAGGGTAGATCTGGAAATCCCCACTCGTTTGTGCAGTTAAAAGTTCAGTGAAGGTGCGGAGTCTGAGAGATTCCGCTGAAGGCAATCTACGAGTGCTAAGATAGTGTTGTGGTTTTGTCCATGGTGGTGGTTCTCCTGGTGCAAGATGGTGCAGCTGAGAGGCTACCCTGTATTACGTTGGGATGGGTGCTTTGGTGTTATCATTGTGGCCGGTGGAAGGAAAAGGGGAGATCTCCCGCCGGGCAAGGTATTCTGCCCGGGGAGCGGCCAACGCTCCGAGTGGTAATTCGGAGCTATTCTATATATACTGCTTTAACTTCGGAACTTTGTTGATGCGATTTAGGCTTCGATGTGTTTCGCTTGTGGCGCGACGACAGCGCCGCCACATCATGTAAATGTCTTTCATGTTACACAGGAGTGCTAAGATAGTGTGGTGATTCTGACCATAGTGGTGGTTCTCCTGTTGCAGGATAGTGTTGCTGAAAGACTGCCCCGTGTTACGTTGAGATGGGTGGTGTTGCTGTTGGTTTGCATACATTGGTGTTACCATGTAATTAGTCCCTCATGTTACTGTGCACTGGTGTGTGATTTTGTCGACACGTGTTACGGTGTTTGTGACGTGAACTGTAATTACTCTATACTGAATGTATAGTGCTTCGCAATTGGACCCGGTAGGTGGCGCTGTTGTCGAAATCCATAAATCACCCGAGCGTAGCCGGGGCGGACCTCTAGCATCTGATATAATTAATTGGTGTTAGAATAAGTCTCAAAATAATTCAAATAAAAGGAATATTTTTCTATAACGGCTTTACGTTGTAAAACTTTATGGAACGCAGTAAGCAGTTAGTAGGAAATGCAATACTTAAATAGATGAAGTATGCAAACCCAGTAGGACAGTCCCTTCGCAATCCAACCTTAACTCCTATATATGAATTACCACGATATACAGAAATACGACATGAATTATAACTCTAAGAATGACTGTTCATGTTGGTTGCCTGAGCCGTGCTTTATACTACTCCACGAGTAGGGGCAGGGTGGGGGCTTAAAGTCTACTCCCACCTTTTGATAGAACAAAACAATTGTTATTTTAACTTTATCCCTAATACTTGCAAGTACAACACACCTTTTTTTTAATACTTACCTGTGCTCGCTGTAACACTCCTGCAATAACATCAGGATCGGGAATGGGATAGATATAATCACATCCGAAAATCAACAATTAGTATTTTATAATGAAAAATGACCTTCGATAAGTTATTATTATTAACTAGCCTGAAATGTCCCGCTGCAGGGCAAAGGCCTCCTTACTCTCTCTCTACTCTCTACTTCGATAGGTATTATGTAATAATTTATTTTGAATAAAAATTATTCTATGCTATTGCTCGCCAGGAATGGCGTGTGTGCTAGAATCCAACAGAACGGCGCAGCGTTCTCTGGCCACGAGAGTTCTGTGTAACCGAATGCATTGCTATGTTTTAGGCATGGAGATGGTGCCAGCAATCGCCAACAAGACCCAATATACCAGTACAAGACAAGTAGTCTGCCTGCCGCTTCATCCATCAATCAATCTTGGGACGAAATAGTGTGCTCTGCACTACGAGTGGCTCCGGAAGATATAGCTAACCAGCTGTCATTACTTGACTTGCCCTGCTTCAAGGCGATCCAGCCAGAGGAGCTCACCACTTGCGGTTGGAATAAGTCGAACAAATTAACAGTTGCTCCCAACGTGGTGGCGTTTACTAAACGCTTTAATAGGGTTAGTTTTATTATCTATCTTCTATATACCTAGTCAGGTCATAAATTCTGTCACATGTTTAATATAAAATAATTGAAACAAGTTTATTCATTATGTAACCATTTATATACCAAAATGAACTTCACAAAACATAGATTCTTATGACACTAAAGTTTATTCAAAATGACCTCCGTGATGTTGAATACAGGCCTTCAATCTGCGCGACCAGTCGTCTATCGCAGCACGAACGAGGTCCATGTCAATATCGGCGGCTGCCTTAATCAAGGATGTCTTAAGTGACTCCAAATTGGGATGAGACTTTGAGCACGCCTTTTCCTCCAAGTGTTGCCATATCTTGTAATCTAACGGATTCAAATCTGGACTGGAGGAGGGCCAGTCTTCGTGCCGGATGAAGTCGATTTCACGCGCCGCCAGCCAGTCTTGTGTGCTCTTCGCTCTATGAGCTGGCGCCGAATCTTGTTGGAATACCCAGTGCCTGTTATTGAACATGGTATGAGAAACAGGTTCCACAAGGTTCGTCAGGACTGTATTTTGATACACAACTGCATTCGTTTTTACACCTTTCTCACAAAAATGTACCTCTGTTAAGCCCCAATAAGAAACTCCCAACCATACCATGAGCGAGGACGGAAAATGACCTCGTTGGACACGCGGAATACGGTTGCTCGCTTCTTCACTACTGTGTGCGTACACCTTATCATTTTGTTTGTTGTAGCTCTCTTCTACGGTAAAAATTTTTTCATCCGAAAAAAGAATTTCCCGATATTTTTTTCCCGCGTACCGCTTCAACAAAGCGCGGTATCTCTTCAGTCTCAGGTCCATTAGACGAGCATTCAAACGATGTCCTGTTTTTCTTCGATATGCCCGAAGCCCTAAGTCTTCATTTAACACCCTTTTCACCGTGGTTCTGCTTAACCCCATCTGAAGGCCAACAGTTTCTGCTTACGTTTGGGATTTCTTTGAATTCGCGCCTTCACAGCTTTTATCACTGCTGGAGTCCTAACAGACCGAGGGCGACCACTTCTTGACCTGTCATCTACACTAGAGTCTTCATTGTATCGTTTGATGGTACGATAAACGAATCTTTTGGTTATATTCAAATTTTTCAGTTTGTCAAAAATTTGAATTGGCGCGTAACCGCAACGATGCAACGCAATAACTGCAACACGGTCTTCTTTAAGCGTCCACTCCATATTTAAAAATGAGTAAAATTCTAAAAATTATACAGTTTTATTTTCATGAACAATTCGAAATTCGAATTCAATAAATTTTTTGTGGCCAGCATTCTAAAAGAAAAGTTTTTACTGTGTGATAATACTTATGACCTGACTAGGTATATATATAAAGTTTAACGGAAATAAAAATATAGCATGAATACATTGACTTACACAGCTCTGGCTCCAGAATTAATCACCATACATAAGTTTTTTTTAATTTTTATTATTCGCCTTTAGTATTTATTTACATAAATAAAAATCACAACCGCTTTTCACATAAAATTAGCACTATTGTCTTTTTTTTTCAACGTGGTCCTTGATATTGTGGTTAGTGTAGTGTGAGTATTTTATGCGAGGCGACACCCACGGCACGAAATGGGTTTCTGGATTCTTATAAGGAGCCACCAAATGGAATTTTTTAATATTTTAAATTTAGTTTCTTACGTGGTAGAGCCGTTCAAAAAGATTGCCATTGCGAAAACTATGATTTAAATTATAATTTTCGCACGAATTAAAAGGTAAGGACCACACTCTCACAAAATACCGGCGTAAAATGCAGTCGGAAAAATTCTATCTTTGACATCAGGGGTGACAATGCATCTGCATTTTGATCTTTATTGAGGATACATTCAGAAGTCTATGGGCCACAACACCCATTTACGATCAGGTGGACTGTGTTCTCATTTGTCACCCTTGTTCTATAAAAAAACTTGACTTGAAAAATTATTCCTTGTACCAAAATGTTCATTTGAATGCTTATTTTAATTTTATTTAAGTTTATTTTTTTCATGTTGTTGCGGATTTTATTTATGAAAAGTATCTACATTTTTAGAAATATATTGTGAGTTTGTATGCCTTGAATATTAACCATGTACGAAAATTGCATTACGTAGGTGAGCTTCTGGACAGTACAAGAGATACTGAACGGCCAGTCGCCCAAAGCCAGAGCGGAAACCCTGGCTCACTTCATAAAGGTGGCCAAGAAATTGCACGAGCTCAACAACCTACACTCGCTCTTTGCGATTATCTCTGCGCTCCAAAGCGCTAGCATATACAGGTGACTGCGAGTTATTTTATTATTGCACGTGTTACATTATTATAGACTCTAGGATGGATAGGTAATTTAATAACTTGTTTGTAAGGTAGTTGATATATTTTATTTATTGCATACCCACAAAACGAGATTTCAATTAAGTTTGTATCATGTTATATATTTCCGGTTCTTGGTTCACTAGCTTATCGAATAATTAAGGGCTGACTAATTACTTAAATAATCACTGTCATTTGCTGTATTTATAAGACAATTTAATAAGAATAAACAACTGACAATTAAGCAACAACAACTGACGCCGTAAGCTTGTCAGCTTCCGGCGAAGCTAACTTTAATGTGTATAAAAGTCTGCTGTTAGGAATATATCAGTTAGTTGTTTCATAACCGCCAGCAAGTGAATAAGTGAATCTGCCAGTCTGCTGTTAGGAGCCAAAAGGCTTCTTAAGCTGAGTAACCTATTTTCTACATACTTCAAAAGGGAGACGGTACTCAATTCGACTGTATGTTTTTTTTTTCCTTTTTTATTTTATGTGTGTTACCTCATATCTTTTTTTCTGGGTGAACCGATTTCAATAATTCTTTTTTTTTTAATTGAAAGCTAGTGCTTCTCATGTGGTCCCATATAAATTTGATCAGGGTTTGACCAATAGTTTTTGAATATTCTTAATAATTTATATTGAAGTCGGTAGTACAAAATTTTTAATTTTTAATTATATTGGACCAGAAAACTAAAGCTAAGCAACTTATGTATTTTGTTTCTATACTATATCTTTTAAATGTTAGTGCCATTTTGTGACCTGTGTATTTAGGAATTATGTGTTGTTGGTTTGTTCATACCAATTGTATAAGACAACATGTTGTAAATATATTTTATTTAAAACAAATGTCCCGCTGGGTTTCTTGCTGGTTCTTCCCAGGACGGAGGTTTTCTTCGAACCTTCGGTAAAACTCCTATATTGAATAAAATTCCATTCTATTTTATTCTAAAGACTGTTCATGTAACCTTACATTTAATATAAGACAGTAAATTATAAATTATATATTTTAAAGCTTTTTTTACTAAATCTTTATAAATCTAACACATGCCTCATAACGCGAAGCGTTATAGGTGTGACACGTCAAGGTCAAGCTATTTTGTGTTTTTAAAATACCTCTATCTTAACCATATTGCACTTATACGACAACATGAGTAGCCGTATTTCAAGAAAACACTAATAATCAAGAAAAAGTTTTTACGTGGACGTCCGGATTTTGATTTTGTATGTGTTCACGAGGGCTCCCCAAAAATACGCTGTCATATTTTTTTAGCATTTGATAGACAATAATGTACCATACAGACTATATCGACTTTATACTTTGTGTAATCGTTTTATTTTGATAAACATTATTAATTTTTTTCCTATAGGTGACACTACCTGTTAAAGTAATAGAGCGCAATTTTTTTCTGAGGCGTGCACTTTTGGATTTTTCAAACTATTTATATTTTATTCTTCGCTTGGAAAATTTACACCAAATTAAAAAAAAAGTATAATTAAAAATGTAGGCCATTTATTTCACGTAAGAATACTTAATATAACAAGAAACAATATGTCAAAAGTGATATACTTTCTTGTTGCATTAAGGGATATAGAGCAAATAACAGTACACTTAAATAAAGGGAACATTTTCAAAAAGAAAGCAGCAAAAGCAGTTATTAGAAAGTGAAACCTTTAGTTGGGAGAGCGCTGAAATGAAAATACCAAATGGGTGTGTAAAATAGCGCAATATAGAATTTTATAGTAAATAAAATCGAACGTTTTGTTACTTTTGTAACAATATCTTCAAACAGCAGGTTTGAGTCAAAAGTAACACCGAGATCTCTGATAGTGCTGGTTCTATATAGGGAAGTATGGTGTAAATTACAATTATACATTATGGGATTAGGTTTAGGAGTAAACGAGCAGATAAAACTTATTTTAGATTTTTAAAATTTTTTTTAGAACAGTACCTTTCTAAATTCTACATATCCTTTTGAAGATTGGAACAATTTTTTTCAAGATTTTCATATAGTCGGTGTAAAGAATAATCTTGGAACTTTTAAAACACAAGTCGATGTCAGTGATAAAAATTAAGAAGAGCAAGGGACCCAATATGGATCCTCGCAGAACGCCTGACTCTAGATAGTCGGAACAAATAGTGAATAAACAGAACTAAATTTGACATAAAAATTCGTAAATAAATGGCGTGAGAGTCAAAGCAGGAAATGAACCTTTACTCATCCCGCCGGTGCTTCACAGCCGCGTCGCCGCCTGCGATAGCGCGGCGGATATTTTAGAACTGATAGCTTACGTTGTTTGTCGATATCATTGCGTTCCCCGAGGTAGGTTACTGACCAATCGTTGAAACTTTGGCTTTTAACAAAGTATTCACGATCACTTAAATGACAAACAGCTTCCTTTGTATGCTTTCCTTTATTTGTAGTGTAAACTTCTTTAGAATCGTTGTGATTAGTAACTCGATCACACTAACAATTACTCTAAGAGACAAATATATACATTTATAGGATTTAGCCTGCGAAAGAATGAGATAGAATACTGTATACAGTGTTTCCTATTATTGCGGTCTCCTTTTCTGGTTTACTACTAGCGTCTGTGAACTGCACATATGTTTTTTTTAAATGCGTTATCCCCACACATATAAATTAGTTTACACATATAAATTTCACAAGGACCAAAAATCCAGACCCGGAACAATTGTTTGTAGGCCATACAAATACTAGTTCCGTGGCGGATTCGAACCCGCGGCGGTTGAACAGTGGACATTTAAAGGGCTGATGATGATGATATAAATTATCAGGACTTTACCAAAAAACATGGGTTATTCTAAGTTAATCCAGTTAAACCTAGGTTATAAACTATTATTAATATACTTAGGTGGTGTTAGTTCAATATTTTGCCGCAATAAATCGACTTATTTAGTTCAACTTAAGACAAAAAAGTTTCACTAAATCAACGGTTGAACTAATCAGTTGGACCCTGTTGAAGTCCCTGAATAGTCATATTATGGCATGTGTTTGCGGCCACTTGGCCACTTTGGTGTAGAGACGATATCAACAGAATGTGTTGTCTTGTCGTAGCGTCACGATCAGCTTATATATATACGATTCATTGTAATTGCTATAAACTATACGATTCATTGTATTTGGTTGCGGTTATTTTTAAATTTTATTTAAATATTAATATAAACATAAAATATATTCAATAGAAATAAAAACTTTTTTATTCAATATCTTCCATTATCTAATATATAAAAGTCTCGTTTCGCAGTGTTTGTTACCAAAGCCCTCTGAAACGGCTGAACCGATTTGTATGAAATTTTGTGTGCATATCGGGTCTGATAATGGGCCAACGTCTATTTTTCAAACCCCTAAATGATAAGGGTGACCACCCTCTAAATATATTTTTTTATATTTTTGGCAAATTTTTTTATTTTTATTTTATTATGATTTAGCATTAAAAAGTACATAAAGTAGACAAACATGACCTGACCAAAATATGAAACGACCACCAATTATTTTATCCGAGCCGGTAAAATAATTTAGCTTTGTAATGAAAAATCTAATTTCCTTACTACATTTTATAGGTTTTGAACGCATCCAAACCCGTCCTGTTTTTATCTGTGGTACACGTTTCATCATAACACTAAAGTAACACTACCATTATGCGGTTACTTTTTTAAATACTAGATTTTATTGTAGATTTTTTATTTATTTTTGTAGTGTATATATTATCAATAATATCATTTTTAGATGGGGATATGGAAAGTATTCCGAAATAAGTTGCAAATTATAGGTTGACAGTAAATATAGAATGCACTAATACTTTGAACGGAACGTATTATGAGTGTCTCTATGCAGTCTGTGGTATTATGACACGTGAGCTGTCAAAGCGTGAGCAAAAGTCAAAGCACCTGTGTCTTAGATACTTAGCAGTGAAAAAATTAGAAAGGTTATTGATTCATTTTTGTTGTTTTCAGCCATCGACTTGACTTATTCAATTAAGTATATATTACTGAATAGTTTTCATATCAATTGATCATAACCTCAAAAGTGACGAAATACATTAGTGTAACGTTCTATGATCCTCGGCTATTAAATAATATTGTGGCGGTTGGAAGGAAAAGGGGAGATCTCCCGCCGGGCACGGTGTTCTGCCCGGGGAGCGGCCAACGCTCCGATTGGTAGTTCGGAGCTATTCTATACAGGGTATTTTTGGAACGCTCCCGAAAACTAAGACAGGCGACAGCACCAAGTATACCTTTGATCATGGGTCACAAATAAATTTGATCCTGATGAAAAAAAAAATCATATTTTTACAACGTTTTATTAGCTTTATTCACGAGCCATCATGTTAGTACAACTAAATGAATCGATAATTTCATAAAAAAAATCATGAAAATACTGAAACATAAAACCAGCAGTGGAAACTGAATTGATATCACCTGACTAATGGAGGTTAATGTACGCGCGAACGGTGAAAAAAGAACGCTGGCCTTGAACTTGGACACTGAGCGATTTATCACATATAGGTACGAAGGGGCGCGACGGGGGAACAATCCGCCAGTATTACTGTGCCTGCATGCTATTGGTTCCCGCGCTTTGTTCGCTCCAAAAATACAGTCGCATACACAGCTTACTTTGCGACTCGCGACGATGTTTTAAAAAGGAAGGAAACAAAAATTATTTATATCTATTGTTTTATGACTAAACTAGTGAACGAAAAGGTAAATATGATAGGAGAAGGTGAATGGGGAAAATTGTGCAGTAAAGTGTTGAGGGAGAATACCGAAAAAATTACCATGTGATCGACCTGATGACGGAAGCTCAAGCGAAGATGAAAGTGATGATGAAGTAGCATCCAGTAACACCAACACACCATCAACATCTGACTTTCATGTGACCCAAGACGTCATAATGGACGGCGTGTCACCCTTAGCTTAAGTTTGTTTGTTACAAACTACTTTATATTTTACGATAGAAATAACAAATAATGCTCAAGTAAACATTATCCATTTTTAATTCCCACCTCTTCCAAAGTTCTAAGTGAATAGTAAAACACCTATTATGATTCTACAATTAAACAATTAATTACTATAATATTATAAAACAACAGCCCAATACCATGTAGTACTTTAGAACGCGACTGTACCCACACTCTCTCCGCTGTCGGCCTGTATCTAGCTCGGTACGAAACAATGCTGCGGTCGTAAGAAAAAAGGGCGCATCTAACAATTTTTGAATAAATGAGTTAAATATACCATGACTCATGATAAGAAGGCGCATTTACTAATTTTTTTTAATATTCACAAATATCAATATTTTAGAAATTATCGTAAGAATTTTAGACGTAACTGTTGATCACAGATGACATCTTTTTATTAGAAAAGACTTATACAAATTCAACATAAAAGAAAAGACTTATTTAACCAGTGGCTACGTCATCTTTAACAATATTTGCATCGATTACTTAAATTTCAATTATTCTTGTCTTTTTATTCTATATCTTATTATTAAGAGCTTATATCTTATTACTAAGAGCTGGTGTTTCACATGTGGTCCCATACAAATTTGATCGAGGTCAGACCAATAGTTTTTGAGTCATCCTTAATTATTTATATTAAAGTCGGTTGTACAAAATTTTTAATTTTTAATTATTATCGTAGTAAGTCTTGTATGATATCCCCTTTAAAATCATTACTCAAGAGTTGCGGGTTGTTATTTTTTGTGTCTGACTAAGCAAAAGCGTCCTTTCAACTTCAAATGACCTTTCCAAAATATGTAAAAATGTTAAATGAATGGCAGTTTTTTTTATTTATTAGGTTGGGAAGACGCAAATAGTTATATGCGTCTTTCCTTCGATGTTTTTGTGTTGCCAGGTGTATTTTTTAATCTAAGATGAAAAGGAAAATTCGTTTTATTTAAATAAATAAACAAATTATCAAAAAAAAAATAAGTTCGTCCTTAAAATCTTCATGTCTCTACGTACATATTTCAATTTTCATATAGATACCTTTTAATATACTTTAGACACGGGGTCTGAAAGAAAAATTCATAAATTTATTTTTTATTTCCATTTTACGTTTTTGTTAGTTGCGTCCTTCTTTATTATGACGGCAGAATGTAACCCGGCCGGCTCGTGTCGCCTCACGCTGTGACGCAGTAGGTTTCAATTTTGTCGGGGTTCGTTATTAATTGTAGTTTTTGAAACAGTTCCGTGTTGATTTTGTACACGCGTGCGCGAGCGACAGCTCAATCGTTTTCTTTATTAAATTGTTAATACTTGTGATTACCTGTTGGTATTATTCTTGTTGTTACGTTTTTTGTTTTAATAATGCTTAACGTGTACGTTTATAGTGATTATGAATACGGCAACATGTTAGGTATCCGAACCTAGGTACACGAAGTATCGCTAAATAAATTGTTAAGACGTCGGGATGGAACAAGTGTGTCATACTGTGCAGTGCACAAAGTGTTGAAGCGTAACCAATGCGCCCATACAAATTGCACAAAGTGCAAGCTTTAGTTTCCGGCGATCACGACCGCCGACGAGTTTTCTGCCGTTGGTTATTATACCAGCAACAACGTGTGCCTGGTTCCATTGAGCACATTATCTGGACGGATGAGTCGACATTTACCAGAAACGGCCTGTGGAACCGAAGAAATACACACGTGTATTCAGAGGTTAACCCGCACGCTGTTCGACAAACCGGGCACCAAACCCGATGGTCGGTTAACGTATGGGCAGGTTTATTTAAGGATCGCATACTGGGACCAGTGTTTCTGCCAGAGCGACTGAACGGACAGCGATACCTAAACTTTATAAATGAACAGTTGGTTGACATTTTAAACGACCTATCGTTGGCTGAATATCGCCGCACATGGTTCCAACATGATGGTGCCCCTCCACATTTCGTGAGGTTCGTCCGTGAGCGCCCAAATATTTGATGATCGCTGGATCGGCAGACTAGGATCACACGCTTGGCCACCTCGCTCACCAGATCTGACTCCGTTAGACTTCTTTTTTTGGGGTATGTGAAAGAAAGGGTTTTTAATCGTGAATGTGATAGTGCTGAAGAAATGCGCCAAAGGATCGTGGATGCTTTCGAGAAACTACGTACGGACTGTGCCGAAGACCACACGATGATGCCCCGCCTGCACCCAAATCTACCTTGAAATGAATGGAGCACAATTTGAGCCGCATCTCATAAGACCACGGAGGATTTAGAGCGGTAAGCTGTTTCATACCTATTTTTTTTTAATAACTTAGTACTAGACTAATCTGAATAGGTACATAACTGAATACATGAGAATAATAAACATACCTACACGATGAATAAAAACTCATGACTCCAACCTTGGTTACATTTCATTTAAGTATTTTTTCATTAGCGGGGAATCGAACCAGTTATTTGGGTTATTTAACCTGTAAATTCGGATTAAAGTGGCTAAGTGGAGACAAGCACAGTGGCAAAATAGTAGGTTAAGTAGATAAGTTAGGTATTTAGACAAGTGTTGTAAATTATTAGATATTGTGGTATGGCCCGCTAGCTGCGGGCCGCGCGAATTTGCGTTCGCGCGTACATTGACCTTTCAGTCAGGTGATATAAATTCAGTCATTCCACTGCTGGTTTTATGTTTCAGTATTTTCATGAAATATTTTATGAAATTATCGTTTCATTTAGCTGTACTAACATGATGGCGCGTGAATAAAGCTAATAAAACGTTGTAAAAAGATGATTTTTTTTTCATCAGGATCGAATTTATTTGTGACCCATGATCAAAGGTGTACTTGGTGTTGTCGCCTGTCTTAGTTTTCGGGAGCGTTCCAAAAATACTCTGTATAATATGCTGCTTTATTTGGGACAATATTATATGGGACTTACTAAGAAACCTAAGTGCCTACCCACTAAACACCACCTGAGGCTGGCTTTGGCCTGGTGGGCCTTTCTGCTGTATCGGAAGCGACCCCCCCTTGGGGAGAGGGGGGCGCAGGGAAAAGGGGGGTGCAGAGAGCTGATCTGTCATCGAATTTATAGTTGTATTGAGTCGCCAAGTAGTGATAGTTAAAAAAAACCCCTCCGTTCTCTAACCCCTCCATTCCGCGAACTTTTTGACCGCCCTCGTACTAACCCTTACTACTAAACTTTATTTAAAAAGTTTTTAATCTTTGCGGAGATCAAACTTTGTATATTTTGTGGGATTTTGTTGTACAAGCGCATATATTGCCCCAATAATTAATTACTGACTGGGTGTAATCGAGTAACTGGCTACTAGCAGACGACAAGGCCATGCAAAACTTACTCCGTGAGCTTAATAGAAGCCAGTTATTTCAATATTACAGACAGACACTTCAATTTTATTTATATGTATATATAGATATTCTTCTAAATATAATATGTATATAAAAAACAATGTGGCATATGTGACCCATGATGTATAAATCTCTGAAGCGTATAGAATAGAATAATTTTTTTATTCAATATCGATCACATGTGTAATTCTAATTGAAAGTAATTTTTTACTTTACCACTGGTTCGAAAAAACTCTTTGTCCTGGGCAGAACCAGCAAGAAACCCAGCGGGACTTTTTTTCAAAGTAAATTTTACATTAATGGTTGTATAAACTATTTACAAATTTTATTTTAGAAACTGTTTGGAAGCGACCACCTCATTCCCAGGGGTTATTATCAACCATATATTATTCATTTATACTACTCAGATTGACGAAAACTTGGGCGTGTCTGTCGAAGAAGGATAAACAGCAGTTCGATAAAATGGCAGAGCTCTTCGGCGAAAAAGACAACTGGATGGCGCTGCGCGAGTACCTTAGAAGCATCGCTTTGCCCTGCATCCCTTATCTCGGTGAGTCATCGCATTCTCTCATCTCATCACTCATCGAACGTGTGGTGTACTAAGTGTCACTGGAGCGCCCTTTGTAATCCTTTTTATTATAGTGTTATAAACAATAAAGTGTTCATAAATAAATAAATAATAATAAAATTAATATAAGAGTAATTTATCATCTTTATATGGAAAAATTATTATAGATTTATATACAGGGTTATATTTCAAAGAGTAAACAAATTTTCAACTTAAGTTTAAATACTATATAAATAATGATATACCGTTATTGCAGTTTTTAAATATATGAGTGAATAAGCCTTCTACTTTTATTTGAAATGATACGAAATTGAATGTGAATTATGGGCAATAACGTGTTTGCTTACCAATCGACTCTTACGAATGTGTGCGTGCGCAGTAAAATCAATTTAAATAATGCATTGCCACGCATTTTGAATTTAAATGACGAAAAGGACAGAATAATTGAGATTTTTTTAGGATAATTTTTTTTTCATCATTTGCCTATATTACTTATTCTGATCCTTCTCTGCAAATTTGACCGGTATGTAAAGCCCTGTATAAGCTGCACCAGTCTGTGTAGGCCCTGTTGATCATAAAACAAACACTTGAGACTCTATAAGAAATAAAGATTTTAACGCCTGTATATGCTTAGAGCTCAACCGAAGAGTGTCCAGTGTTTGTCCTAGGGCAACCCTGTCCACTCTGTTATAAGCTCTTTCTAAGTCCAAAAATCCACAAATATATTAATTATACGTTTATTGTTGTGCTGTCGCGCAAGATTATTAGCCCTCATTGAGCACGTGTTGTGATGATGTAAGAGTATTGGTGTGTGGGTGTGAGTGAGCCCGAGCTTCTGCCTGGGTGCAGGCATTTTCCTGACGGACCTGGTGTACATCGAGCTGGCGCACCCGGCGGGCTCGCCGCAGCGTGCCAACAAGATGGCGGCGGTGCTGCGCGCGCTGCAGCGCTATCAGAGCTCGCACTACAGCATGCCGCCGGTGCCGCACGTCGCGCACTACCTCAACAGCGTGCGCTACATCGAGGAGCTGCAGAAGTTTCTAGAAGATGACCACTACAAGTGAGCTGCCCTAAAACCACATTGTACCCTACTCTTTTGACCAGTATCACAGTCAGTCCTAATAATGTCCTCTAATTTCTTTATTGACTTTCCAAACATCAAAAGCTATCAACTACCAGGCTATGTAGGCCAGACATATTATACTATCGTATACTCTAGACTATATGTTTGTGAAACGCTCCCGAAAACGAAGACAAATGATAGTAACAAAAGACACCTTTGATCATGGGTCACAAATAAATTTAATCCCGACGAAAAAAAACAGCTTTCACAACGTTTTATTAACATTATTCACGCCCTATCATGTTAGATTAGCTAAATGAAAAGATAATTTCATAAAAAAATAATGAAAATACTTAAACATAAAACCAATAGTGGAATTACTGAATTACAATCAGCTGACTAGGGGTCAATGTACGCGTGGACGCCGAACTTTTATAGGTCCCGTCACGTAAAAAGAACGCTGGTCTAGAACATGGGCACTGAGTGCTTTATCGATCAAATTGGTGATACGAAGTGGGCGCGACGGGGAATGCTCGCCACTATTACTGTGCGCGCATGCTATTGGGTCATGCTTTCCGCGCTTTGTTGGCTTCCAAAATACAGTCGCACACACAGCTTACTTTGCACGACTCGCGACGATGGTTTTAAAAAGGAAGGAAAGAAAAATTATTGCATGCCGTAAGCGCCTAAGCGCGTCGGTATGTTCTACTAGGGCCTAAAAATTAAGATTCCAACGTTTTGTCTCATGAAATCGTATCTAGCAATCATATTGTATAAATAAGTGATATAAAAAGCTTATTGAACTTATTAATATATTTTTGAAATCGATTAATTGCTATTTTTAAATAAAAAGGGGTTTTAGTGGCTTATGGTGTGGATTTATCAAAGCCGCAAGGCTTATAAACACGATAACTTTTGAAAATATCAATTGTTCAACTCAATATATTTTTAAAACTCTTCATCTATCATCTCTATTTCTCTTCATTGTGGGAAGCCATTGAATGTAGAAATGGAGAAATTTTCGGTGTATTCGGCAGCCTTGTATGAATAAATTATTACTAAATATAGACTGCGTCACTCAGTTCGGCGTCAATCGCCGTCGTGAGTGGACATTGTTTCCGTTGTTTGCAGCGGCTCAAAAAGATCGCTGTACAAATACACAATATTCGAATAACCAAATTTCTTAAATACTTGATTGTAATAATAATGAGATTTTTTTTATTACAATATTTTAAAAGCAAAGAATAAATAATAGTACCTACGTACTAAAAGTAAGAAGTATCAATTTTTTCGTCATGGGTGTCATTTTCATGGTTTTCGAGGGTGTTGAAGCCGATAGGGTTGTCGAATTGTAAATCCAAGATGGCGGCTGCAATAGGTATCAATTTTTTCATCATGGTTGTCATTTTCATGGTTTTTGAGGGTGCTGATGCCGATAGTGCTGTCGAAATGTAAATCCAAGGTGGCGGCTGCAATAGGTATAATTTTTTTCATCATGGGTGTCATTTTCATGGTTTTCGAGGGTGTTGAAGCCGATAGTGCTGTCGAAATGTAAATCCAAGATGGTGGCTACAATAGATGTCAATTTTTTCATCTTGGGTGTCATTTTCATGGTTTTCGAGGGTGGTTAAGCCGATAGAATAGAATAGAATAGAATATTTTTTTATTCAATATAGATCACATGTGTAATTCTTATTGAAAGTCATTTTTTACTTTACCACTGGTTTGAAAAAAAACCTCTGTCCTGGGAAGAATCAGCAAGAAACCCAGCGGGACTTTTTTTTTAAAGCAAATTTTACAATAATGGTTGTACAAACTATATAAGTACAAAATTTATTTTAGAAACAGCTTGGAAGCGATCACCTCATTCCCAGGGGTTATTATCAACCATGTATTCATTTATACTATAAAAACCCTTTTTATACAGTTTCAACTTAACAAAACATCCGTAAAATTAGTTTTATATTAATGTGTAGTGTTCGCGTAAATATAAGAAATCATTATGTAAAACATTTAAACTTGCTAATAGAGAGAGCCTGTACACTTTCCGGGACCTTGTTGTAATAGCGTATACATTGCCCCAAGAATGAATTACTGACTCTGTCTGTCTGTATAGTCGAGAAACTGGTATCACTAGCTTGTGTTTGTTCCTAGTGTTTACAGAATGCACATCATTTTTTTTTACTAAAACTACCTTTGTTTTTGTGAACATACATTAAATTTTCGTAAATATACTGAGAGGCCAAAGTTAATATATTTATTTCTTTAAATTTATCTCTAAGAGACTCTCCCGGTTTTAGGTTGTAAATAGCTCTAATGGCCCTCTTAGTGTATAGTGATAGTGCTGTCGAAATGTAAATCCAAGATGGCGGCTGCAATAGATATCAATTTTTTCATCTTGGGTGTCATTTTCATGGTTTTCGAGGGTGTTGAAGCCGATAGTGCTGTCGAAATGTAAATCCAAGATGGCGGCTGCAATAGGTATCAATTTTTTCTTCATGGGTGTTATTTTCATGGGTTTCGAGGGTGTTGAAGCCGATAGTGCTGTCGAAATGTAAATCCAAGATGACGGGTGAATTAGATATCAATTTTTTCATCATGGGTGTCATTTTCATGGGTCTCGAGGGTGTTGAAGCCGATAGTGCTGTCGAAATGTAAATCCAAGATGGCGGGTGAATTAGATATCAATTTTTTCATCATGGGTGTAATTTATCGAGGGTGTTGAAGCCGATATTGCTGTCGAAATGTATTTAAACTACTTTGAAAAATTCCGTATAATCATGTTATACGTATTTTTTTAATGCGCTTAGGGCATGTCCAATTGGATTTACCAGTTTATTTATATCTATTGTTTTTTGACTGAACTAGTGAACGAAAAGGTAAATAGAAGTTGAACGGTGAAAATTGTGCAGTTAAGTTAAAAGTATTGAGGAAGAATACCGAAAAAATTACCATGTGGGCGACCTGATGACGGAAACATTTATCATTCGTATTGATGATGATGCTTCTAATGACGGAAGCTCAAGCGAAGATGAAAGTGATGATGAAATAGCATTCATTAACACCAACACACCATCGACACCTGGCTTCCATGTTCCATGTTCCAACAGTATAATGGCCGGCGTTTCACCCTTAGCTTAAGTTTTATTGTTACAAACTACTTTATATTTTACGATAGAAATAAAAAATAATGCTCAAGTAAACATTATCCATTTTTAATTCCAACCTCTTCTAAAGTTCTAAGTAGTTACTAAAGTACCGATTATGATTCTACAATAAAACACTATTATATTATAAAACAATAGCCAAAAACCATGTAGTACTTTAGAACGTGACTGTACCCATACGCAGACATACTCCCTCCACTGTTGACCTGTATCTAGGTCGGTGCGAAACAATGCCTAGCCTATTCACTCTATTCTTCCTTTTCACACACGCGCCACTGCAGCTCGGCCGGCTCGTGTCACCTCGCGCTGTGGAATTTACACATGTCAGCTTTGACAACATGTGGGGAATTCCCAAAATTGCGGGGAATTTAAAGTTGGTTGGGGATTGGTATTATGCGGGGAAAATACGGAGATTTTGAAAATCGATAGTCAGAACTTTTTTCAAGAAATCTAAATACTTATCTTAACATTTTGTTAGGTTACTTATGAATATCGAATGACTCACTTAATGCTTTTCATTTCTTTATTTTTTAATTTTAAAGAAAAGAAAATTGTTAGTTAAAAAATAAAACCTTATAAAATTAATTGAAAATTGATTCATGTCTTAAAATAAAAATTGAAGGGTATTTGTGGGAAATCTGTTAAAGTTTTGTCCTTAAATTGGGGAATTTGACATGAATTTTCGAGGAATCGACAAATTGGTGTTGGTAACGCTGCCATGTTGCACCGAAATTTAGTTTGCCGGCGACATCAGACTTAGAGGCGGCAGTCACTATAAAACTTGCAGTAATTTTTAATAATTTTGACGTACCTCTTTTTAAATTCATAATATTGGTCGGATTGAATACGGAAAGTCAATTAAAATAAAGTAAAAGTATTATTTTTTACATTAATTCTGACAGATTAATTAACAGTCGATCATAATTGCAGTTGATTTTAACTATTAAATTATTCAGTACCATTTCATTTCTATTTTTATACAAAATCAATATATGATGAAGTAGAAGTAAGTATTAGGTACGTTTATTAATTTCAATATAATTTTTGTAGTAAAGAAATGCTTGTTGCGTGAGGGTATATTTGATCGTGTAATTTTATTAAAAATGACAACCATAACTTCTAAATTCCATAGGAAGATTAGTCGTAGGGATAATTAAACTTATAAATAAAATAAACGTTGGCAATGTCGTAACGATTTAATGATCTGTGGAATTGACCAGTGTTTCAAGGACTTTACGGCGCACGAGGCATTTGTTTTGGCGGAATTGATTAATAATTTTAGTTTTTGAGACTGTTACGTGCGCGTGAGCGACAGTTCAATCGTTTTCTTTATTACATTCTTGTTGGTACATTTTTTTCCTTGTTTTGTTTTAATACTGCCTAACGCGTAGGTACGTTTATAGTGCACGTGAATACAGCAACATGTTAATGTGCTTTGGAGAATCTCATAAGATTTAGATCGGTAAGCTGTTTCATATCTAATTTTGTTTTAAATAACTTAGTACTGAACTCATCTGAATAGGTACATAACTGAATATATCTGAATAATAGAAATATCTCCACAAAAAACATGACTCTAACCTTGTTAACATTTCATTTAAGTATTTTTTTATTAGCGGGGATTAGAACCAAGTATTTGGTTTATTTAACCTGTGAATAAAGTGGCTAAGTGGAGACAAGCACAGTGGCCAAATAGTAGATTAAGTAGATAAGTATTTAGACAAGTGTTTTTTACAAATTATTAGGTATTGTGGTACCATCTTTAGGTGCGGGCGGCGTGAATTCAGCGTCCACGCGTACATTGACCTCTAGTCAGCTGATTGTAATTCAGTAATTCCACTGCTGGTTTTATGTTTAAGTATTTTCATGCTTTTTTTTATGAAATTATCGTTTCATTTAGCTGTAATAACATGATGGAGCATGAAAAGATGTTTTTTTTTATTCGGGATCAAATTTGTGACCTATGATCAAATGTGTCCTTGTTACTATCATCTGTCACAAACACCCGGTATAGCGGGTGTGTAAATAAAAAACTGCGGTCGCCAACCGGCTTACCAAGGGTGGCAACTATAGTAGGCCGGCCTATATTCAGCAGTGAACATTAGTAGGCTGTAACGGTAACGGATCCTAATCAAGTTATTAAATATCAAGTTAATCGGCCGTCTACAAAGGGGTAAAAATTACATTAAAATATTACGTTACTCGTACATAGTTAGATACAAGAAGCTAATAAAAACGTGTTAAAACGGTTATTTCAGATTATCGTTAAAACTAGAGCCACCGTCTCCAGTGGGCAGTTGCGCTGGATCGAAAGAATCCGTGAAGGAAGTGGTTCCGCAGGGTACTTCCACTCCCTTCATGTTGTCCCCATCGCACCGGCTTGGCTCTGGCTCTTTGAGGCTGCAAGGATCTTACCAGGCCAAGTTCATACCGACGCATAGAAAGTGCCGCTCGCTGGGATCCAAGTATGTAGAAGCACATCATCATATAAAAAATTGTACAATTTTTTAAATTTTACTTATAAGCCAGTCCTTTACCACAATCCGCCTGGTGGTGAGTGCCGATGAAGTCTTAAATGATAAATCGCACTGTCTTAGCACAAGCCTACTTGTTAGCAAAATCCTGTTCACTCTCACCACACGAGTAAAGAAACTGTATACAGGCAAAGCTTCTAAGGAGCTGTCAAATGTTTACCTATTTTGTTAGGGTTGGCACAGAAGGACAAAATTAAATAAAGAAAACTTATCAGCTTCATAATAGATATACTTAAGATATAATATTTTTTTTACAAACTACGTATTCTAAATATTTTACTTCTATAAATTTTGTTCTTCAACAATTTGTTGTGGCTTTTTTTTAAATAATCTATTGGAAAGCACTCACATTGATTACCAAATATACAATCTTGCACACGTTTTAATATTTTACTACCAACATATACTATGTTTGTTTCGAGTTCAAAATATTCGCGAAATTTTTGCTCATGCAATTCAACAAATGCGATAAAATCGTCAGGAAGTATTATTGAAAACCCCGATAGAACTATCTTCATTAAAATCCTTGTAATGACTTAAAAAAAATCCTTTCCCATATTTACAGGTTGTTCAGATCTATTAACGTACAAATATATTTTCTGGTATTTGTGGTGTTCGAGACAACATTTTCTATCAGATATCCCGATACAGACTAAGCCATTCTTTTCTGGTAAATCAAATTTGTTCCTACTGTTAACACAGCTGCAGTAACATCGTCAGGTTGCTGTGATGGTGTATTAAAAATAAAAGACAATCGTCTGCTTTTATAAGTAACATATCGAAATCTTACTTAAAAAGAATTGATCTTTCCTTAAGATATTGGTTATGAACATCTTATTGAAGGCAATACTAACTACACGACACGTTGGTTCCTGGCAGTCACCACCCGCCTGTCTGACTTTGCCAAAGAAATTTTCGAGACAATCTTGATTGAGACGTCTCGTAAATATAAATTAATTCATTTTCTTCTAATTTTAAACCTTCATGAAGTTTTATTAAAATTTTATAGACATTTGAAACCCATTAATGAAATTCATGCTATTTCTAACGTCTTTCCACTTCACTCTTATTAATTTTAAGTTCCTGAAAAATGTTAGCATTTCTTCTAAAAACTCAATTTGATACTATCGCATCGAAAAGCTGTTTTATAATTATTAGGATATCGCAGTGTATTTGAGCTTAATAAATCAAATAACTTATTAACTTTATTAACAAAATTAAGCAAGCTCGATAAGATTTAAATCTAGGTAGGTATTAGTAAACCATATTTACTTACTTACTTATCTTCACGCACAATCCCTGACGGGGTAGCCAGAGAGAACAGATCGCCAAGTGTCACGATCCTTACATATCTCTTTCGCTTCTTTCAGATTCATTATCTTCTTCATACATGCACGTCTAGGTATCCGAGTACTCTTGACCCTACCCTCTTCGAGCAATTTGCTCACATGGTCTTCGAAAGTTAGTCTCGGTCTACCTCGACACCTTTTAATATTAACTTTCGCGCTATATATTTTCTTCACCATTCGGTCTTCACTCATTCGCTCAACGTGCCCAAACCACCGAAGCACGCCCTTATCAATTTTTGTGATAAGGTCATCTTTCAAACCTGCCATATTGCGAATCTCTTCGTTTCGCTTTCGGTCGGCCATAGTAACGCCGCACATTTTACGAAGAGATCGCATCTCCACTGCATTCAACTTACTTTTATGCTTCTTCTGGCATACCCAGGTTTCGCTGCCATATAACAAAGTCGGTACCAACACTGCGTTATGTATTGCAAGGCGTGCACTCTTCGCTACGCCTTGCCTTTTGACTAACGCAGTCAGGGCACCATTGACTTATTTATATTTACTTAACCATATTTACACTTTTTTATATTTCATTTGATACGAATTCTTCTTTAAAAGGCACATTTTGGCACATTATTTTTACGTAACCCTGAGTTTGAGCACTGGCCGAGCCGGTTTAAAGCAGTTTCTCTCTGTACGTGACGAGCAGTCAGTGCTCACGCACACACGCGCCTCAACCTTGTAGTAGTATAACTAGCATATCGCGCCTGTATGAAGCTTTGCCTCTGTACGGTATGGTTTCTTAACTCATGTGCTCTCGTCTTAAAACCGCCCACATTGTATTACAAAACTGTTGTAAAGTTATATATGTCTTAAAAAAATATAATCCTGCTTTTTTTCTTGCTGGTTCTTCCCAAGACAGAGGTTTTTTCCGAACCAGTGGTAAATAAAAATAATCATTTTCAATAAGTATTATTGAAAATGAACTCTGTCATCGGCTTGATCGGTGTAGACTGTCTAAAAGACATAAGAGCTCTAATGTAAGAGCATAACTGAGGTTGCAAGGAAACAAACATAATTTTCTTTCACTTATTTCATTTTCCAGAATTGACGTTTATTGCAGTATTGTAGAAGTTCAACATAACGAAGTTATCATGAGTAACATTAATAAAAATATTTGTAAAAGTCTATATTGAATTAAAAATATTCCATTCTATTCTATTACTGCTGTTCAGCTCGGTTTTAAACGAAATAAATGTCAATCAAATTAGATGTTGTACAAATTAAATTATAGTAATGCCTCCTATGGAATGTACTTCAGATTTAGGCTTCGAATTTGAAGACGTGTACATCGTTGCAAATTATAAAGCTGCACAAAAAGTAAAGTTACTCGTATATGCCTCACTGTTGGGTATTCCGGTTATTACTGAACAGGCTATGCGTGTTGCCTTCAGGCGGATTCAGTTATACTTTGTGTTATTTTATTTTATCGCCTCTATATACATATAACATGGTGAATCAGCACTTCCAATCTCAATGAACAATTTCATTGGTGTCGGTGGGAATCGAACCTAGGTTGCTTGTGTATTTTGGGATTTTTCCTAAGCGCTTAGCACTAGAACTATTCATCAATGCTCTATTAAGTTACTTTGATAAAAAAAAATAAAAAAAAATTTTATTTTCTTTTTTTATCAAATCATTTAAGGGGCATATTTACCGTGCCAGCCCCCCCCCCCCCCTCCCCCCGCTCTAGCAGTATACATAGAAGTGTTTGCGTAAAATATTAACATGATACTTAGTACATACATAAAACATACATAGTGATGATTCTCTTTCCCGCTGTGATGCACTTCCATATTATAACAGTCATTGAAGTTTTTACTCAAAATTAGCTATGAAGCACTTCTTTCTTGGGTTTCAAAATGTGCTTCACCATCAAACATTTTATTGTAGTGCAATCTCTTGAGTAGAATGTTCATCATTCATTTATTTACTTAAGACAAAGGTCGCCTGCTATGTACATTCTTCACGCCTCCTCGGTGCTCATATGACCACGGGGAATTATTGTGAAACGGCTCGGGGATGAAATGGCTCCATGGTTTAATGTCTTGAGCTTGTATATTTTATAAAAAAATGGCGCTGTATCTTGGCGCTGCATAGTTTTCAATGTGACACGTTCCATTGTTATTGTTTACAATTTGACGTTAAATTTGAATGCAATGGATACACGTGTATAGTTTTATTTTGAATAAATTTATTTCAATATTTGTTGTTTGTGTGTTGCCTGTATTTCAAAAATGTTGTTTATTTTAACATGTGTCCTTTGTTCGATTTAGTTTGGTTATCACTTGCAATATGTTTTGTCTAGAGATATAGTCGTATAAACGAACCTCGTGTGGTATGTAGGACATTGTAACACTTACAAATGCACATTTGTTTAATTTAATTTACTATTCTCTTAGACTAATATTTCTATAAAGTAGTCGTACACAATTATTTTTGTTTGCGAGTTTGTGACGCTGTTGAAGAGAAGAGGTTGTTTTTATGCGGTATTTAAAATAGATTAAATGGCAACTGTAGTCTAAACCATGTGTGATAATTTTTAATTGGAAAATTGTGGAAAGAAAGTATCTATTAACTCTTTCCATAATTAATACATTTTGTTCTTTGTTGAATAATGTGACGTTTAAGTTAAAGAGGCTCCGCGACGTACTGACTTACCAATGAGTTGCAGCGCTAAAAGCCGGGGGTTCGAATCCCGCACGGAACAAGTGTTTGTATGGCCTACAAATAATTGTTCCGGGTTTGGATGTTTGTCCATGTGCAATTTGTGTTTGTAAACTGCTTCCACGACACAGGAGAAAATAGTGTGGGGTTAACGTATTTTTTAAAAAAGGAAGAAAAGACAAATGGGATATTGTAATCATCATTACAGGTTTCTTGTTGGTAAAAGCAATCTCTGTTCTAACGACTCGTCCTCGAGACATAATCAATATTTTATTTTACGTGTACTCAATATGCAAATTATACATGAAGCTGTTTTTGCCGGCGTTCGGTATTTAGGTTTCGTAGCGCGAGTTTGCCAAGAAATTTTCACAAGGTCAATTTCGGTGTGGGGTGAGTCCATTTGTTATGAGATTGATTCGACGGCTTGCATTGGATGTTATGTAGACAAGAATTGAGTAACGCAAGTGATTACGTACTTATTGTATCTTAGCACACGCATGCGGCAATACGTGATAGTGAGAACGCATCTGAGATAGTGGCTACTTGCGTACTGTACTGTACTGTACCTGTACCTGTTAGCGGACAGCAAAATAAACGCAGATTGTAAATTGCGACGCGCACGCACTCTGCTCCTGCACACTGTTTTTCCTATAATAAACATTTTGTAAACACCAATTACTTTTTAGAATTTGTATTCCTCCCTCTCCCCTATCGTTGCTTTATAATTAGTGCTATAATTGGCTTGAAGCTTCAAAATTTTGTATTAAATTTTTATATAAATATTTAAGCGTTTACTTTGGTGTCTTCGCTAACTTACTATGTGCATAAATAAAAGTTTACAAATATCGCATGTATATATTAATATAAACAGTATAGGAATGTACTTGTTTTTATACGCGGTAGAGCCACGCTGCAGAGCTAGCTAGCTATATCAGCTATATCATAGCTGCAGCATGAATAGATTAGCTCGACCGGGGAAGGGACACGCTCTCATAGAATACCAGCGTAAACTAGCAGCTTAATGCTACTGTGTTTCGTATGGCAGAGCACCGGGACCCCTTTTTATTGGAGACGAGGCATTCCATCGCAGTCCTCAGAGGTCACAACGCATCTGAATTTTGATTCTTAATCGAGAATAAATGTAGACGCCTATGAGCCACAACTTACCATCAGGACTGTATGCTCGTTTGTCACCCTTATTCTATAAAAAACAAGATGGTTCTCGTTATTAATTATCCAGTGGTTTATTTCGGGTTTTTCCAAAGACAGTTTAAAACGTTATAGTTATTCTATTTACGGGAGCGCTCCCGAGGCCTACGCACACTAACACAATGTGTATGTGCACGGCCAACAACAACCAAAGTCAAAACTTCATCGTGAGGTACAATAACTATACATTGAGAGAACATTTTTATTTTCGGGTCCCATAAATATTGTTAAAAATTTAAATCTAAATCAAAGTGAATATAATTTTTGCAGTATAAGTGCGCGACTAGGAGATGGTGACAGAAAATATTCTCCCATTCTCTCCTGCATGCCTTTTTAAGAATTGATAACTAACCCTAAAATATAAAAGATAGAGGGGTTACGAGCCCTTGCGCGCTTGCACGTCATAAAGAAAATGGCTTCTCTTTGTGTAAAGAATTTTAGTATTTTTCCGTGACATTATATTGCATGCCTTTGAATGTAACGTAGTTGGAACAAATTTAAGCTATAATAATTGATGGCATGCAATTCGCAAAGGCCGACGGGGCTCAAAGGGTTACGTAGAAATGAAAAAAAAAATAGAACATTTCCGTGCTTACAAATTGCATGCCGTTGTAAAAAATTAGTTTTTTTTTTATCTCAAAAACACTACGAAAATTGGCATGCACCCCTCGTATGACCAAGGGTGGAAAATATTAGGAAAATGTTGTGAAAATTCAATACAATTTTCCGTGATTTCAAACTGCATGCCATTTGAGCAATACTTAATTTTTATAATTTATTGACGTTAGCAAATTTGGCATGCACAACAGGAAGTTGTAAAGTAGGGGCATGCATGACGAAAATTGCAAAAAACGCTGTTATATTTCATTAAAAAACATTAAGTTGATAAAAAAATGGCATGCATATTACACAAGCCTGACATAAAAAACTTGTGCAAAATAAAATCAAAAAAAGTTTTTTAACGAAAATAAAATAAGGAACATTTCCCTGTTTTTTTTTTTGCATGCCTTTTTGTACATTGCCTGTAAATATTATTTTAAACTTCAATAACAAATGGCATGCATGTTTATTGATAAAAAATTACTTGACTAAAAAAAAACCGTTGCCAATACACTGGTACGTGGCTATTGGTTCTTGTTTCTATTATTAAGTACTCTGGTTTACTTTATTAAATAACTGAAATATATTATAACGAAAATGTTTTCTTTGAAAAATTTATATTGCAATATACGTGAAAAAGATACATTTTTATGTATGCAATTTTTATTATTTTATAATATGCACATTTCGAAATTTTGTTCCTAAATAATATATATTTTAAAATCATAAGTTTTCTCAACTTTACAATTTCGTATACTTTAAATTCAAAATATATTTTTTTTAAATTTATACGTTTTTAATAATTTTGATTTCTAAATATTACAATTCAGCATATTTCAATTTCTATTTTTTTTCATTCGTAATTTTTTTTATCAAAAATTTTTCGCCCAATCAAGAATGCAGATACTATTGAAAGCAGATACTATTGAAAGCAGATTTTATTAATTTATAGACTCGGAACAACAATTCTTTTACAATATTTCCCAAGTAAATTTTTTTATACAGCCCGTATACAACTGCCTTTATACAATTTTCGTTGTATAAAGTCTCTATAAAATCAAATAATTTTTTATTTAGTTGCTTAGACAACAATGGTCAGCAAGCGCCGTCGTTTAGGCAACTAAATAAAAAATTCTTCAATTTTTTTTAGACTTAATACGACTAAAATTGTATAAAGACAGTTGTATACAGGCTGTATAAATGTTTTCCACTTGGGTTATTTCATTATCAAATTATAACAAATTAACCAAAGACTTACACTTTGCTTCCCGAAGGTTTGTTTAAATCAACTTTAAATTGGGCTTTCAAAGCATTAAAATTGTTTCGACATTTTGAATGATACCCAATACCCGATACTGTCATCGATTTCCTTGGGCAGTTCTATATCACTATATTTTAGCGAATGCCTTTTTCTCTGCTCTAAAATCGCTATAGAAGATGCTATGGTATCGGCAGTAAAAGAAATAATTGGAGCTGTAATAGCAAAATCCAAAAAACATTTTTTTTAACAGTTTCATTAAAATAAAAATAAGAATAAAAGAAGTTGTGTTAGTTTATAAAAAAAATACTTTTTGATGCAGTGTGCGTGCGTAAAATGCGTTTTCGAACTTAATTTAAACATTAATAATAATTAAATAATATCTGAAATCTAACAAGAATAAATTTTATTATGACATTTTTCTCAGTGTGGTTATTAATTTATCATTTTTGAAAATTTTTTGAGTGAATGTTAGGATATTTTAAACAATTATAAATTAACTATAATTATTTTTATACAGCAGAAGTAATTTAAGCATTTAAAAAGAATTTCTTTGTAACATATGTGATGTTTAAGATTTATTGTAAACGAATTCTATAATAATACTGTGATAATTATTCTACAAGACTAAAAAAAATGATTAAAATAAATTTCAAAAAATAGAACTCTTTTAGAATATATAAAAGAAACTGCTATTTAAGTTATTAAAAAGAACTCTTTAATTTCTACTTAAAAAATAAAAATTAGAAAAGAATTTCTTTATAACTCTTATAGCAATACGTGTGCTTGTTGGGTAATATATATATTTAAAAACTGCCGAGAGTAGTGTAGGTAGATTTGACATTTAAGTTTTAGATTTACTCGCTTCAATTAAAAAAAATTAATTTCTTGAGTAACAATTGCTTGACTGGCACATACACACATGCACACTTTTTATTTTAAATTCAATGTTTACATATGTTTGAAATCTGTAACGTACTTTGTATATAAACACACGCACTACATATCGACATAACCGTTAGAGAAACAGACGTATTAAACGGTTTTATCTTGCAAATAAAGTATATTTATGTATATATACTTCTGTATACACGTGTAGCTAAAACAACTAGCTAAAACGTCGGTTAATTCTATGTAACTTTATAAATATTCTTATACTTACTAATACTGCTTTGATTAAATACAAAATATACGATGTCACAGCACTTGTACAGTAGTAACGAATGGACAGCTTTGTTATGTATTATTAGATCTCTTTGAAACTTGTAATATATAATATATTATATAGAATATTATGAATTTTTGTTACTCGGCGGTTATATGCTTTCAACAGCGTATCTACATGTACACTGAGGCCAAGAGGAAAGAATAAAAGTGTAGCGTCTACTTTGGGCTGGAAGCGACCCCTTGTGTCATTTCGCAAAGGCGGCATTTCGATCATAGAGCCCGAGAATTACAAATTATTTCAGTTGAGAAATTGTCATTTTCAATTTTTTATAACATTTTTTTTCTGTTGAACTAAAGATGTAAATACGCATGCTATTTTCGTCATAAACTTAAAATAATATTTTTATATAAAATACAAAATTGCATGTAAATTAAAAAGACGGAGATGTTTCACATATTTTATGAAACTTTCATTATTATTAAAAATACGATGGTGTTATTTAATACGCGTGCCATTTTCGGTATATACTTAAAATAATGTTTTTATGAAATACAAAACGGCATGCAAATAAAAAACGCGGAAATGTTTATTAAATTTTTTGCAACTTTTGTTATTATTTATAATATAATGATCATGTGCAACATGCATGTCATTTGTATTTCAGAATTATTTGGTCATAAAATTAATATTTATCTTTAGTAAAAGTAGTTTAAAATCACGGAATAGTTGTATTGAATTTTTACAACATTTTCCTAATATTTTCCACCCTTGGTCATACGAGGGGTGCATGCCAATTTTCGTAGAGTATTTTTGAGATAAATAAAACTAATTTTTTACAACGGCATGCAATTTGTAAACACGGAAATGTTCTATTTTTTTTTCATTTCTACGTAACCCTTTGAGCCCCGTCGGCCTTTGCGAATTGAATGCCATCAATTATTAAAGCTTAAATTTGTTCCAACTACGTTACATTCAAAGGCATGCAATATAATGTCACGGAAAAATACTAAAATTCTTTACACAAAGAGAAGCCATTTTCTTTATGACGTGCAAGCGCGTATGGGCTCGTAACCCTTTATTTACTATCTTTCATATTTTAGGGTTAGTTATCAAATCTTAAAAAGGCATGCAGGAGAAAATGGGAGAATATTTTCGGTCACCATCTCCTAGTCTATTAGGATACAGAGCCTGCCAAAGAAATAGACATATATACATACAAAAATACCCTCGAAAATCATTACCTTCCTTCTGAGGCAGTCAACACAGAGTAGTGAAATCGAATGTCTTATTTGTTTACCTAAATTTGTACAGTGTATTAATTTCTTCCGTTGGCAGATAACTGAGGGCGCGTTCCCACGACACGCACCCGCTACGCGCATATAATTTGAGTCTAGTGTGGAAAGGTGTGTGAAAGGTTCATACCTCCTTGGACCTTATACTCATAATCACCAAACGGTATTCGTTGAAGGTCATACAGGTTTACGCACCAACCTCGACACATCCCGATGAGGAGGTGGAGGAAATGTCTGAGGATATCTCTAAAGCCATGCATTCCTCCAAAACCCACTATACGGTGTTAATGGGAGACTTCAATGCAAAACTAGGCACAAGAGAGAACGGTGAGCTGATGGTAGGGAAAATTGGAATAGGGCAACGGAACCCAAGGGGCCAGCAGCTGGTCGATTTCATGGAGAAAGAGGAAATCTTTATGATGAACTCTTCCTTCCAGAAGCGGCCCCACAGGAAGTGGAACTGGTCGAGCCCCGACGGTTCGACAAAAAATGAGATTGACTGCATTATGACGAGCAGACGACAACTGTTCAGTGATGTCTCCGTGATCGCGAGGGTGAAAACTGGTAGCGATCACTGAATAGTTAGAGGCAAACTGAACTTAAACGTCAAGTTTGAGAGTTCTCGTCTAATGAAGTCAACGCTCCGTCCCCCTCGTGCTCTAATCCAAAGTCCCGAAACCTTTCGGCTCGAGATACAAAACCGTTTTCAGTCCCTAGAAGGCTGCAATGAAGTGGACGATGTGAATAATAAGCTCGTGGAAACTATACATGCGGTCGGAGCTAAGTTCTGCAAAATCCGCCGAAGAAGAACACAAAAACTCTCCGATCACACTCTTAACCTCATGGCTGTTAGACCGGAAATGAAGCTGCCGTATGTGACGGATTTAACAGCATACAGGCAACTGAACAGACAGGTCTCCAAATACATATCGCGGGACTTACGCAACTTCAATACAGCTTGTATAGAAGAAGCGTCGAGCAGAACCAAGACGGTGTTTATATCCGGAGACATCAACGTCTCGGGATGTATAGATGTTGTCAGCCCAGGCCTGGTAGCACTCCTGCTTATATGTGATGCTATTTTACATGAGCGACCAAATCATGACTGGAATCTGCCTCCGATGGGCACCACAGAAGATGGAATAAAAAGTTCCATATCCTGAAGTACCACATAAGCGACAGAATAAGAAACAACATTGGGATCATACGGCGAGAAGCAAAGCCAAGTGTAGAAAAAAAAACACCGTGTCCTATCCCAATCGGCCGACCTATAGTGCCAAACATAGTGGCAGCCTGCAGAATGCAACCGCGACGATAGTGTGAGTGTCACCACCCTCCGAAAAAGACAAAGGCCCTAGGAGCCATGAAGAGCGTCGACGGAAACCTGATATCCGTCCGGATGAGAGGTCAGCAGAAGTTCCAATAGGGAAGGTGCATGATCCTCCATATCTGGAATCCGCGTAGGCACAGTAACCAGCTGTGTAAAATCATATGCCAAGGCAAAGTCATTAACAAATCTCCCCGCACGATCAGTTAAATGTGAACCGAGCCATTCGCCATGATGGGCGTCAAAATCGCCAATCACAATCGGATAGGATCCTCCCCCCTTCCCCTTCCTAGAATACCAGATTACGCGGGGCAGCTTGAGCACCCACGCTCAGGAACAGTAGGGTGCCTTTAGCGAGGGTGCTCAGCGAAGGATTCTCCGTCACCAAGATGCTGGTACCCTCCTGGGGTAGTTTTTATTTAATTCCGTTACCATATTTTAAGGTGGAAATTGGGCCTCCGACCACCTACACTTACCAAGCAAAACGCAGAAGTAAACTTCTACTTCACGCTGGTATTCTGTGAGGTCGTGGTCGTGGCGACAGTAAAAGCGGCCGCGTGGCTCTACCACTGTTAAAACGTAAAAACATGGAATAAATTCTATTTAATTTATTTCTCCATATCATAAATAAACAACCGATACACTAGAATAAATTATTTTCTCCGTTATGAGACAAGTACAGTCTTAACGAATAAACCAAGCACAATAACTGCCTTCCCATTAGGATCTTTTTTTGCGCGAACTTCTCTAATACTTTCACGTTTTTCGTAAACGCCAAACTCCTACTAGACACCCTGATCGCGAGTGAAAAAACGTTAATTTGGGTGTTAAAATTCGTAAGTAACCGGTAACCTTTATCGTTTAGGTTAAATGAAAACCGGTTACGTTTTTAACCGATAATTGAAAGAGAGATAAATTTACCGGTCATTAATCGAAATTAACCGCTCTTTTTAAACCGGTTCCGAGCCCTTCTTATAAAAATTAAAAGCATATGAAAGTTTGATATTCAATGAATGAATTTGAAAGTTCAATATTAAACCGAAAATAAATTATTACAGTTCATATTAAGGTGTACAGAATAAAGAAGTCACAATGTAAAGCAACGTAATCATTATCAATAACACCATAACGGACAGATCAAAACAGAAATCATTGCAATCCCACCAGTGTAAGCGATTTGTGATACCTTTGTTTTAAATTCTTAAGTACGTTATATGGAATTCCAGTTCCATTATACGAGTATAGAAACGTTTGCGATTTGTCGGACCTGCTACGGTAATTACTAATGTCAACATAACTTGTACAATATGTTATATGAATACAAGTAAAATGTACCTTAAAATGATAAGTTTTAAATAATTGTACACAGCACATTAATTTTACATTACATCGAAAATGGCATTAGTTTTAAAAAAAAATAAGATGCTAGAAATACGGTGTATTATATCGTATACAGAAAATAATGTAAAAAAATTGTAACGGTTATCAAGTTTACGTAACAAAACATTCATTAATTTAAACATACAAAGTACGTAGGTATAATCGCGTACTGTATTAGTTTAGTAGGTAAACCTCAGTCGGTAGGAAAGGTATTAAATGAATAAACACATAAGTCCAAGATCCCAGGCCTTGCTTATTTTCTGATATACAAAATACAATAGAGTAGTTAGTATTAGTGTATTCTGTGTACAGTGGACCTATACAAACCCGCTAGCTCAGGCGTACGACCAATTCTCAGGTACCAGGTGTTACAGGTATTAGTAAAAATTGTACTCGCTCTACTTACAGTCTGAGGAGCGATTCTTACGTATGTTGTGGGGAATATTGTAAACAATTCGAAATGAATACTGCCAGATACCACTATATATACTGCCAGGTATTTATTGCCAGACACTTTAAATATCAAAAGCAAAAACACTAAGACTTGATTTTTATCTATGATATTTAGGTGGCTATTTACATAAATACATTTTGTTAGCTGTCAGATCAATCCTAGGAGCCAAACATCCCCAAAGCGTATTTAAAGTGTAATCAAGTGCCTTTTTAATACAGCTTCATTAAAATAATCTTGTAAGTAGTCTAATGCAAGCCTTTAATAACAATTAAATAATTTCTTATTATGTAATTATCAAAATTATTGCAAAATAATGAAATTTCGTGTTGTAGTTGTCGATTTACGAGTTACGAGTGTTTAGTATAGGTGCAAAGCCTGAAAGGGATGATACCCCAAACCATTTAGAACATATTAAACTAAACTAGTCTTAGATGAAGTCTGCTGCTTTTTTTTAAATTGAATTATTAAGGTTTTTAACAAATAAACCCATTTTTTTTTAAATTAATTGCTAATAGTGTCAAGAAACAGTTGTTATGTTATTATTTTCTCGTTCCCAAAATGGATTTTAAAAACCATTCATCTTGCAAGCTCAGTATTTAGCAAAACAGCGACAAAACTGAATCCTTCATGGGGTATTTTATTTTCGAAGCCTTGTACACCCGTGCCGTGGAACGTATACTTGTTTTATCGGTGCATCGTATTCTACACCTTTCATGCCGAAATGTTGAGATTTTGAGCTACTGTTCTGACGCTCGTAGTAGGATCTGCATCGAAAGCTGCAATAATGTGTTCCTCGACACTTGGGCCATGTCTTCCCGAATTGACTCCAGGATTCGCGTGATGAATTCCAACTTCAGAAAGCCGACGAAACGGGCTGTAAAACACTGACATGTGGTAATCTTCGATTCAGATATCGCTTTTGGTACATCCGCCGAGCTAAAGATCCATTACCGTTGGCTCTGCCATACATGAAGACGATATCAGCATATCCTTCATTATTAAAAGCAACCATAGTTGATTGATCTCACCAATAGTCGGAGAACAGTGAAGGGGCACACGTTTAGGACTAGGCTCAACTCAGTAAAAAAAACATCCGCAATAAACACGAATCCGCATTTAAAACGTTAAGTCACTAGGGCAATCATTACTTGACTAACTGAGGGTCCGAAGATGTGACGAACCCTACTACTCGAGTACTGATCCTAATTAGTGTGAATAAATAAGGACTTTATGTGATTTATCAAGCTGATTTTTTTGATGGCATAAACACGACATTTCCATAATTTTTTTGTTTTCTTAAACTCAGATATGCCTAGAATGGTTTTCTGATGATGAAGATGCTTGGCAATTATTTTGTTTTAATAATCACACATTACATAAATAAAAAAATAATTATAATAATAACATAACAACTGTTACTGGACACTTTTAGCAGTTAATTGAAAAAAAAAGGGTTTTATTTCTAGATGTTTCTACAGTAGAAATAGAAGGTTCTGGAAATTATCTGAGGCCCTATATAAGGCCGGTATAGACCGCAACTACAAATCATTCAAAATAAATTCCTGCGTCAGATCACAGGAGCTCCTTATTATGTGAGAAACGCGGATCTTCACCGCGACCTCGACATGCCCACAATCCAGTCGTATCTTAAATAATTATCCTTAAGATACTTCGGTTCGATAAAGGAACACAAAAATCCGTTGGTGAATGAGGCGGGCTCGTACTCCCCAGAGAGGGATGCTGCCCCCCACCCCCCACAGGAGACGTCCCAAGAACGTTCTCCTTGATCCCGACGACGAGATCACTTCTATAAATAGGTCGATCCCCCCCCCCCTCCCCCCCCCCTTCACAGGAGAGGGAACTAGTTTAGTAATCATAAACACACACACACTCAGACACTACTCTAGTACAGAACACTAGGGCACACCGCATTCGCCGGCGAATGCGTCGTCACAGACACACTCCGTACACGAGGTTTAACACCCGTGATACGGGGCGTTTCTAACTTTTGTGATCCGTTAACGAAATTGCGATAGTGATTCAAGCCGAGGTTCGTACCTCCTTCTGAGGGGCCCTTGAATCGCATCGACCCAGTCAGTGTTGAATTGTCGATACAAGCGAATACTTCAAATGATGAAAAGTTTGATTTTTAAGTTGTGATTAGTGTTCTGTAATCAAAGTGTCGATTTTGATAATTTACTCTTCAGTTTTTCATTGTCTCGAACCCCAAGCTCGTAACAATATGGGGTTAAACTGGAGTGTACCAAAACATGCTTGTATCATGTTGGCAGAAATATTAAATAAATGTATTATTATTATAGTATGTAGCAATTTGATTAATGAAAAAAAATTCTGAATTTATCAAAAAGGGAATCGGTTATTAAGGTATGATAATAACAATTGTCAAGTAACTGTTCGCAACTTTTGTTTAAATTGAATTATTTTTAAGGCCTTGATATGTGTAGGTATTTTTTGTAAATTATTGGAGCCATATAAAATACGCTTTTTCTCATAATTACATTAAGATCGAGATTAGATTAAAGTATATGTGGTTGCAGTGGTTGCAGGTGGTTTTGTATTTGTATAAAGGATACGCGAGCACTGCTAGTGCGTATGGCTTTATTCTATGCTTTATCACAACCGGCTTGCTTATATTTAGTGTTTTAGTTTGTATGATTTGTTAGATGTTTCCACTGTATTTAGCGTAAAAATTCTACAATTTCATTTGTGTGGCTTCTCGGAATGATGAGTTTTTTTATTGCGTACGTGAACAGGTAACTGTGATTTTGACGATTGCGAATGTGAAGGATATATAATCATCTTTTTTTTAAAGGACTAGGGTTACAAACGAGCACACAGTCCATCTGATGGTAAGGATGCGAACGATTACGAATCAAAATGCAAATGCGTTGTCACCCGTGAGGACTAAGATGAAATGCTTCGTTTCTAGTAAACAAGGTCTCCAGTTCTCAACATTCACCATACAAAACACAGCAGCGTTAAGCTGCTATTTTACGTTGGTTTTCTGTGAGAGCGTGGTCCTTCCCCGGTGGAGCCGACCCATTCGTGCTACAATTATACCAGTAATATAGGTGCAGCATGGCTCTACCACGTAAAGAAATTGCTGTGTATAAACGGTGTATAATCTTAGAATTATTCATTATGTTTGGATATATTTCCCCTCATTTGTCGGTCATCAGAAATTCGCCCGATAAATAGCTTGTTGCAACCCACACTTGTGAAATAGCGGTGGCTTCGTTTCCTCAAATAATGAGTATATTATATCTGCAATGTGACTCAACTTGTATATTTAAACGAACGCTTGTCGGTTTGGAAGTATATTGCGTATACATGTTAACGTGGCTGAGCCACGCTACAGCTAATTTATAGGTGTAGCACGAATGGGTCGGCTCGACCGGGAACCCCGATCTGAAATAATATTGACGTAAAATAGCAGCTTCATGCTGCTGTGTTTCTTTTGGTGAATGTAGAGAAACTTAGACCCTTTTTTGCTGGAAACAAGGCATTCCATCTTAGTACTCAGTGGTGACAACGCATCTACATTTTGATTCTTAATCGAGGATGAATATAGATGTCCATAAGCCCAGTTACCATCAGGTTGACTGTGTACTCGTTTGTCACTCTTACTCTATTAAAAAATCGGCTGGGACTGTGTCGGGGTACACCGCTGTTGGTTTGACGTGAAACGTTTATGAAAGAATCGTCGCTTTTAGGGTTAGAAAGGCGAGCAGAGCGCAGGTTTTGGTCAATCTGTGCGTTGTGCCTTCTCCGCCAATTCGCTCAAAATTGACTCAAACTGAAGATTATAACAGTCGTAACTATAATATAGTTACGACTGTTATAATAATGACATTTCACTTAGGTATCTAAGGTCCGTATTAATAAATTTTACTCAGCTCAAGTACACGTACTTGAGCACAATCTTAAGGTTACGATCTTATTAATAAACATATCTCAAGATGCGGCTTAGGTTTACGATATCACCTGAGTGACGCACTGATTAATAAACTAAGCTCGCCTCTTAAGTATGTGTATTTGAGATGCTAAAATTTGAGTGCGGGCAGTTCGTGACTTAAGATCGTGATTGTTGACATGGAGCAAAGAATATAACCACTACGTTTAACATGGAGATTGATAATATTTTAAGAGAGATTAATTATTACGGCGTAATTGAGTACAATGAAGATATTTAACAGCCTTCGCGATATCGTTTACCAAAACATTATATATGGGTTTCCTCCGATCCTATTAAATTACGATGTGAACATTTTAAAAAACGATACAGATTTGGTCCAAAATCAGTAATATATATTGTAACATTAATAAAAGACTCATTGATGAAATAAAGTAACAGAGGTCTTCCAATTTCACAGCACCATTTCAGTTCTGTACATATTGTATATTTATTTAAGTAGGTATAACTAATTTCATTATTTAAATTAATATAATGTATTAAATTTCAAAGTAGGTAATGAGGGCATCCACGATTTGTACGATTTGTAAGATAATATATGCTATGGAAATTCGGATTACTATGTTGATGTATCAAGTGATGTTTGTAGTACTACAATTACCTACCTGGCTAGAGGATGCGTATGAACTAACTTTTGTATTCTACAGTTATTTTGCCCCGGGCCTCATTTGTAATACGTAGATACGTGCCATCGGTCTCCTTGTTTTCCACCATAGCACTATCTTTTTTATAATATTAAGAAAGCATTTCTCCTCAATCGGAGTAAATAAATGCTTCTTGCTTTCCATTTTTGTATGAAATAAATTTCGTTAGGTTATTTGTACATATTGAATTAAGTAGTAAACATTTAGTTCGTATTTAGAAATACATACATAATAGTTTTAACAATTTAAGGTTTTCGAAAATAGAAAACAACTTTTAGCTTTATCAAAATAAAAGTATTCAATAAATCTCACGATATAGCAAAAACGGAGCGTGATGAATGATATTCTAAACTTTGGTCTGTGACGTAATCGTTCATGAGATCAAGTCACAAAACAGTATTCCAAAGTACAGCGTTTTGAGATACTATTTTTATGTGTTTATTAATTAGCAACGATCTTGAGATGCTGTCGTCGTAAGGAGGTATTAAATGATTACGCACTTGAGTTCGACGTTGAGTAACGTTTATTAATACGGGCCTAAAACTATTCGTAACAGTCTATAAAAGTCCACTGCTAAACATAGGGCCTTTCCAAAGATTGGCTCATGGGGAGGATATTGTCATAGTTGCTACGCTCAGCGGGCTGGCAAGCGCAGTTTATTTTATTATTTAGAGTTGTTATCAAGAAGATGCCGCTGCCCACCTCCTGTTTCAGTTTCCATCTGTCGCCTTTCACCACACGCACGGGACTTCTTGGGCTAGTCGATATTCCTACATCAATACTACACGGTGAAGACTAACAGTTTTGTAATTATTAAGACAAGACGATATAGACCTTTTATTTATACTTTTCTAACGTGGTTTCTAACTTTTCTAATCTATATGTTTAGGTGTAATATCAAATGTTAATTAATGTTATGTAATGTTATTGCAAAGACACAAACTGTCTCACGCCTGCCCTTTTAGGATGACGTGGACAATATTTATAAAGTTTCGGTGTTCGTTTCCTGTGTTTCAACTAATTAGTTCAATCCCTGAACTATTAAGACTGTTTTCTCAGTAGTTTAACAAAATCGCGTCCCCTGTAAGGGTTCTCTAGAGAAAAAGAATTGCTGATGTCATTGTATTACGGCAGCATCTTCGGCAAGGGGCAGTGCGAGGAGACACCAGCTGGCTCAGTCAACTTGCTGGATGACACGCTGTTGGAGTCACCTGGCTCTACCGCTCCCGTCTCTATCCCGCCCAGGTAAGCACTTGCACAATGTCCTCCAGTCAGAATTTCGGTCACGGCCATCTGCGCAGCACAGGATTATAGTGCCCGAGTGTACGCGTAAGCACAGGTGTAGTGTCTATTTCTTCAGTCTCAGAGTCCGATGGAACGATACGTCACCGACGACTTTAGCTACTTTCTATACTCGTATATACAACGTGCAGCAGCAATGGTGAATTTAATTTAACACACATATACCTTTTCCCATTTTCGTTTCCTGAAGAAATTATATTTCCATTAAACGTTGTTATTTACGGATTTATTTAAAATTCTAGAAGATAGCATCTTAGAGCAACCTGTACTTAGCGGTCATTTGCCGGAGTCACGGACACACGGACCATAACATCGCATCATTGAAATTAAAACGAATAAGCAATACTATTGAAGCAGACATCCCTTTGACGGCGTGCGGGCGGCGCAAGCGACGTGCGCCCTCCCACCCCGCTGCACCGAAATCGAATTCTTTTTTTGCTTTTTTAGTGCTAGGCAAATCCGTGTCCGTTAATGTCCTTGACACACTTTTACACAGTAGTGCGCATAGTTACGTTGACTAATATTTTGTGAACTCTTCCGCGAAAAAGACGCTTACCTATTGTTTTATTTATTGATTTTTATGTAATTTGTATAATAATTAGATTATGGTACTGCGATAAAGACTATAGGTTGATGTTTGGGCAGCTGTTCACGGTGACAACGTCATCGGACTCGTATTCATTGATGGGGCTTTGAACGGAGAAAGGTTTGTTAATCTACTAAATGATACAGTGTCAACTTGTACAATACAGATAATACTAATTTAAAATAAAGTATTACTAATTGAACACTAGGTGTCGCCGATAAATTTATAATGTAAAATTAAATCACGATGTAGAGTGTCCTGCCGGACCAATAAGTAGCTTTAAGATTTTTGAATTCTTTAGCTAATACATGCACTACGTACACCATACGTTTGGAGTTTCATTTCTAATGAACACATTTAGTATTGGTGAAGATTTTTGAAAGTGTGAAGCTGTACAAGACTACACAAAAAACCTAAACGTTCATCGATACCAACGAATGTGGTACCAATTAGGTGGTGCACCTGCACACTCTGTAACAACAGTCAGGCAGTGACTAAATGACACGTTTGGTGCACAATGGATTGGTAGATTTGGACCTCGTAGGTGGCCAGCAAGATCACTAGACCTCACGCCACTCGATTTTTTTTCTGGGGTGCATCAAAGACGATGTTTACGCGGAGAACGTGGATTCGGTGGAACAATTACGGCATCGAATAATAAATGCGTTTGAGAAGTTGAGGGAAATGGCTATAAGTGACAATTTCTTTTCAAATGTGCGGGAAAACATGAAACGCCGTTCAGCTCTTTGTATCCGCCAACACGGTGGTCTCATTGAAAATAAGAAAATTTGAAGTAAACACAAATAAAAGCAGTGATTGGTGATGACAGTTATAACTAATAGTAACAAGAGAGGGTGATATGGTAAGTGTTTGACTAAGCACCTCCGATGCGATAACTACTCTCCGGCGCCGCTTGGTTTCTTTGATAATACAAGACGCGTTGCGTGGTTGCCAGCGCGCGAAGCGACGCGTTGCCACTCCCAAGTTTACGTAAGCCAGGTAGGTAAGTTTTAGTTACTTTTATATTATTAAGTTTGTTTGAAAAAAAAATTTTTCACTTTAATTGTTATTCTAACCTATCAAAATTAATATGATTGATAGCCACTAGCCCTATCTATGTGTTAAATTAAAGACCCCATTGTAGCGGCCATGTTGTATATAGGAAACAGCAACCACTAACCGAAACTGGGCTGCAACTAAGAATTTCTCGACAGAAAAATCCAATAACTGATTTCGACCCGACAGCGTTCGCGTTTACGAATAATGAGACAGTCACCATTACCTATGGATTGCCTCTCATAGACTTTTTTAAATTAAATGATATAATTTACTTTAATTTTTTATGATCGGGTTTTTTGTGTGTGTGATCTCGTGAGATCGTGGGAGATCGAAATTCACCCATCTGATAACCAGATGAGACCAACTTTTTTAATGAAATTTCATTGATTAATAAACACGCCTATGATAGCTTGCCATTCCAAAAGTGTTCATGGCTATTTTTAATTAAATGAATTTATAAAAATATTTGCATAACCGTCACTCTTTTGATAACCGAACAAATTTAGTTTAAACAAACAGTTTTTAACATGGAAAATATGCCTTGGTAGGCTTGGCTACTTATTTTTGTTCATGGCTACCTGGCAAGCAGGTATGACTGTTCATACTGTTCACTTACCTGTGTAAGTGGTAAATGTTCAGAAGTCTAGGATATCAAAAGCGTTTATTACAAAGCAAATGGAGTACATAAAAAAATAATATAAAATTCATTATTATTTTTCAAAATCTGGGTTTGATCGTTAGTTTTGACATTGCGAAGGCCTCGGATCAGGTTTGGCACACAGCGCTTCTTTAGAAGCTCCCTTCCTATGGGCTTCCCGAGAAATTGTGCAATTGGATTACCAGTTTTCTTGTAGACCGGAGCATCAAGGTTGTAGTAGACGGTACATGCTCCGATTACAAGCGCATTAACGCTGGTGTTCCACAAGGCTGCGTGTTATCACCAACGCTGTTACTTCTGCATATCAATAATATTTTGCAAACCGGTAACATTCATTGCTGTGCGGACGATAGCCCTACTGATGCTTTATACACAGGCCGTGCCAATTGTAGGCGACTAAACTTAGTCCAGTTCAATCCCCAGAAGACACAAGTTTGTGCGTTTACCTTTAAAAAGAACCCCTTTGTCGTATATTCTATATTCTCAGTTTCAGTGCACTCTCCTTGTTGCTACAGCCAGCCTCGGAATCCTCAGTGCCGACATATCGAATGACGTGCAGGGAAGAGAGGACTAATAAGGCCATAGTGGCCATATCTTCTCTTCTCAAGGCTCGGCGTGCTCATATATATATATATATATATATATATATATATATATATATATATATATATATATATATATATATATATATATATATATATATATATATATATATTTTGGATACATTATTTATGATATCAAAAGCGTCTATTACAAAGCAAATGGAATACATAGAAAAATAATATTATAAAATTCATAATTGTTTTTCAAAATCTAATCTTGAAGCTACATTAAGATCTCAGACTGATAATTTTTCCTCCTTTACATTTTCCGTTATTTGCATGTCATCTGTCTTCAAAGGTGTTTGGTTCCCAATAAGTTCAATTGATTTTAAATAATTATTTTCTAAAATCCAACCGCAGCTTTCAGAGCGCAATTTTATAGAGTCTGGATCATATAAATACATAAAACCACATAGAATTGACGTATATAGTTAGCAAAATGTTTGCATTAACGAACAACAGCACGGTGGCTACGTAGATCTACGTAGACTGAGCAGGCCGTAGTTATTACTCATTGTAATTGAGTAAACATTTAAAATAATCGTTTGTTGAAGTCACCGTTATTTTGGAATAACAGTAAATCATTTAGTCGGTGGATATTAGGATGTTTTAATAGACAAAAAAAAACTTAACAACGCACGGTGTATTTGTGTTATTAAAGTAGTTTATGCAAATAAAAATCAAGTACATATTATGATTTACATTTTAATAAATAGATTAAATACATCAAGATATAGTATATTTAGTACAAAGGTGTAGGTGTATTAGTGAAAATATAAAACTGAGAATGGAAATCTATTCTTAGTTATACATATATACATAATCACTTACGCCTGTCACCCAAAAGGGTAGGCAGAGACTATGGACTTCCTTTTGGCACGATCCTGGCACACGTCTCTTGCCTCCTCCATATCCATATACCTACGCACACATGGCCGTCGGTTAAGAGTACTCTTGATTTGGCCCATTTTCAATATATCGTCAGTTTGGTCGATAAACTTTCGCCTAGGGCGTCCTTTCCAGACTTTGCATCATGTCACTCTTTCCTCATTTATTCTTCTTACATGACTGAATCACCGAAGTATTTCTTTCTTAATTTTGTTCACAACATCATTTTGCAAACACTCTTTTTCTTATCACACAATTTCTCAGGTTTTGTCTTTTCCCTTAGTTATATTTTTTATTTTATTAAAATAATGATGTTACTCTATAGTATATTCGTAAAGAGGTTTCTCATTCTTATAGTATATTCGTATAGGATTCTTTAGAGTTACAAATATAAATGGATATTATATCTATATCATTAACATTCAATCAAGTTGCGGTATTCCAATAAATACAATTACAAAAAAATATATTAATATTTTTAAAATTTTATGTGATGTTTAATTTTTGTGATTGTAGTGAGCTTACCAAGGCGGTGCCAATGGAGTGTGATTTCCAAAGCTTCGTGAGAAGAAAAACCATTTTGAAGGATGGGAGGAAGATTTCTTTGTCGTCATGGCAGCGTTTTTGGTTGGAGCTGACGGGAACTGCTCTCGTGTTCTACGCTTCTAAGTCATTTAAAGGGTTTGTTCATTCCGTAGCACGTATACTGTGCGTGCGTGCATGTTTACGTATGTATGAAAGACTGCGGCTGTACATTGCGGTGTGCACAGGAGCAGCCGCGGCGACTTCCGTACGGAGCGCTGCAAGGTGGTATCGCTGGCGGGCTGGTCGGCGGAGAGCGCGCGCGGCGACGCGCCCGACTGCTTCCAGCTGCTGCACCAACGCGCCGCCACGCTCTACAAGTTCAAGTGAGCATCCCCACCACCACCCAACCGTCACCCCACTGCAACCGACCCTCGCGCGCAATTAGTTTGCACCATTTCTGGCTCACTGAGTCAGAACTGGTATAACTCACCATCCTCAGCCCTCATCAGCTGACGGTGGGTGCTCTGATCACGAATCTGCGATCCGTTTTTGCGTAGGATGTGCGGTTCCGGAGATGTGCAGATCGATTAACTAATACCTAATTGATATCTGGTGGGCCCGCACCCTCATTATCGTTCCATTGTTTAGCCTTTCCTCTAATCTATTGTTCCTTGAACACCGTCATTACCGCTCTTATCTATTACTAGTTGTACACCCTGCTATTGTAATATACTTCTTTGTTCATTACTACCACGCTATGCTGAATCATCAATAAAACATATTCCTTAATTTTGTTACAATTTTTATTTCCAAAATGTTATTGCTTATCTTTTTATATAAAAATTACGTATCACATTGTTAGTCCGCGATGAACTCCTAAACTACTAAACTGATTGCAATGAAAATTTGCACACTGTGTGCAGTTTGGTCCAACTTGAGAGATAGGATAGTTTTTATCTCTATAAGTGACCCCCAATATTTTTATTACGAATTTAAGAATTTTTGTAAGTTAGAGTCGTCGGAGAGGGCAGAACAATGTCTGCCTGGCCAGCTAGTTATCTATAAAATAGGAACGAAATATCTCAGCCACTACAATATCGTTGTACAGTATGTTCCCTGTAAATATGCTCGTAAAGCTATGCATGGAACATGCCTGAAGCTTATATAGCAAATATCTTAAGCAATATTCACCAAAAACTGAAGTCCCCTCATTATGAATCCTGTCAACATTCCAGCCCCATCTTTTACAATTTCGTTTTAAAATCTAGTTGATATCGTGCAGGTGATCGTCCATATGAATCAAAATATTGACCAATGCCATTCGTATCGATATATAAAGCTATCCAATGTGAGCCTGGTTTATCATCTGCATCCAAATTGCATATTATATACGTTGGTACGTGGGTATACATAAGAAGTCTATTAGCAGCATAAACATTATTTTCTAGACTGGGATGAATCTTTTTTAGATGTTGTTGTACATCTTGTGTATCCATGATATTACTGCTATTAGGAGATTATTACAGTACCAATCTATTCAATGGTTAATATAGGAATGATCAATTGTAGTGATTTGTAAATATTAAATCGCATTATTTTGTAATGATTTGCTCCTACAAATAATTGGTGTCGCAACACGAAAGAATGCCAGATGAGCTTGTTGACTCATAAAGTTATTTTCAGTTTCACTGCGGAAATGTTTTAGATTAGATATAACTTACTTGTGCTTTATAAGACCGAGCAGCTGCAGTCATGGAGTCAGTGTATGTTCGTTTGACCGTGTGCGTGTGCGTGCTTGTGCGTGTGCGTGTTCGTGCGTGTGCGTGTTCGTGTGCGTGCGTGTGCGTGTTCGTGTGCGTGTGCGTGTTCGTGTGCCTGTGCGTGTGCGTATGCGTGTGCGTGTTCGTGTGCGTGTTCGTGTGCGTGTTCGTGTGCGTGTGCGTGTGCGTGTGCGTGTTCGTGTGCGTGTGCGTGTTCGTGTGCGAGTGCGTGTGCGTGTTCGTGTGCGTGTGCGTGTGCGTGTGCGTGTTCGTGTGCCTGTGCGTGTGCGTATGCGTGTGCGTGTTCGTGTGCGTGTTCGTGTGCGTGTGCGTGTGCGTGTTCGTGTGCGTGTGCGTGTTCGTGAGCGTGTGCGTGTTCGTGTGCAGGTGCGTGTGCGTGTGCGTGTTCGTGTGCGTGTGCGTGTTCGTGTGCGTGTGCGTGTTCGTGTGCGTGTGCGTGTTCGTGTGCGTGTGCGTGTGCGTGTTCGTGTGCGTGTGCGTGTGCGTGTTCGTGTGCGTGTGCGTGTGCGTGTGCGTGTGCGTGTGCGTGTTCGATTATCAGCTTGTATGTGAGTAGGTGTTAAATTACTTTCATCAAATATACTTTCAAAACAGTTTTTTGTTGTTTCTGAGTTTTTCTTTTTCATTGGTTTTGCAAAGGCATATGTACTAAATACATCAATAACACAAAGTATGTAGTTGAAACCATCACCCGCCGCCATCATTATATTGAGTGTAAGTTCATTAAGGGGCTACTCCATGCGAACGACCTTGAGCATTTTGCCGGCGGCACGCCGCTCGCTTCCATATATTGCTTATTTGAAATATGTACGACGCCACCACCTATTGTAGGTACGAACGTAGTATTATTTTTTCAACATCAATGAAATAATTTATGGAAATACACACAGCGTACAACGATAAATGTATTTTAATTTTTTTTATTCGGTATATTAGTTGCATTATATTAGAATTATGTATTTTCATATATTATCTAATTATGAAATTTTATAATTAATTATATATTAAAAATGAAGCATTGAAAATTGTGAGTTTAAAAGATACCTATTCACTATAGGTAAATAAATAGATAGCTCGCCTTTTGTACAAATATTTGGTGCAATAAAGAATAAATAAATAAATAGGATGTTTCGTAGATGTGTTTTTGATTGTTGTTAATTTTTACGTATCACGTATTGAAAAGTAATATACCTACCTACTAATACAAAAATCAACAAGAAGTATAAGGGTTCAATCTTTCAATTTCAATTGTAAAAAACGTTACCCCCACACTAGGATTTTCTCCTGTGTCGTGGAGGCAGTTTACAAACATAAATTGCACAAGGACAAACATCCAGACCCGGAACAATTATTTGTAGGCCATACAAATATTTGTTCCGTGCGAGATTCGAACCCGCGGGCTCCAGCGCCACAACTGATTGCTAATCCACTACGTCACGGAGCCGTCGCCGGGTTATAGCTAAAGTGACCATACGTCCCGTTTTGAACGGGACTGTCCCTTTTCTCGGTCACCTGTCCCATTGTCCCCAAACAAAGCTCCGGGACACAAAATTGTCCCGTAACTCGTTGGATGGAAGTATTCAAAGTCAACAATCTTCAACATAATTTTTTTTAATCGAATATATTTTATGTCTACCTGGTACGAATGCTCCGGTAGAAAGAGTATTTTTTTTATTTTGAATAAATTGTGGACGTCTGAAAGAAACACTTACGGTTCCAGAGTTCTAAAGGCGATGTTGTTAACAAAGATAACAATAAAAAAACTTGAGCAGAATTTTATTTTTATTTAAAATCATCACCAACTTTATTAAAGAAAATTTAATCCACTGACAAATGTAATTAATAATTAAGAAAAATATGTTGCATTTAATAATTACCGTCTATACCGAATATAATTTTACAGTGAACACTAATTGTATAAAGTTATAGTTTTTAGAGTATAAATAAACCCATGTCCTGTTTTGAGTTAAAAAATAAATGGTCAGTTTAGTCTTTTTAGTTAAATTTAGTTTTAAAAATTTTTAGTAGTAAAAAGTAGGTATATTAGTACCTACTTAGATACTTTTTACCGAATTATAAGTATAGAACACCTTATGTACTCAATTATTTTTTGAAAAAGAAGAAAAAACAAGCAATAAATAATATACTATATTTTAGCAAAAAACTATAACTTAGTAATACTAATTATAACTTAGAACATAAATGAAAAACTCATAACTGACAGGGCCCGACCCAGGATTCGAACCCGAGATCTAATGATCAGCAGTCGCACTACTACAACCACTAGACCAACGAGGCAGTACTGTACATAATAAGATATTGTGGTTGGGTGATAATACTGAATTAGCCTTTTATAGTGTAAATTATAATATTTGTCGAAATTTTAATTATGGATTCGAACCTTACATGCTAATGGTGCTTCATTTTTTTATTTGCATTTACTTCAAAGAAAATACACGCAAAAAGCTTCATCGCGCAGTAAAAAACACAACAAATATATGTATAACTAATACGAAAAATTATACCCAAAACAAACAAATAATACTACCTATAAATAACCTAATAAGTAATATTATTTATCGACTGATATTACGTGAGTGTATGCGGTGCTGGTCGACGCTCTAATTACACGGGCTTCGCGTCGAAGAGCTCAGGGCTCACTGACTCCAGCAAGCCCGTGAGCAGTGAATATGCCCAGATTTTAAAATAATTTCTTAATAAAATCAAATTTTGGTCTTTTGAAAAAAAATTACTATAGAAATCTTTATTAATAAATTGTCTATCCATTGGTGTAAATCGCAAAATAAAATAATACTTACTTTACGAGGAGATCCATGTTATCAATAATAATTTCACATTTATGTGGTTTCGTTGTAAGGAGATTATATTAATATTTATTCGTTTAAAAAAAAATTGGATATAGCTTTTATGGAATCAAGATTATGTAGAAATATAATGTGTTTTTTATTTGTTGATATATCTTTTAAATAAAAAGTAGATAGCTTCTAAAAACCGCACAAATAACGACTAGCGCGACATTTTGCTCAACCTGCGCCTTAATATTCGAGAGAATATTCCTATTACGCGGGAATTTTTTTTCGAATGGGTTTATGTAATGTGTATGTTTCTTGTGATTTACAATCATTCCAATTCATTTCATTCAATGACTCCAAGCTAATGTTTCAATATTATTATCTAAAATATGCCTCTTTGTGTCATCATATGATAAACCAATAATCTTATTTAATTTTTGTGTGAAAATTGTGTGCTTAATTGATTTAAATCTAAGCATACTATAATATTGCACTTTTTATTAAATAGAGAAGAGTTATAACTATTGTCATCTTTTTAGTGATACATTTATTGACCCCTTTTGCCTTGGCTATAGTCTTATTCTCTAATTTAAAAGCGTACATTTTAGATCGTAAACGTCGTCTACAAATTCTTTCATGATTTTACCATTATTTTCATCTTTGAAAAACCTAATATCGTTTTTTTAATTTTGGATATTCAAAAACATTATTTGTATCATAATCTGAGGTATCAAAGTATGAGGAAAGGTCAAGTTTTATACCAATGTAAAAATGATCTGTAAATACTCGTATATGCTATATTAAACTATTCGTATCTGTATACAATAATTTGATTTCACTAAATTTTTTAATCATATAGTTATAATGAAAATCATACATTAATGTTTTTGAAATATCTAAAATGCAAAACCCTAAATAAGTTGGTTTGTTATATATTAACTTAGTTTTTCGCAACTGAACCGCAACTAGGTCTTCCGAAAATATTGAAAGACTGAAATGGTGGTTTAGCGATTAGATCTTGAGCACCTAAAGCTTTACCCTGGTTCTCCCGGTGTGTAATTAATTTTACGTTAACCCTTTTTTCAATATTCTCCATAGTCTTACCGAAACAGAAACAGAAACTTTTTTATTCAATATAGATTATAAATAATACTTATTGAAAGTCACTCTTTTGTTTGATTAACACTGGTTCGGGAAAAACCTCTGTCCTGGGAAGAACCAGCAAGAAACCCAGCGGGAATTTTTTTTAAATAACAGCTTACAATCATGATGTTACACAAATTAACAACACAACAAATTAGAAATAGCTTGGTAGCGATCACCTCATTTCCAGGGGTTATTATCATCCATAAATTCCTTAATATTATAATAACCCTTTTTATACAAATTTAGTTTAATAAAGTTTTTGAACTTTGAGCAGGTCAAACTTTGTATATTTTCTGGAATTTTGTTGTAAAAGCGTATTCATCGCCCCAAGAATGAATTACTGACTCGATTGAGTCGAGTAACTGGTACTACTAGCTTGTGTCTGTTCCTAGTATTTACAGAATGAATATCACTTATTTTTGTAAAACTACTTTTATTTTTGTGTACGTACATTACATTTTCATAAATGTATTGAGAGGCCAAAGTTAATATATTAATTTCCTTAAATTTTTGGCGCAGCGACTCTTTAGGCTTTAAATCATAAATTGCTCTTATGGCCCTCTTCTGTAAAATAAACATAATTTCAGTGTCAGCTGCGTGTCCCCATAGCAAAATACCATACGACATTATGCTATGGAAATAGCTTAAGTAAACTAGTTTAGCTGTTTCAACACTGGTTAGACTTCTAATCTTTTTTACAGCATATGCTGCAGAACTCAGTCTGCTTGCTAGTTTTGATATATGGGGGCTCCATTGAAGCTTCGCGTCTAGTGTGATTCCAAGAAAAATGGTGGTATCTACAAGACTCAGTTTCTCCCCATTTAAAATTACATTAGTAGTTAATTGTTTGACATTTGGAGTCATGAATTTCATACATTTCGTTTTAGTGCCATTTAAATGCAAATTATCAACATTGAACCAATTTACTAATTTAGATATAGCATTATTTACTTCGTCATATTTTAGTAATTGTCGAAGACTGAATGATTCCTTAATTTATAAAAATCTTTTTCAAAATCTGATTTTGCTAACGTTCTTAATTTTGTATTTAGATCTATGTACATTTTCAATCAGGGAGACTGTTTAAATTTCAATTGTTTTAATTTATTTTTTGTTTAAATTTTTTTCAAACTAACTAATTTTACTAGTAATTGTATCATTTAAAGATGAAAGAAAAATATTTAAGTCATCTCCTTGACAAATAATATAGTTAAATGTTTGAAAATCGAACGTATTATGAATATCTTTAGTTTGGTGAACAAAATTATCATGTAATATGAAATTTACTTTAAAAATTATGTGTTGATGAGTACACTCTTGTATTAAAAATAAAATATCATCTTTAATAGAATTTAAAAATAGTTCAGGAGTTCCAAAATTTACCCGTGTTGAACGATCTATTCTACTTTTAATTTTATAAGTTATAATCCTATTTCCAAAAGCAGATTCAATAACACTAACGTTTGATAAAGAGTTACGTGAAAACACTTCACTGAAGTTTTCTATGTTTATAGTATAGAAGAAAATAACAGAGTAAGTAACAGTTCAGTGTTGGTAGATCAACTGATACCCAATTTACGAGTATAATAATGTCCGATATTTATAGTCTAGCAAAAGATTAGAAATAAAATATAACGAGTACACGGAAGTAATTTAAGTAAACAGAATCACATTCACTAATATCCACTGCGGTCAAACGACCATACACCGACTCCATGACTGCAGCTGTTCGGTCTTATATAGCACCAGTAAGTAGTATCTAATCTAAAGTATTTCCGCAATGAAACTGATAGTAACTTAATGAGTCAACAAGCTTATCTCACATTCTTTCGTGTTGCGACACCAATGATTTGTAGGAGCAAATCATTACAAAAGAATGCGATTTAATATTTACAAATCACTATTTTAGATTAACTTAAATTGTAACCACCTGACTTGACCAGACATAATATTATAAATTGTCTCACAATACTTTTTTATAGAAAAAGTGTGGCAATCGAGTACACAGTCCACCTGATGGTAATTGGATATTGTGACCCATAAACATCCACATCTATCCTCGACTATAATGTAACGCCTCGTTTCCAGTAAAGAGGTTCTCCGGTTCTCTACACTAACCATAAGAAACACAGGAGCCGGTATTCTGTGCGAGCGTGATCCTACCCCGGTCGAGTATACCCATAAAATAGCTACAGCATGCTTCTACTACGTAAAATATTTGCGTTTAATTTTCAACTTTTGTTTATTTGTTGCAGGACTGGATCTGAAACGATAGCAAAGCAATGGGTGGTAAAGATAGAGGAGGCGACCAACAACATGGTGAAGCCACTACCAGCTAACTTAATGTCTTTCGAATAGTCGTCAAGTGTGTGCTTGCGGGGCAAGTGCGTGCGTTTGCGTGCACGTTGAATTTTTAACAGTTAAGAAAGCCCAGCATTCGAACACACACACACACACACACACACACACACACACACACACACACCATAGGTTAAAGCAAATTGTTCACAAAGACGCACGGAACCTATCATATTTAATTATTGGATTAAACATGAAATTTTGTGATGCTTTCGATTGTGTGAGGCTAATCATCATAAACCACTTACTAAAAAGTCAAATGTTAATTCTGACATATTATCTCAACGGTAGTGTACAAAATTACCAAAGAAGGAAAAGCTAAAGCTTTTCTTGTATCCTATGCACAAATTCACTGCAGTTGAGACTCCGGTACCCTTGTACTGTTTCATATGGGACTGTCATTTGGAATAATGATAAAAATTCAACGTATACTGATATGTTATAGATCTGAATGAAGGTGCAGTCTTAAAACATGTGAAATACTGTTGCCTAGTTTCATCCGTTTTTGTTATATTTATTAAAAGTGCTGTCGAAAATGAAATAACTAGAGCTAGGAAATCGCTTGATGGAATTAACCCGGAGATGTTAGGTCCTAAAAATCGAAACGTACATATAGGTATGTACAACTCAGAATGAATGAAAAGATGAACCACCTAACAATTTTGTATATTTGGTTGCTTGCACTTTTCAAGTTAGTTTATCTCCGGGCGATTAGTTTTAAACGAGCTTAGAGATTTTAAATTAAAGGGCGTCTGCTCACACGTGCTATAACGGCTTTCCTTTTCACGAGTGTATTTGTTTGTGATTCAAAAGTCTGCAATAAAAGCTGTGATAAACACTATTTGTACGTGGAAGAGCTAAGTTGCTGCTATATTATGGTTGTAGCACGAATGGGTCGGCTCGATCAGGTGAATGACCACGCTTTCACAGAATACCAGCGTAAGATAGTTGCTTAATGCTGCTGTGTTTCTTATGGTGAGTGTAAAGAACCGAAGACCCTTTTTTCTGGATATGAGGCATTCCATCTTAGACCTAAGGGGTGACAACGCATCTGCGAAACGGCAATTTTATTTTAAAAAAAACTAGTCGACTGCTATAGACGTACATTGAAGCTACGTCACGTGGCATGGTGCCGCTAACGAGCTTTATGCGATCATATCACATTCACGTTAGTTGTTATTGTAACGTCAACGACGCGTTTTGTTGTTATAGTCCACCGATAATATTTTTACATTATGTACACCTACGTTAGGTTATTATCATTGTAGTATTGTAAGTTTTTATATTATACATTGGTGAAGTCGTAGCGGCAAGTCATGTTGTTTTTATTAAAGTGCTTAAAATAAACTTGTGTCAAACGTACACGCAGAGCTATCCACGATTTTCTGCCATCAGGGTGGCGCCACTTTCGATTGAGGTGAAATATTAGACAAATTTCTTAGTGAGGAAGTTTCTTTTTGTAATTTTAGTTACTTATATTAGGTTAGGAATGAATAAATTGAACTATGGATATTCCTAAAATCAGAAGAAAAAAAAATGAATTAAAAATGTGCAGAAAGTTAAATAAAGAGCAAATCATTGTGATGCAGTGTTTTGTAAATTAATAATATTATTTTAGAAACTGGTAAACTTTTATCTAAAACTAAATTATTAATTAAATGACACTGTGTAACAAAACACTTCACCTCAGTCCCAACTAGCGACATCTGGTGAGCGGAAGATTATTAGCCCTCAGTAGCGTGGTTGTAGAACCTGCATAGATTGCGGACCCGCACGTGGACACGTACACCAGTACGTGAGTCATCTAATATCGTACAAGACCGGCCTTACTTTAGTAATAGACTTTATTACTTATTTGTAGTATAATACTGAAATGTGCGGCTAAATGCGAAATGTGTTAACTGTTGTTTTCTTCCTCCTTTCATAGGACGACTTTGAGAGAATTTGCTTTAAAAGCTTATTTTGCAGGTTTATAGACGATTTAACCAAGCAGATCTTACGTGCAGAAAACGACGCGCTTGCTTTCCTTTAGATCTATGATTTTAGTATGAAAATACTTTTTTAAAATACGAGAATTGTAAGGCATTTCTGTTTGTCGATTTACCAAAGTTAAGAGATGACGCGATCGATTATTCGAGTTATATGTTGTACTCAATCTTATATATGCATTACCTACGTCTGCCTTTATCAACATACGCTTATTCAGAATTTAAATTAACTAAGTTTTATTAAATATATCTGTTTCGAGTAACTAGAATATAAAGTCCATTTAGTGTAGTTCGCCATTAATGTTGTTATATATCGTATATGAACAGAGTTATAAATATAGGCTCAAAATGTTATTCGTGCTTCGGCGCCGGTCGTCGAAACAATTAGTTATTATTGTTCTCTCTTGTAAATAGCACGACTCTTGCTTTGCAACAACCTCACTCACCAACACACAAACACACATACACTCATTCGCGCAATGTATATTACATGGTAGACACACGCTGCAGCTATGTTATAGTTGTAGCACGAATGGGTCGCTCTCACAAAATACCGGCATAAAATAGCAGCTCAATGCTACTGTGTTCCGTATGGTGAATGTAGAGAACCGGAGTCCCTTTTTACTGGATATGAGGCATTCCATCTCAGTCCTCAGGTGTAACAACATATCTGCATTTTCATTCTTAATCGAGGATACATATAGTTATCTATGGGCCACAGCATCCATTTACCATCAGGTGCTGTGTGCTCACTTGTCACTATTATTCTATATAAAAAAAAAACAATTCCCTTTCTATAGAGTACATAATATACTAGTCATTACTATACGCATCTGATGAAGCCGCTTAGTACTGTCCTGCGTGCTCGCTGTTGCTTTATATTGAGCTCCCTCGTGTTATGTTACATGATGGCTAATGATAACCTGCACCGTCTGTTGGAACAAAATTATATCTTATTAGAATAGTCCTGTACGAGCGTATCGTTCGACAACACCGTTTAGTCATCTCTCTTCATTTTTATTTTGCAATTGTTAACAAAAAGTTCACCCTTACTTTCAAATTTAGTACCATTTCAGTGAAACGACTGTTAACATAGTGAAAGCCGTTTTTAAATTTAATCACGCGTTCCGGTACAGTGAGCAAAACATTTTAAAAATATTTAATTACTGGTCGCAACCTTGACCTACCTCACATAAGCGTGCTTAAAACGATCAACTCGTTCCCGTCGTAGCTGCTGTGTGTACGCAAGAAGCCGATGCTTTCCGATTGTTCGCGATTTTTGCCGAGCTGGTTGTCTACGATTTTGACAGTGCTACGAGCTTCCAAAGTACGGCACAAGTAGTCCTGCCCACTTTGCTACGATACATCTACGAGCCACTGCTGCACTTACTGCGGGCACTGACTCGCCGAACCAAACTATCAACAGTTTGTTTTTTGTTTGTTTTATATACTACTAGCTGGCTAGGCAGACGTTGTTCTGCCCTTTTCGACTACCCTTCATATAAAAAAATCCTGTCACTTATCAGGATAAAAACTATCCTATCTCTCAAGTTGGACCAAATTGCACACAGTGTGCAAAATTTCATTGAAATCAGTTCAGTAGTTTAGGACTCCATCGCGGACAAACAACGTGACACGTAATTTTTATATATAAAGATATAAATATATTAATATGCCGAAAATCTGCGTGGATTGCAAGCTTGATATAAAAAGCGATAATTTTTGCAAATGTGCTTACTGCAAACAAGCATGTCATGAGCTTTGTGATAATTTATCACCCAGGAAATCTTTTAGTGAGCCCGCTCCAGTTTGGGCTTGTCCAAGCTGTATCAGCAAGAGACCCAAGGGCGACAATACGAAAACACCTGTAAGGCATAATCTTAAGAGCACTCGATCATCACCTAATTGGGTATTGCAGCGATCACGAGGCAACAGGTTCGGTACTTCTCCAGTCGCAAGTGAATATGAAACCCCTTCTCTCTACCCCACTGTCTATGAAGTTAGGGACATCATACAGTCAGAATATAAAAATATTTTAATGAAGGAGTTGACCATCTTGATTGAGAAAAAGATTGCGTCTGAACTTCGAGAAACTGTTTCTGATATTGCATGCTTATAAAGTAATTTTTGTGTTGAACTTTTATGGATTTTATAAACTAATAATTGCTGACTTTATCTTCCTAATTTGGAGTGGCTGAAAAATGATAATGACCCATTTACTACTTTAAATGACTCTCAATGCCAATACTTTTATATGATCTCTGAGTTTATGGCCCTAAATAATCTTAAGCAGTTCAATTACATTAAAGACAAAAACTGGAAAATGCTCGATTTAATATTCTCAACAGAAAGTAATGTATTTGTTGGTGACGCCGACGAAGCATTAACCGCTTTTGATCTTTTTCATCAATCTCTTGTTTCTGAAATTACTTTCCACTTCATCAATCATTTTCAACCATCCCAGCACCCTAGGCCAAATTTCCACAAAGCTAACTATGAGTCTATTAAAAATGAATTGGAGAGTGTTGATTTGCTCAATAGCCGCTTGTGTGTGTGGGAGACGCTTAATGCATATAGCATTAAGCGTCTGCCACACACAAGAGGCTTGCGGTGGCGGCCTGAAGCTCCATTCGCTGTGATGCATTGATGTGATGTTCGCTAATACACAGGCGTTGGCGGAGGGGGCGGGGCATGCGGCATGCTGTCAAGGCCGCATTTGTTTACAAACTCACTTATATTGCAAGCAAATATAACTGCCCGCCACCGCAAGCCGCTTCTGCGTGGGAGACGCTTTATACAGGGATGTCGATGAAATGGTTACTCGTTTTTATTATGTATTGCATGCTATTATAAGTAAACATGTACCATTAACTACATCTAAAAGCATCAAATATCCAATTTGGTTTTCTAAAGGTCTTATAAGGACAATTAAAGGAAACAGAAGAATATTAGACAACGTGTTATGAAATATAATAATCCGGTAGATACAATTGCCCTAGACTTGCTTAAACAAAGAACAAAAAATTTTATGTTACAGTGCTATAATAGTCATTACAAACGCCTTGAACATAGTATAACTTCAAATCCTAAATATTTTGGGACGTTTTTAAAGCATAAGCGTAAAAATAGTAGTAATATACCATCCCGTATGCAATTAGACCATGAAACTGGAGTGGATGAAAGAAGCATAAGTGAACTCTTTGCGAAAAATTTCTCATCTATTGATAGTATAAATCTGAATCCACAAGTTTGTTAGCATAAAGGCGATGGTGTCCATTCATTTTCATCCTCGCTTAGTTAGTTATTGGAGTTATGTTATCGGATAATTTAATTCTAACGAGGTCACGAGGAGGACTTCACTTCAATAAAGGTCTGGGCCCAGGTGGATTACCGCCTTTGTTTATATATCGATGTGATAAGCAACTATCATTGCCACTTTCTTGTATCTTCAACGAATCTCTTAAAACTGGACTATTTTCTACCTACTGAAAAATGGCAAAAATGTTTCCCATTTACAAAGATGGTACTAAGGATAATATTATAAATTACAGACCCATCCATTTTATCTATTTTTCCTAAAATTTTGAAATTTTAATCTACCCTTATGTTTACAATTTACTAAAACTTCAAATTACTGATTGTCAACATAGTGTCCTTAAAAATAGGTCCACCACTACTAATTTATTTATTTTTTAGATAGATAATTGCCTTCACCAATTATATTATCCAGCATGTGGACCAGGATTCTCAAGTCGATGTTATCTATACTGATTTTAGCAAGACATCTGATAAAGTTGACCATGAGATACTTTTGACGAAGTTAAGTAGTTGTGATATTGGTGGTTCTATTATGGATTGGTTTAGATCTTATTTAACTCTTCGTGAGTGTTATGTAATTGTCAATGGGAGCCAGTCTAAACCGTTTAAGGTAACCTCGGGTTTCTTGGATTGGGAGATCCGTGGTATCAGGTACAAATGGAATGGGACTCATTTGAGGAACGTATGTATCTTCCTTGACGAGACTGTTATACCAGACCTCCTGACATCTTTCATCTTGTGCCAAAACCCTGGTGAATCCACCTGTTCCATCTGCTAAACATAATGCATTATATTGGGTTGCGAGATCCAGTGAGTTTAACACACTCATGAGTTTATAGCTCCCTGAAGTAGGAAGTGGGGCAGGTCTAAAATAATAGTTTTTATAGGATCTCTGTTTTGAGATTGATGAACTTTGATTTAGATGATCAAAAGCATAAGTCACGGTCCCTGGTAACAAAGGGACTTTAATATCAGTCAATACATTTGATGCTGTCACTGCTTCATTTATTGGAAATGATGAGGATCTGATGGTGAGTTCTGTGTTGTAGATGGGAATAGGAGGCAATCTTTTACACATATTATCCAAAGATTCCGAGGTGATTCCAATTATAACTTGAGACCCGTTGGATGATGTTATGATATCATTGGATTTGGATTCTTTAAGTAAGTATTTGTCGAAGTCTTCCTTTATTTTGACAATCTCATAATAGGACAGATCTCTTTAATGTTGAAGAAGATCAAGAACTCTTGCCACTCTATAGGGGTGAATGACAGGAGTTACTGAAGGTGGAGCCCAAAACTCTATGTGATCTTTCAGTAACAATTGTGGATCCTGGGAGATCTGTATTATATGTTGCAAAACAACATACGGGATAGTGGATCCTACAGATTTGGGCGTTAATACCTCTTGAGTTTGATGACTTGACAAATGAAAAGCCCGATGTAGAGCAAATGGAAAGTCAGGGTGAAAACTTAAGTTTGTCAATTTTCCCATGATTCTAAAGGAGAATTCCTTATAATACTTATAATATTTTGAAAGAAAGTGTGATATACTAATTCTCTACCCAAGTTTATAAATGAGACTATAAGCAATCTAGAAAGGAGTTTGATGTAATATACAATATCACAATTTAAAGCCCAGTTTATAGTAACACCATTAGATACTTGTCTGGGCTTTTGATCTGATGTCCAAGTCCATGGGTCTAAGATAAAATGGGAGTCATATGCCATCAGTGAGTGAAACCTTTCTGGGAGAGTTTCTTGTGTTAGCTCTGACCTGTGAGTAGGATTGAATTTAAGTGTCCTTTTAATGTATGGTTCAATTTTATCAAATGGAAAAAACAGATAAGGTGAATCAGGATATGACCTCAATGTTAAGTCTAAAGGGATATCTTCATAATTTGGAGGCTCCTCATCTATTGGGAGAATCGAACCTGAATTTCGAACATGGAGGTGGAATAGAGACCCACGTTGAACATCTAATTTATTGTCTAGTAGTGCCTCTCCAATAATCACCAAGGTCATCACCAATGGGGCTTGAAACATGAAGTTAACATTTTTGCTTCCTTTAGTTAATTGAGTATATGTAGATGTGTCCAATTCAAGCTTTGTAGATTGTGTAGGTAATACAGGACTAGTACCTCCACTATCAATTCTATCCACTCTTAGTCTATGTTGTGCAGATCCTGAAACCTGATCAGATTCTGGGGTTAAAATGTCATAGGGAGTATCAGTCACACACCTTACTAAGGCTCTCACCAATTGCTCTAATTTGGTTCCATCCATGACTACCCAGTTCCTTAATTCTGCCAAAGTAATAGCTCTTTTGAGCAAGGAGGGAGAGGTTGTCTTAATTTTTGTTGCAACAGAGTCATTCTTCGACTTTGTAAATGATCCTCTATAAGGGAAGATAGGACCTCTTTTTGTTGAGTCCTGACAAACCTCTTTTGGAGAACAAACCCTAACTGTGATAAAAAAAAGCCTTTGTCTAGCTCCAGGTTTGTATCACAGGGTACTGTGGGTGTAACCAGTTCGAGAGTAAAGATCTCATGAGGAGGAGCGCAGTCAACTCCCACAATCTGTTTATTCCATCCAATTTGTCGCAATTTATGTGCACGAATGACAGCAGGGGGGTTAACATTCCATAGGTTCAACCGGAGATTTGTATTAAAAATAGATCTTAACACAGCTTTAAAATGATTCAATTCAGACCTCTTCAATATGTGATATAAATCTTTCTCTCCCTTTTAGTTGATAGAGTTTGGCCATTGTTGGAGTTTTTTTGGAGTTTTCCTACTACTTGTTGCGCCCTGTATTCCGCAGTGGGCTGAACTATTGTATTTAAGATCTTAGGATGCAATTTGTCAGGGGATGTTAAGAATTTGAGTAAATTTTTATTGGGCTCATCATCGATTAGCCTTAGGAATTCTTTTACATATTTTTGTTTGACATGATCTGTTGTTTTGAGGAAATCTATCATTATACCCCGTCGTGCCTCGGATGGAGATGGTGTTGTTTCTAAGTTAATTGCTTCTGGGTTCATGGATAAAACATCGTAATTGAGATGAGTTGAGAGGTATGGGTTCAATGCCCTTTGAAGGAGACTCTTGATTTTCCCTGTTGCTTGTTTTATAATAAGCAGAGATAGTAGCTATATCATATGACAATTGATCTGGAAATCCTTTTACAAGAATAGATGGATATAGAACTATTGGATAACCCCCTAATGTTCGGGGACATAATAGAAGTCCCCAATACAACTCACTAGGTTGAATTATTGACTCTGCAGTAATTGGAGATAATACAGAAACTGTTTTAGGAGCTACATCATCTGTCTTAACAGTTAATCGTGGGTTTCTCTTCATTAATTGAGGAAACGGACAATGTTGAAGATAAGGCCTCCTTATATTATTTTGAAAACATCCTACACATTCAAACATGTAAATATAAAAGAGTACTTGGGTTCTGTTATCTGATGCTACCGCTGAAAATAGATTTGCAGCCAAGGAGGACAGGCTAGATTCTATAGTTGGATAATCTTCATTGCAACACCAGAACAGCCGACATGATCTTTTCCAGGACATTGTGAGAGGAGCACCATAAAGAACAGGATATTTGCCATAAAGGTAGAAGTGTCTTGATACCCATGTCTCCTCAGTTTTAAGAGGGGGTCCTATAACAGGAAGCATTTCATCTAGCCTTTTAATGAAAGAGTTTATTTGATCAACTTGAATCTCTTCATCATATGTATCCGGGAATATAAATGCAAGCATTTGATTGTCCCCCTTTCCCATAATTTTAAGTTGAAAATCAAAGTGTGAAGAAACAAGCATAATCAATGCGATAGTCCATAAGGTCCAGCCTTTCTGTCTTAACCCCTCAATCCCTCCTAAATGTCCCTTCCAACACCCTATTCATTCTTGAAGGGTCCCATCTGCTGAGGGTTCCGGGATGTGTGATCCATCAATCAAATATAGGGCAGAATTATAGAACATCTCATGAGTACGAGTGAAGCAGTGTGAGAATCCAAACATTTGATCAAGACAGGCAAAGAATGGTCGGGTATCTAAATACCCGACCATTCTTCATTTCCCAAGCATAAAGTGTGTTGGAAGAAGGAGATGTAAATGCAATCCGTTTGGTTTCTAGTGCCCTCTCATCATTTGTCATAGTTATCTCGGGAAATATGGGAAAAGGTGATCAGCAATTAATTTCTCGGTTAGCACCACATATGATCGTTTGATCAAGGTTAAAAGACCAAATAATCTTGCCTTAAGTTTTCCCTCTCGTTCTTTCTCGTGTACACCTACACAAATTTCTACTGGTGGGAACCCTTCAAGATCAACTTTTCTCAAGAACATCTCCGGGTCGGAAATGTCAGATTTCAAAAAGGCTAAGAGCAACGATCTGGTTATAGAAGAGCCTATACTTCTATTGTGAGTAATTTCCTGTAATAACTCTACTATTCCTAATGATATAGCTTTGTCATCAATAAATTCTATAAGATCAAACTTTGGGTTGACAGGGAAGATTTTTCCAAATGTGACCAGGGAGAGATGACTCTTTTTATAACCAGGAACTTTTTTTGGATATTGGAGTTTCTTTTCATAATGCACTCGAATCACATTAAATTTAGAAAGTTCAGAAACATCTAATGTTGGCCATTCATGATGATGGTTGATATAACGTATGATAAATTCTTCCTTGAAATGATTGGTAACATTCTCAACTTGGTCACTTAAACTTCTTCGAGGGGTCAAGCCCTTGGATTTCAATGCAATCACCCCTCTTAATGGCTCCAAGGTAGGATGGCCCCATATTCTGTATAGTCCATAGAGTTGAGCTAGGGCCTGTACATTTCGATTCAAAACAGAAGTTAATAATTGCTCTCTCTTGGCCAACAGACGTGTCAATCCCAGTTTATAAGCTGACAATTTTTGTTCTGCATCAATCTTCTTTCGGAATCTGGAAGATTCCCATGAACCTCCCCCGTAATTTCCTGCTAGTCTTGATACACAGCTTGATTCAAGGGTGTATACAAGATCATATGCTTCATTTCCACCCTGGGCTAGCATTGCATCCCCTATTTTTAGAAATTCTGCCAATTCATGAGGTGTTGGGCAGTCCGAATTGTCTGTAAAGATAGACGGTATACTTTGCATCCACAGGCTAAATCTTTGAGCTGCAAGGTCAGAAAGGATGGTAAGATGACCTCGAGATGTTAAGGCTGAGAGCTGCTCAGTTTGTATTATAAAGAGATTTCTACCACATATCATAATAAGTCCTCTTTGTTGATAATATATAAGATCTCCGGATCTTTTCCACCATGTTCCTTCAGACACTGAGGTGGAGGTACTCATCACAACAGCCTCCGCTAAGAACGCCTTCCTAAGAAAAAGTGTCTGCAAACGTTTATCAGAAAGTAAAAGATCTTGAGGGATTTGAATGCTATCAACCCCATAATTGGTTAATGTTGTTTGTACTTGAAGATTGAATAACTCATATGCGACATTATGACATTGTCTATATTCTGTCAATTCAGGCCCATGACTCGACGGATTAAATTGGTTTAATAAGTAATATTGAAATCTAGACAGTTCAAAGGTCTCCGGTGATCTGAGATTTGCTAATCTTTTCATTTCCAAATATTCTCTTCTGCATGGATTCCGGGGATTCACATGTTGACCAGGGGCAGGTTTGAGTAATGCTTTTCTGGCGTTATTGAGGGTAAGTGGAGAATCACAGTGAGAGGGCAGGGGAGGAGGTTTTTTCATAGATTCCTCCATATTAAATAGAATGGTTTCAACAACCTACTATCTTAAGAAGGTAACAACTTAAAGAATAACACTATGGATTTTATCTGTGTTTCTCAAGGGTCACATTTAGGGGCCCTTTTGTTTCTAATTTTGACCAACTCTTTTACTTTACTCTTTCATAGCTTAGTTCGGATCAACCTTGAATATTGTTTTCAAGTTTGGTGCCCTTTCTATGAGTTTCATAAGTGTAGAATTGAACAAGTACAGCGGAGGTTTCTTAGTATGCTAGCATTGAAATTTAACCGTCATGGCTCCTTAACTTCATATACTGAACGGCTAAAGCATTTCTGTATATCTTTGTTATAGCAGGCGTAAATTTTTGGATTTAAGCTTCCACTACAAACTGTGCAATAATGGCATCGACTATCCTCAATTACTGGAAAAACAACATTAATGCTCCAAGCAAATTTCCCCGTTTTAATGTCTACAAGCTGTTTATGGCCCCACTTCACAGAACTAATCTCGTGTCTTAATTCAGCAATATGCAGAATGCTTAGACTGTATAATGATATATCTAGGTCATCTGATTTGGATATTTTCAACGACAATTTAAATAATTTCAGAAGATTAATGTTACTTTATTTAAACGATAAATGTAAACCTTTTTAATTTCTCGTGAATACGCAATTTTGCTACTGTACTATTAAATTTTACGTTATTTAACTTTTCGCAACATTACACTGTGTTAGATGTGGTTGCCTATAACTGGGTGAGCAAATTGTGTTTCTTACAATGCTTGCATCTTGTTTTTAGTTTTTGTATATCATCTGTCGGTGACCCTTATAAATAAATAAATAAATATTAGCCAGCGTAACAAAGAGCATTATTCACTTAATGTGAATCTGCTTTTGGCTTTGTTTCTGTTTCATGATTACACAATTTCATTTCTTCATTCGTTTAGTTCTCTAACGCGCATTAAAATATTTTTAGTAATTTTATTCCAATGTTTTTGACAATCCGCTTTCGTTTCTAGTGAATGACGATTTTTTAGTGATTCGTTTCTAGTCCACGACTTTTTCTGTCATCAGGGCGGCACCACTTGGGAATGAGGTAAAATAAACAATTTCATGGCGGGGAAAATTATTTTTTTCTGAAATGTAACGGTTAATGTTTCATACTGGAGCTAAATAAATCAAACTACGGATATTCCTAAAAGTAGAAAAATTATAAAAAGAAATAAATAATCTGCAAAAAAGTAAAAAGCAATCACTAAACCATAGTATTGCGCATTTACCCTCTAGAACCCGATAACTTTTTCAAAACGTATTTTATCAATTATAATGACATTCTGTAACCAATAAGGTCACCTCACTTCCAACTCCGACGACGGCTCCGTGGCGCAGTGGCTTAACAATGAGTTGTTGCGCTGGGGGCCGCGGGTTCGAATCCCGCCCGGAACAAGTATTTGTATGACCTACAAATATTTGTTCCGGGTTTGGATGTTTGTCCTTGTGCAATTTATGTTTGTAAACTGCCTCCACGATACAGGAAAACATCCTAGTGTGGAGGTAACGTTTTTTTTAATAAAAAAAATTTAAAAAAAAAAACTAGCGAATCCTGGTGAGTGTAAAATGATTAGCCCTCATTGCATCTACACTTTAGTGTTCCAAACAAATATAGTATTTTCTGGGAGTCACTTCGTGTGGCCAAAAACAAATATTACTTTTCATTTAAAACTAGCGATCTGCCCTAGACTCGCACGGCTGATTTCTGGATCTCGACAACAGCGCCACCTGCCACCTACAATTTGTGAATCTAAACCATTCTCTATTCAACTTAATCACACACACACAAAATTTCATCGAAATCGGTCCAGCTATTTAGGAGGACAGTCACATATACACGGACAGAAGATTTTTTTTTATATAAAGGTAAAGAAAATTGATAGTTGACAGTCATATTGTTGTAGAATTTTCAGTTCGGTTATCATTATACATGAAACGACGTTACATTTTTGTTTTTTGTTAAATAAATCTATCAAATGGTCTCGCTTTAAAACAGTATGGACTGCTGGAATAAGTTAGTATATTAATGACTAGTTTATCTATCAATATCAGAAATGGGTTTATAAAATCTGCTCAGTTGCTACTAAATAGAGGCAGTGACTCTATTAGTAGCAAATGATAAAAATATCAAAAACGGTGGTTCAGTCCATACGGACACTAGTAGATGCGCTAGGTATAATAATATTATTATTTATCTCTCTGGTGGGATGTGAAGCAACTTTCACACTTTGACTTCCCTTTTCTACTCTACACTCTAATCTAATCACTATGTTGTTAAATTGGCCTGGGAAAGAGTGTTTTATCGCTAATGTTCAAATTGAAATGGCTTGACCCTGTAAATAATTTTTATTTAAAAATTAGCGATGTGATTAAATAGATTTTTTTACATTTTACAACTATCAAATGATTGCCTCCAAGAACAGATTTTAGCGCTATTAGATAAAGAACTAAATCTACCGGATACGTTATGGTCTAATGTAGTCCATTATTTTGTCTGAAACCAAGGTTACGAGTTATAACTGAAACAGAAAGCTGCATCGAGGAGAATTTCTTAGCTATTTCCAATCATAGGTAATTAGTTTTTTTAAATGTTTGTTCGATATATAAAGGGTAAAAAAGCAACGAATATGTGAATGTAAATCCTATAAAAATAAAGTTTAGTTTACGTGGTCGTGTGTTATGTGACAATTCGATTAATTTGAGTCGGAAATTAATGATCTAAATGAGACTGACTGGCGATGGCCACTAACGTAAGGCACCTGTTGTGGTTATGCGACGCTAAAAGTTAAGTGTTAGTGTGTGAAAATTCACATCAAAATCATTGAAGTAATAGGTACTACATAATAGGAGAGACGCAAAGACTTGTTTGCAACACGCATTAGGGTCCACTGACTCTAATTTACTCTCTTCCGTGAAAAAGCATCCTGTACCTCCTGCCACACGCTTCGCACTAGCGCAAATATTTCGTATCTGGTATCTGTTCTAGTACGTAGTACCTATTACTTCAAATATCAAAATGAACATATTTACATTGTTAAGGAAAGTGCACCTTAGTTTAGCTAGAGTTATTTGGTTACAAAAGGTTTAAACTGATACTTGTAGTTATGTTCCGCGGCGGTGTACATCTGACGTGGACAGTGTATTAGAGTGACCGGCATGGTCTGCCGATTGTTTGCAGCGTGAAACTGCAAAACTGATAAAATATATGATTGATCAATTATTAGTGTCCAACCAAAGCTCCTACTTTGGCCACCTTCGGCAAAAAAATCTTTCGGCTTCGGCCAAAAGGGGCCTAAATTTTGCCCGAAGCCGAAAGTTTCTAGTACGTGCTGAAATTGAACGAACTGTTACGAATGAGCAAGAGCGCAATGGACGAGGCGGCCTAATTTTAGTCATCTCTAGAGAGATGATTAAAATTGCCTTTTTATATTATACAGTCCTAATCTTTAATTAAAAAGTTTTAAAATCATTTATATTTTTAGTTTTGGCATGTGTGTAATAAATACTAATAGTGAGTCAACTCGGCGACTATACGGACCAACGATGGGCCGTGGTATGAAGGAGAGCTGATCCCCCCCCCCCCCCCCCCCCCCGCGACATCTGCGGTAGTACCGGTCGGCTTTGCTTGCGTACCGGTACGCTCGTTTAGGAGTGTCATGTACACTGAATTAGTTGCATGCTTTTGGTGTTCACGTAGCAACATGATATTACTCGCTATTATTTGGAAATATTTATGACGCTTTCAGTAAAATTGAATTTTAATAAACGTGTGATTATATATAAGGATAAGAATTCATTATATCATTAAATTCAACAAAAGATAATTAAAAAAAAACCAATAATAAATGTCGTAAATATTTGTCGGTTGCACATCTGTAACGAGGTGGTCGAATAAACAGAACCAACGTATAATTTTACCCTATTTTATTTATTCTGTTCTGAAATTTTGATTAAATATAATATTATGATTTTCCTATTTAAGGAAATGTTTTTGTGACAACCCTTGCTTATTTTTAGTGACTTGAGTTCGAGACAGCCTTGTAGGGATTTTGCGGTATAACAAAGGAGTTGACCCACTATTAGTATTTAATACACATATGGTTTTGGCCAATCTTGAACTAAATTTCTTAGGATTTTTAAGCCTTTGGCTTCGGCCGAAGACTGTGGTGACAGCCGATTAATCAGACAAAAATCGACCTACGGTCGCACACTATCAATTATTTGTTAAAGGTTCGAGCACGCTGTTGTCTTAGGATCTTGCCTATACATAAATGTATACATTATTTTTCTTCAGTATCTCTTGTGTATTTAAAATAATGTAAAAATAGGGCAAAGATAAATGATAATATCAAATCACAGTTTTTGTATCATCGAATATTAATTATAGTACGTATTGCTTCAAAAGTTCACATACAACATACCTTTGTGTAGTATTCTTTTAAGGCATAAGTATATCTTAATGCAGAATCTCTTCATATGATTCAATTTCAAATAATTCAAAATAATGCTTCTCATAAAATATACACGAAATTAAAATCTTCAATATTTGCGCTCCACTATATCGGGTTATCTGTTATCGCTCAATATTCTGATATACCTACCTAATAATACCACAGTAAGCACACATTTTTGGAAGTTTCCTTTATTTTACTATTAAAATCTCCTATTCTTGAAAAATATATGTTTGATAAAGTTTGCCAAAAATTGTACAGATATAATTCCTATATTACATTACGACAGAGTTCATATACAAAATTTATTTTCGTACAATGTTCTTTCTCAACTCATGTGACATATCTGATTGCGATTATTATTTTGACAAAGATATTGTTAGCTGCCTCGCCCAGAACGGCTAGCATGGGCTGGGGACAAAAAAATTATCCCCCTATTATATCCACTGACAAGAGATAAAATTATCTTGTCTTCAGGCCAAAGCACGTCAACGGGGAGAAGTATATCCCCGTTTGATATAACGAGTAGACATACATCCCCCGTCCGTAGCATGGAGCCAAATGAAAGATAAAAAAATATACTTTTTTGTCATTTGGAAGGGACAATTTTATCCTAGTTCATTGGACTTGGGTTTAAGTTTATATTCATACAAAAAAAAATCCATCTAAGTCTGAGTCTATCTATCATTTTATCTACTGTGGATATCCACCGGTGTGCCCATGTTCGAAGGGTGGATAAAACTAAGCGAGGGGGTAAGCATTTTCCGGGGATAAAATTGTCTCCAGGCCATGCTAGCTCTACTGACTTGAGCTCCATTCACATTTCTAGCTCTAGCTTTTAAACATATATAAGCTTATTTCTGTAATTTTTGATGTATCAAATATTTATTCGTATACCTACGTAATATATTATATATGTATATGTACGGTATGTTAAGATTATGAAGTTCGAGGCTATATTACTTGACTGGTTGTAATGATCATTATATTAATAAGTTGCTTTTTTATAGGAGAGGGGGCAAACGAGCATGCGGCTCACCTGATGGTAAGTGACTACCGCCGCCCATGAACAGCTGCAACACCAGGGAGGGAATCGCAGATGCGTTGCCGGCCTTTTAAAAAGGAGTACGCTCTTTTCTTGAAGGTCCCTAAGTCGTATCGGTCCGGAAAAATTGCTGATGGTAATCGATTCCACAAGGAAGTCGTGTGAAGAAGAAAATATCTTCTAAATCGCACAGTGGTGGACCGCCAATCATCCAGATGATGTGGATGGTATCGGGAGTTCTGCCACGATGTGCGTTCGTGAAATTTGGCGGCTGGGATTAATCCGAACAATTCCTCAGAGCACTCCCCATGGTAGATGCGAAAGAAAATGCAAAAGGATGCAACATCTCTTCGCAGTGCCAATGAATCGAGCCGATCGGAAAGGGCTCGGTCGTCGATGATTCGAGCCGCTCTGCGCTGGATGCGGTCAAGTGGAAGGAGCTGGCACTGGGGAGCCCCTGCCCAGAGATGGGAACAGTATTCCATGTGAGGCCGAACCTGCGCCTTGTAAAGTTGCAGGCGGTGTGCCGGCATGAAATACTGTCCCGCTCTGCTGAGCACGCCAAGCTTTTTAGAGGCCAATTTGGCCGTCTCTTCCAAATGACCACGAAACTGCACGTCACTCGATATGTCGACTCCGAGGATTCCGATACTGACTGAGGCAAGAAGGGGAGTGCCTTGAAACTGAGGAGATACGACAAAGGGTTTCTTTTTTAGCGGTAAACGCGCAAACTTGTGTCTTCTGAGGATTAAACTGGACTAAACTATTAGTCGCCCCCAATCTGAGACTTTGATCAGCAAAGACTCGACTTCAGACACAAGTTTGTTCCGGTACTCGGCGACGTTTTCCCGAGAAATATTTGCACGGCCGGTGTATAGAGCATCACCAGTGCTGTCATCCGCATAGCAATGAATGTTACCAGTTAGCAACATATCATTGATATGCAGAAGAAACAGCGTTGTTGATAGCACACAGCCTTGTGGAACACCAGCGTTAATAGGCTTGTAGTCAATTAGTAGCTTGTAAAGCAATACGTACTATAATTAATAGGCTTGTAGTTGGAGCATGCACCGTCTACAACGACCTTGATGCTCCGATCTGCAAGGAAGCTGGTGATCCAATCGCACAATTTCTCGGGAAGCCCATAGGAATGGAGCTTCGAAAGAAGCGCTTTGTGCCAAACCCGATCGAAGGCCTTCGCAATGTCCAAACTAACGGCCAACGCCTCCCCCTTGGACTCTACTGCCTCTGCCCATCTATGGGTCAGGTAGACCAGAAGATCACCAGCTGATCGACCCCGTCGAAAACCGTATTGGCGGTCACTAATCAGCTGGTGATCCTCAAGGTACCGCATGAGCTGGCAGTTAATAATTGATTCCATTATTTTGGAGAACAAGGGGGTGATGTCGATAGGCCTGTAGTAGGACGGGTCTGAGCGGTCGCCTTTTTTAGGGTTCGGGTTGACAAAAGCTGTCTTCCATGAATTCGGGACTACGCCTTGGGAGTAGGAGTACCGGAAAAGACGCGTTAGGACCGGTGCCAACTCCGGAGCACACGTCCTCAGCACAATTGGGGGGATTCCGTCAGGCCCACTCGACTTCTGGATGTCCAGGGAGAGGAGTGCTTTGCGAACCGAGCGCTGTGAGAACAGCACATCCGGCATGGAGCACTCACACCGCGGGATGGTCGGCGGTGTTTTCCCCCCGTCATCAAGAGTCGAGTTGGACGCAAAAAGGGAGCCTAAAATGTCGGCTTTGTCGGCTTTGTCTTTTGCGTCTTGGGCCAGTGAGTCGTCCTCCCTGTGCACAGATGGTAGTGATGGCTTACAGAAATTCCCTTGGACAGCCTTGGCGAGAGACCAGAATGCACGGGTTCCCGAAGGAAGGCGAACTAGTTTCTCGCCAATTCTGCCTATGTGCTCTGACTTTGCCTTGGCAATAACTCTTTTGAAGGACCTGGAGGTGAAGTTATACTTCTTTTTAAGTGTGCTGGTGTTTACATCCCGAGTGGCCGATGCCATAGCCCAGGCTTGATAACACTCCTGCTTACTGCGTAATGCAGTCTTACAGGAGCGACCAAACCAAGGCTGAGATCTGCCTCCGATGGGTACCACAGTTGATGGAATAAATAGTTCCAATCCCTGTAGCACCACATCAGTGACAGAGTCAGCAACAGCGCTGAGATCATCCGGCGAGAAGCAAACCCGCCCCCATGGGTAGGATGCAAAGAAAGACCGCATCCCGTCCCAATCCGCCGACCTGTAATGCCAAACACGGCGGCAACCTGCAGAACGCAACCGCGAGAGGAGCGTGAGTGGCACCACACTCCGGATCAGACAATGGTCCGAAGAGCCGAGAGGGGCATCGACGGAAACCTGATACCCGTCCGAATGAGAGGTCAGCAGAAGGTCCAACAGGGAAGGTGTATGAGCCTCCACATCTGGAATCCGCGTAGGCGAAGTAACCAGCTGTGACAGATCATATGTCAAAGCAAAGTCATAAACAGATCTCCCCGCATGATCGGTTAAACGTGAACCGAGCCATTCGGCGTGGTGGGCGTTAAAATCGCCAAAGATCACGATCTCTGCGGATGGGACCTGTTGTAGCAAAGAATCTGTAGCCATTTGGACGTGGTCAATGAGTCGGTCTGTTTCGGCATTACCGCTATGGGACCTATAGAGGCACCCGTAGACGCGCGGATGGTCGTCGCTGTCTACGCGTAGCCATAGGATGGATAGGTCCGAACCTTCAAGACTGCCGAGGCGTCGAGAACAGATGTCCTCTCTGACATACACGCAAACTCCAGCCCGAGGCACAAAGGAGTGCTCCAATTTGTACCCCGGGTAGGAAAGATACGAAATATCAGCGGGAGAGGAAACCTGCGTCTCGGTCAGAAAGAGCAAGGCCGGCTTCACCGTCTCGAGATGGTAGTGGACGGCGTTTAGGTTTGAGTGAAGTCCCCTGATGTTGCAGAAATTCACGGATAGCGTGGCAGGGGTCGCCTTGGTCTTGTTGCTCAGTTTGCCCCGAGCAGTAATGTTTTTGAGCGGAATTTTGCCCCCCCCAGAATACGCGTGAGTGAGTACAGCCTGAGCACCCACGCTCAGAAGTGAAGTAGTTTGGTCGTGGATGCTCAGCGAGGGATTCTCCAGGGGTGCTGGTACTCTCCTGGGGTAGTCTTTTATTTAATTCCACTACCATGTTGACGAGGGGGGGGGGGGAATTGGGCTTCTGGCCACCTGCACTCACCAGACGAAACGCGGAAACAGAGCTTCTACTTCACGCCGGTATTCTGTGAGGTCGTGGTACCAACCCGGCTCGAGCCTGCCCAAACGTGCAACAGCAAAGACTGCTGCTTGGCTCTATATATACCACCGTTAAAAATTTAAAAATGCTTAGATGGTTTCCTTATGTTATGTCTTAGAGCCAGTTGTGAATAGGCTTGCCTTCGTTTTATAATTTATTTCTTTTTTGATTGTATTAAATCAAATGCAGCAGTTGCAGTGTTCTCGACAGCAATCGCCCCAGTGGCGTTATTCTTAATATTATCTGTTTATATAATCAAACAAGTCTCTTATTAATTAACCTTGCGTTATTTTATGATTTATGCCGAATTATGTGATTTTCCTAATATTGGAGACACTCAAAATTTTGTTTAATACAAGCAATACATATTTGTTTCTTTCGCAAATACCTAGTCAGGCCATACATTTTGTCACATATTTAATATAAAATAATTGATACAAGTTTATTCATTATGTAACCATTTATATAGCAAGATGAACTTAACATAACATAAATTCTTTATGACACTAAAGTTTATTCAAAGTGATCTCCGTGATTTTGAATACAGGCCTTCAATCTGCGCGGCTAGTCGTCTATCGCAGCACGAACGAGGTCCATGTCAATATCGGCGGCTGCCTTAATCAAGGATGTCTTGAGTGACTCCAAATATTGCCATATCTTGTAATCTAACGGATTCAAATCTGGACTGGAGGAGGGCCAGTCTTCGTGCCGAATGAAGTCGATTTCACGCGCCGCCAGCCAGTGTTGTGTGCTCTTCGCTCTGTAAGCTGGCGCAGAATCTTGTTTGAATACCCAGTGCCTGTTATTGAACATGTTATGAGAAACAGGTTCCACAAGGTTCGTCAGGACTCTATTTTGATACACAACTGCATTCGTTTTTACACCTTTCTCACAAAAATATACCTCTGTTAAGCCCCAATAAGAAACACCCAACCATACCATGAGCGAGGATTGAAAATGACCTCGTTGGACACGCGGAATACGGTTGCTCGCTTCTTCACTACTGTGTGCGTACACCGTATCATTTTGTTTATTGTAGCTCTCTTCTACGGTAAAAAATTTTTCATCTGAAAAAAGAATTTCCCGATATTTTGTTCCCGCGTACTGCTCGAACAAAGCGCGGCATTTCTTCAGTCTCAGGTCCATTAGACGAGCATTCAAACGATGTCCTGTTTTTCTTCGATACACCCGAAGCCCTAAGTCTTCATTTAATACCCTTTTCACCGTGGTTCTGCTTAACCCCATCTGAAGGGCCAACAGTTTCTGCTTACGTTTGGAATTTCTTTGAATTCGCGCCTTCACAGCTTTTATCACTGCTGGAGTCCTAACAGACCGAGGGCGACCACTTCTTGACCTGTCATCTACAATAGAGTCTTCGTTGTATCGTTTGATGGTACGATAAACGAATCTTTTGGTTATATTCAAAATTTTCAGTATGTCATAAATTTGAATTGGCGCGTAACCGCAACGATGCGACGCAGTAACTGCAACACAGTCTTCTTTAAGCATCCTTTTCCATATTTAAAAATGAGTAAAATTCTAAAATGTATACAGTTTTATTTTCATGAACAATTCGAAATTCGAATTCAATAAACTTTTTTGTGGCCAGCATTCTAAAAGATAAGTTTTTACTGTGTGACAATACTTATAACCTGACTAGGTATATGCGTTCGAGTATAGTAGAACGTGGTAGAACGTCAGTCGACCGACGAACAAATATCAACAACAGCGAACCTATAACTATTCTGCGCAATACCTTGTGGACTCGCCCTAATTTCAAATCTATTCGGTTTTCTGGCACCCACAATTCACTTCTTACAACAATTATTCTGTCTGTTTAAAATTTAACTCTGATATTAAAAGTGCAAGAGGTTAAGTAGCTGTATGACATGACTATTACAAAAACGATGTGAAGGAAGGTGGGTATGGGCGCACTGGTTGGGCGATTATACTATTCGGTATGAGTTTCGGTCGTTACAGAACATATTATTTACTTTGACAATGTTTTATAAAGTTATCTTTATATTATTACATAAACATGTTAAATTGTAATGATTGATACAGCCATTATATTATTATAATTTTTTTTCGACTGGAGTTTAAAAGTTCCAACACAAAGTCAATCTATACCCTCCTTCCTACGTTAGCTCTCCGCTTAATGTAAGGTATATGGAGGCAATAAATCTTATTTTTGGAGCTTTGAATGATATCGACGTATATTGTGAGCTATGGTGATCAATAAATTTTGAACAAAGTTGCAGACTTTTATTTTACATGAAATACCAAAATGAATATTGTAGTAATTGATATTAACAACAAGCCCGATGGTTAACGCAATAAGGTTTATGCTAGAGGGCGCGTCACGTTAAGCATTAGCTCCGCGGAAAAATATTCAAGTAAATAGTATTTCTAAAATTCTTTATCATAGCATTAAAAAATTATAAAGACAGACAAAATTATCAGTGAATATTGTTATCTCAGTATTTTATTCATAAAAAAGGAAATAAAAATGAAATTTAGTATAGTGGTGTGTGAAACCCAATGAAAAAGTGCTGCTTACATGTGAACTATGAACAAGAAAGTTAATAAAAACAACCGCAAAAAATTTACCGGTGTGAACGTTTCAAAGTGAACTACCAATATTTAAATAGAATCGGTTTCTTGAAGTGAAATAAGTGTACACAAATTCAAATAATCAAAAAAATAATGAAGGTACTTTGCCAGCTAATAAACGGACTTAGAACCAAGAAGTACCCGAAGTCATCGACCTTACAGTATAGACCGTACAAAGCCGACATTTTAGGCTCCCTTTTTGCGTCCAACTCGACTCTTGATGACGGGGGGAAAGCACCGACGACCATCCCGCGGTGTGAGTGCTCCATGCCGGATGTGCTGTTCTCACAGCGCTCGGTTCGCAAAGCACTGCTCTCCCTGGACATCCAGAAGTCGAGTGGGCCTGACGGAATCCCCCAATTGTGCTAAGGACGTGTGCTCCAGAGTTGGCACCGGTCCTAACGCGTCTTTTCCGGTACTCCTACTCCCAAGGCGTAGTCCCGAATTCATGGAAGACAGCTTTTGTCCACCCGATTCCTAAAAAAGGCGACCGCTTAGACCCATCCAACTATAGGCCTATCGCGATCACCTCCTTGTTCTCCAAAATAATGGAATCCATTATTAACTGCCAGCTCATCCGGTACCTTGAGGATCACCAGCTGATTAGTGACCGCCAATACGGTTTTCGTCGGGGTCGATCAGCTGGTGATCTTCTGGTTTACCTGACCCATAGATGGGCGGAGGCAATTGAGTCCAAGGGGGAGGTGTTGGCCGTTAGTCTGGACCTTGCGAAAGCCTTCGATCGGGTTTGGCACGAAGCGCTTCTTTCGAAGCTCCCTTCCTATGGGCTTCCCGAGAAATTGTGCAATTGGATCACCAGCTTCCTTGCAGATCGGAGCATCAAGGTCGTTGTAGACGGTGCATGCTCTGACTACAAGCCTATTAACGCTGGTGTTCCACAAGGCTGTGTGCTATCACCAACGCTGTTTCTTCTGCATATCAATGATATGTTGCTAACTAGTAACATTCATTGCTATGCGGATGACAGCACTGGTGATGCTCTATACACCGGTCGCGCCAATATTTCTCGGGAAAACGTCGCCGAGTACCGGAACAAACTTGTGTCTGAAGTCGAGTCTTTGCTGAACAAAGTCTCGGATTGGGGGCGATTAAATCTAGTCCAGTTTAATCCTCAGAAGACACAAATTTGCGCGTTTACCGCTAAAAAGAACCCCTTTGTCGTATCTCCTCAGTTTCAAGGCACTCCCCTTCTTGCCTCAGCCAGTATCGGAATCCGCGGAGTCGACATATCGAGTGACGTGCAGTTTCGTGGTCACTTGGAAGAGAAGGCCAAATTGGCCTCTAAAAAGCTTGGCGTGCTCAGCAGAGCGGGACAGTATTTCATGCCGGCACACCGCCTGCAACTTTACAAGGCGTAGGTCTCACATGGAATACTGTTCCCATCTCTGGGCAGGGTCTCCCCAGTGCCAGCTCCTTCCACTTGACCGCATCCAACGCAGAGCGGCTCGAATCGTCGACGACCGAGCCCTTTCCGATCGGCTCGATTCATTGGCACTGCGAAGAGATGTTGCATCCCTTTGCATTGTCTTTCGCATCTACCATGGGGAGTGCTCTGAGGAATTGTTCGGATTAATCCCAGCCGCCAAATTTCACGAACGCACATCGCGGCAGAACTCCCGATACCATCCACACCATCTGGATGATTGGCGGTCCACCACTGTGCGATTTAGAAGATGTTTTCTTCCTCGCACGACCTCCTTGTGGAATCGATTACCATCAGCGATTTTTCCGGACCGATACGACTTAGGGACCTTCAAGAAAAGAGCGTAATCCTTTTTAAAAGGCCGGCAACGCATCTGCAATTCCCTCCCTGGTGTTGCAGTTGTTCATGGGCGGCGGTAGTCACATACCATCAGGTGAGCCGCATGCTCGTTTGCCCCCTCTCCTATAAAAAAAAAGTTTTGGCTGGTATCGGACTGCTCATTGTACATTCTTGTAGCTGCGAGCTCAAACCCAGGGGACGCCTGTTGAATTTGTCTTTTTCGTTTTTTCGTACCATTTGAGGAATACTTCAAAATGGCGACCACATGCGCTGGTTGTTTACAAAAACTTCCGAAGAAAGAATATTTAACTTGCTCACTTTGTAAATCAAGCTATTTTTATTTAATAACATTATTTAATAACACGATGAGCGCTGAACACAAACAAAATTGGAAATGCCAGGCTTGTCGTTGTAAAATGCTCAAAACTGGAAATACAAACACACCAGTTCGCACCCAAAATAGCCTTCAACCACAACAATGACCAACAACTGAGGCTAATGTGACGATGAGAAGGAAGCAAACAACAAGCTCGTATAATACAACCACGGTCTATGATGATGATGAAAGTATTTTGAGGAATACGTGTACGGAGAACATCTTGAAAAATTACAACTGTCAAATTGACTCACTACTGCTTACCCAAATAGAAGAACTTTTAGAAGAAAAAAAAAACTGGAAAACAATATGAATACACTATTATCAGAATTAAAAACTATGTTATTACAAGAAATTTCAACTACAGTAACAAATGAAATATCACTACATGTAAATACTATATCTACAGAACAACATACTATGAAAACAGAAATAAACATACTAAACATACAAACAAAAGATCTCCAAAATGAAACAAATAGATTGCAGTTAGAAATTAACGAATTACAGCGAACACTACAAACAAAACAGCATACAGAGTGGTTGTACAATTTCGAAAATAATAGGAAGTTTGTTCTATACGGATTGGATGAAAACTACTGGGAGACTGAACACGAACTGCATAGCCGTGTGACTTACATATTTCAGAATTTATTAAATATTAATTTGGAGGAGTATATAGAAAGTATAAATAGACTTGGAAAGAAGGGAAATAGAAGTCCACTTGTTATCGAACTAATAAGCAAAAAAATGGTTCATTATATCCTTGATAACAAATTATATCTTAGAAATACAGGACTTGCCATCACTGAACACCTGGACGAAACTTCACGCCAGATACGGAAAATGTTAAGAAATTTAATGCATGAAGCCAGAAAACAAGACCATCATGCTATACTGAGAAATAATAAACTTTTGATTAACGGCAAGGAATATAAACACACTAATAATGACGAGTCACATGTCGATGTCGAAGTAAATGATGCATCAAAAACAGGAAACACTGAAAGTGAGAAAACGAATAGAAGAGAATATAATAGACGTTCAAAAAACATAAATAAAGAAAGTTATAACTTTCGTGAGCAGTGCAGCACCTACTTTTAACATTATTTTTCAAAACATGCAAAGCTTATTTAATAAGAGAGATTTATTAGAATCGTTCCTGGATGACCACAAAAATGAATACAAAGCAATTTGTATCTCCGAAACCTGGCGTACAAAAAATAAGGCCTCACACGTGCAACTTAGCGATTACACTTGGCTGCAGCGTTCCACATAGAAAAATATATCGGCGGCGGTGTATGCGTATTACTAAAAACAACATCGAATACGTTGAACGAACGGATATCATGTACATGTCTATTGAATATATTATTGCAGTTTGTGCTGTTGAACTTTCGAAATTGGATATATTGTTAATTGCATTATATTGGAACAGTAGAGAGACAGACATATTTTACAGTCAATTAAATCAAATTCTTCAATATGTCATAAAAATTATTATTAGTGGCGATTTTAATGTGAATACATTAGTAAAATCAAAACATACATCAGAACTCCTAAATAACATGCTAGAGTCAAATTTTAAGCAACTTATAAAAGAACCCACACGCCTGGAAAATGTATAGATTTAATATTTACAAATTTCAGTAAATAAAACGTAAGTACTACGGTATTAGAGTTAGGCTTTTCAGACCACAAATGTGCTATGCTACAATTAAAAAATGTTCCATCAGAACAAAATAACAATCCTTATTTTTATATATGTAAAAGAATATACAATGAAAATAATATAAATAAATTCAAACAATATTTACAAAATACAAACTGGCAAAAGTTCATTTCAAATAATAAAACTGTTGACGAAAATTACAATTCACTAAATAAAATTTTACACGATGCACTAGAATATTGTATTCCATATAAACGATTAAAAATTTATAACAAACAACGATATAAATCATGGCTAACATACGGTATTAAAAAATCTTGTAAACATAAAAGATTACTAAAAATTCATGTTATGTATTCGAAAAATAAAATTTTACAAAATTATTACTAACGATATGAAAAATATTTGAATGAGGTTATAATAAAATCAAAACAATTACAATCAATTAAAAGAATGAATAAAGCAACTAATAAAATTAAATGTATGTGGCAATTAATAAATGCAAAAACAAAGCATGTTAAGGTAAAAAAATATAATGAAAATATTAAATTGCATATCAACAATAAATCAATATCTGACCCGCATGAGGTTTCTAATGTTTTTAACGAGCTGTTTGCATCAGTCGGGAGCGGCGCGGCAGGCAGTGCGCCGGCGCCACGCGGCCGCCCCGTTATGCGCCCCTCTCTGCACTCGATGTTCTTAACCCCAGTGGATGAACGAGAGGTAATGCCATTGGTACGACAACTAAAATTAAAATCTAGCTTCGGTGTTGATGAGCTGCCGTCCACTCTTATTAAAAAATGTGCCGAAGAAATAGTTCCGTCGTTAACTTTAATTATAAATCAATCCTTTTCTGAAGGAGTATTCCCTGACCTAATAAAAATTGCTATTATAAAGCCAATACATAAAAAAGACAAAAAAACGGACCCCAAGAACTACTGACCCATTGCACTCTTACCCGTAATTTCAAAAATTTTTGAATGAGCTATGTTCAAACGATTAAACTCATTTTGTGAAACGTACAATATATTTTTTTTTCTTTTTAAGTAAAACGTTACCCCCACACTAGGATTTTCTCCTGTGTCGTGGAGGCAGTTTACAAACATAAATTGCACAAGGACAAACATCCAGACCCGGAACAATTATTTGTAGGCCATACAAATACTTGTTCCGTGCGGGATTCGAACCCGCGGCCCCCAGCGCAATAACTGATTGCTAAGCCACTGCGCCATGGAGCCGTCCCGTTTTGACGACGCCCAAAATGTTTTTGGAAAAAACCGCTCGACAACCCTGGCCGCATTTATATATTTTAATGAAGTCTTGAACATATTAAACGATCAGAAATACGCAATAAATTAAAGTAAAAGAGTTAAAATTTAAAATTAAAAGAATTTTATTTGACATGACAAAAGCATAAGAAATAATTAAATATGACATTCTCCTAAATAAACTTTATGACATTGGTATCCGTGGTGTAGCTCATAAGTGGTTTGCTTCCTTTCTCAGCAATCGTTCACAGTACGTCGAAATAGAAAATGTAGATCAAGATTCAAAAACCATAACATGTGTCAGGTCGAGGGCCCAGCCGGTGCGGGGCTCTATCCCTCAGGGGTCCGTACTTGGATGTGTCCTCTTCCTTATTTATATCACTGACCTCCCCAAGATTATTGATGAGCTTTGTGTGATGTTTGCCGACGATTTTTCCGTTGTGTTTCCTTATATCATTGGTACCAAACTTAATGAAAGAATCGACATAATTATAAACAAAGTAAAACAATGGCTAAGCAATCATAATTTAGAAGTCAATTTCAAAAAAACTAAATTAATACAATTCAGACCACGACATAAACATGAACTAGATATAAATTATACATATAATCAAACTAAATTAGAATGTGTTCAAAATTTTTCTTTGCTGGGTATAAATATAGATTCGAATGTTAGTTTTAAATCACATATTCAAAAAATAAGTTAAAATTATCACAATTTATATATGCTTTAAGAGAATTTAAAAAATCTACAAATTTAAAAACGGCAGTGACAGCCTATCACGCCTACGCTCAAGCGTGGCTAAACTACGGCGTTGTACTGTGGGGCAACAGTGTAGAATCACACGAACTTTTTATTTTACAAAAAAAATGTATACGCGTACTTGCAAATATCAAACAAAGAGAAAGCTGCAAACCTCATTTTCAAAGTCTCAAAATTCTAACATTACCGTGCCTATATATATTAGAAATATGTAAATTTGTAAAAAGACACCCAAGTTTTTACACCAAAATCATAGACGCGCCCCGACACAAAGTACCTCGCTATAAGAATAACCTTTTGCAACCAAAATCTAAATTAAAATTACAGAGTACAGGTCCTTACCCGATGTCAATAAAAATTTATAATAAATTGCCGGAATACATAAAAGCCGAAACAAATATTAATAAATTCATTAGATCTTAAAAAGATATACTTATTAAAAAAAAAACCTATTATTCAATTAATGAATACATTAAGGAGAAGAATTTTTAAGTGTCTGCCCCTCTCCTGTTCATTGCTATGCCTTTCGAGGTGCATGTGATTGTTAGAACTTGCATGTTTTGTTTAGTCTCTAAGTCACATGTAACGCAATTTGTGAATAAATAAATAAATAATGCTCAATGTTTAACGCAGTCGGGCTGTGTAAAAAAACTACGTGCACTACGAATACACGATTTCCACCAGAGTTACACAATCTCTTAGCAGATTTGAGTGCAAGGCGTCTAAGATATTCTAAGTCTAATTTTTTTACCGCTGATTCATGGATCGACTTAATTATTACATCTTCTGATAAAGTTGCGAGTCATGGTCAGTTCCCAGCTCCTTGTTTTTCGGACCATGGCTTAATATTTCGCTCATGTAAATTGACTTAACTTTTGAAGCAATACGTACTATAATTAATATTCGATGATACAAAAACTGTGATTTGATATTATCATTTATCTTTGCCCTGTTTTTACATTATTTTAAATACACAAGAGATACTGAAGAAAAATAATGTATACATTTATGTATAGGCAAGATCCTAAGACAACAGCGTGCTCGAACCTTTAAGAAATAATTGATAGTGTGCGACCGTAGGTCGATTTTTGTCTGATTAATCGGCTGTCACCACAGTCTTCGGCCGAAGCCAAAGGCTTAAAAATCCTAAGAAATTTAGTTCAAGATTGGCCAAAACCATATGTGTATTAAATACTAATAGTGGGTCAACTCCTTTGTTATACCGCAAAATCCCTACAAGGCTGTCTCGAACTCAAGTCACTAAAAATAAGCAAGGGTTGTCACAAAAACATTTCCTTAAATAGAAATATCATAACATTATATTTTATCAAAATACCAGAACAGAATAAACAAAATAGGGTAAAATTATACGTTGGTTCTGTTTATTCGACCACCTCGTTACAGATGTGCAACCGACAAATATTTACGACATTTATTATTGTTTTTTTTTTAATTATCTTTTGTTGAATTTAATGATATAATGAATTCTCATCCTTATATATAATCAGACGTTTATTAAAATTCAATTTTACTTAAAGCGTCATACAATATTTCCAAATAATAGCGAGTAATATCATGTTGCTAGGTGAACACTAAAAGCATGCAACTAATTCAGTGTACATGACACTCCTAAACGAGCGTACCGGTACGCAAGCAAAGCCGACCGGTACTACCGCAGATGTCGCGGGGGGGGGGGGGATCAGCTCTCCTTCATACCACGGCCCATCGTTGGTCCGTATAGTCGCCGAGTTGACTCACTATTAGTATTTATTACACACATGCCAAAACTAAAAAGGTAACTGATTTTAAAACTTTTTAATTAAAGATTAGGACTGTATAATATAAAAAGGCAATTTTAATCATCTCTCTAGAGATGACTAAAATTAGGTCGCCTCGTCCATTGCGCTCTTGCTCATTCGTAACAGTTCGTTCAATTTCAGCGCGTACTAGAAACTTTCGGCTTCGGGCAAAATTTAGGCCCCTTTTGGCCGAAGCCGAAAGATTTTTTTGCCGAAGGTGGCCAAAGTAGGAGCTTTGGTTGGACACTAATAATTGATCAATCATATATTTTATCAGTTTTGCAGTTTCACGCTGCAAACAATCGGCAGACCATGCCGGTCACTCTAATACACTGTCCACGTCAGATGTACACCGCCGCAGAACATAACTACAAGTATCAGTTTAAACCTTTTGTAACCAAATAACTCTAGCTAAACTAAGGTGCACTTTCCTTAACAATGTAAATATGTTCATTTTGATATTTGAAGTAATAGGTACTACGTACTAGAACAGATACCAGATACGAAATATTTGCACTAGTGCGAGGCGTGTGGCAGGAGGTACAGGATGCTTTTTCACGGAAGAGAGTAAATTAGAGTCAGTGGACCCTAATGCGTGTTGCAAACAAGTCTTTGCGTCTCTCCTATTACGTAGTACCTACTACTTCAATGATTTTGATGTGAATTTTCACACACTAACACTTAACTTTTAGCGTCGCATAACCACAACAGGTGCCTTACGTTAGTGGCCATCGCCAGTCAGTCTCATTTAGATCATTAATTTCCGACTCAAATTAATCGAATTGTCACATAACACACGACCACGTAAACTAAACTTTATTTTTATAGGATTTACATTCACATATTCGTTGCTTTTTTACCCTTTATATATCGAACAAACATTTAAAAAAACTAATTACCTATGATTGGAAATAGCTAAGAAATTCTCCTCGATGCAGCTTTCTGTTTCAGTTATAACTCGTAACCTTGGTTTCAGACAAAATAATGGACTACATTAGACCATAACGTATCCAGTAGATTTAGTTCTTTATCTAATAGCGCTAAAATCTGTTCTTGGAGGCAATCATTTGATAGTTGTAAAATGTAAAAAAATCTATTTAATCACATCGCTAATTTTTAAATAAAAATTATTTACAGGGTCAAGCCATTTCAATTTGAACATTAGCGATAAAACACTCTTTCCCAGGCCAATTTAACAACATAGTGATTAGATTAGAGGGTAGAGTAGAAAAGGGAAGTCAAAGTGTCAAAGTTGCTTCACATCCCACCAGAGAGATAAATAATAATATTATTATACCTAGCGCATCTACTAGTGTCCGTATGGACTGAACCGCCGTTTTTGATATTTTTCTCATTTGCTACTAATAGAGTCACTGCCTCTATTTAGTAGCAACTGAGCAGATTTTGTAAACCCATTTCTGATATTGATAGATAAACTAGTCATTGATATACTAACTTATTCCAGCAGTCCATACTGTTTTAAAGCGAGCCCATTTGATAGATTTATTTAACAAAAAACAAAAATGTAACGTCGTTTCATGTATAATGATAACCGAACTGAAAATTCCACAACAATATGACTGTCAACTATCAATTTTCTTTACCTTTATATTATATTTAAATGAAAAGTAATATTTGTTTTTGGCCACACGCAGTGACTCCCAGAAAATACTATATTTGTTTGGAACACTAAAGTGTAGATGCAATGAGGGCTAATCATTTTACACTCACCAGGATTCGGTAGTTTTTTTTTATTTTTTTTTATTAAAAAAAAGTTACCTCCACACTAGGATGTTCTCCTGTATCGTGGAGGCAGTTTACAAACATAAATTGCACAAGAACAAACATCCAAACCCGGAACAAATATTTGAAGGTCATACAAATACTTGTTCCGGGCGGGATTCGAACCCGCGGCCCCCGCGCAACAACTCATTGTTAAGCCACTGCGCCACGGAGCCGTCGTCGGAGTTGGAAGTGAGGTGACCTTATTGGTTACAGAATGTCATTATAATTGATAAAATACGTTTTGAAAAAGTTATCGGGTTCTAGAGGGTAAATGCGCAATACTATGGTTTAGTGATTGCTTTTTACTTTTTTGCAGATTATTTATTTCTTTTTATAATTTTTCTACTTTTAGGAATATCCGTAGTTTGATTTATTTAGCTCCAGTATGAAACATTAACCGTTACATTTCAGAAAAAAATAATTTTCCCCGCCATGAAATTGTTTATTTTACCTCATTCCCAAGTGGTGCCGCCCTGATGACAGAAAAAGTCGTGGACTAGAAACGAATCACTAAAAAATCGTCATTCACTAGAAACGAAAGCGGATTGTCAAAAACATTGGAATAAAATTACTAAAAATATTTTAATGCGCGTTAGAGAACTAAACGAATGAAGAAATGAAATTGTGTAATCATGAAACAGAAACAAAGCCAAAAGCAGATTCACATTAAGTGAATAATGCTCTTTGTTACGCTGGCTAATATTAATTTATTTATTTATAAGGGTCACCGACAGATGATATACAAAAACTAAAAACAAGATGCAAGCATTGTAAGAAACACAATGTGCTCACCCAGTTATAGGCAACCACATCGAACACAGTGTAATCTTGCGAAAAGTAAAATAACGTAAAATTTAATAGTACGCGTAAATACGCAAAATTGCGTATTTACGAGAAATTAAAAAAGGTTTACATTTATCATTTAAATAAAGTAACATTCATCTTCTGAAATTATTTAAATTGTCGTTGAAAATATCCAAATCAGATGACCTAGATATATCATTATACAGTCTAAGCATTCTGCATATTGCTGAATTAAGACACGAGATTAGTTCTGTGAGGTGGGGCCATAAACAGCTTGTAGACATTAAAACGGGGAAATTTGCTTGGAGCATTAATGTTGCATTTCCAATAATTGAGGATAGTCGATGCCATTATTGCACAGTTTGTAGAGGAAGCTTAAATCCAAAAATTTACGCCTGCTATAACAAAGATATACAGAAATGCTTTAGCCGTTCAGTAAATGAAGTTAAGGAGCCATGACGGTTAAATTTCAATGCTAGCATACTAAGAAACCTCCGCTGTACTCGTTCAATTCTACACTTATGAAACTTATAGAAAGGGCACCAAACTTTAAAACAATATTCAAGGTTGATCCGAACTAAGCTATGAAAGAGTAAAATAAAAGAGTTGGTCAAAATTAGAAACAAAAGGGCCCCTAAATGTGACCCTTGAGAAACACAGATAAAATCCATAGTGTTATTCTTTAAGTTGTTACCTTCTTAAGATAGTAGGTTGTTGAAACCATTCTATTTAATATGGAGGAATCTATGAAAAAACCTCCTCCCCTGCCCTCTCACTGTGATTCTCCACTTACCCTCAATAACGCCAGAAAAGCATTACTCTATTAGGGGATACAATGCTAGCCCAGGGTGGAAATGAAGCATATGATCTTGTATACACCCTTGAATCAAGCTGTGTATCCAGACTAGCAGGAAATTATGAGGGAGGTTCATGGGAATCTTCCAGATTCCGAAAGAAGATTGATGCAGAACAAAAATTGTCAGCTTATAAACTGGGGTTGACACGTCTGTTGGCCAAGAGAGAGCAATTATTAACTTCTGTTTTGAATCGAAATGTACAGGCCCTAGCTCAACTCTATGGACTATAGAGAATATGGGGCCATCCTACCTTGGAGCCATTAAGAGGGGTGATTGCATTGAAATCCAAGGGCTTGACCCCTCGAAGAAGTTTAAGTGACCAAGTTGAGAATGTTACCAATCATTTCAAGGAAGAATTTATCATACGTTATATCAACCATCATCATGAATGGCCAACATTAGATGTTTCTGAACTTTCTAAATTTAATGTGATTCGAGTGCATTACGAAAAGAAACTCCAATATCCAAAAAAAGTTCCTGGATATAAAAAGAGTCATCTCTCCCTGGTCACATTTGGAAAAATCTTCCCTGTCAACCCAAAGTTTGATCTTATAGAATTTATTGATGACAAAGCTATATCATTAGGAATAGTAGAGTTATTACAGGAGATTACTCACAATAGAAGTATAGGCTCTTCTATAACCAGATCGTTGCTCTTAGCCTTTTTGAAATCTGACATTTCCGACCCGGAGATGTTCTTGAGAAAAGTTGGTCTTGAAGGGTTCCCACCAGTAGAAATTTGTGTAGGTGTACACGAGAAAGAACGAGAGGGAAAACTTAAGGCAAGATTATTTGGTCTTTTAACCTTGATCAAACGATCATATGTGGTGCTAACCGAGAAATTAATTGCTGATCACCTTTTCCCATATTTTCCCGAGATAACTATGACAGATGATGAGAGGGCACTAGAAACCAAACGGATTGCATTTACATCTCCTTCTTCCAACACACTTTATGCTAGCTTAGATTTTTCCAAATGGAACACCAATATGTGGGGGTTAGATACCCGACCATTCTTTGCCTGTCTTGATCAAATGTTTGGATTCTCACACTGCTTCACTCGTACTCATGAGATGTTTTACAATTATGCCCTATATTTGATTGATGGATCATATATCCCGGAACCCTCAGCAGATGGGACCCTTCAAGAAGGAATAGGGTGTTGGAAGGGACATTTAGGAGGGATTGAGGGGTTAAGACAGAAAGGCTGGACCTTATGGACTATCGCATTGATTATGCTTGTTTCTTCAGACTTTGATTTTCAACTTAAAATTATGGGACAGGGGGACAATCAAATGCTTGCATTTATATTCCCGGATACATATGATGAAGAGATTCAAGTTGATCAAATAAACTCTTTCATTAAAAGGCTAGATGAAATGCTTTCTGTTATAGGACCCCCTCTTAAAACTGAGGAGACATGGGTATCAAGACACTTCTACCTTTATGGCAAATATTTTGTTCTTTATGGTGCTCCTCTCACAATGTCCTGGAAAAGATCATGTCGGCTGTTCTGGTGTTGCAATGAAGATTATCCAACTATAGAATCTAGCCTGTCCTCCTTGGCTGCAAATCTATTTTCAGCGGTAGCATCAGATAACAGAACCCAAGTACTCTTTTATATTTACATGTTTGAATGTGTAGGATGTTTTCAAAATAATATAAGGAGGCCTTATCTTCAACATTGTCCGTTTCCTCAATTAATGAAGAGAAACCCACGATTAACTGTTAGGACAGATGATGGAGCTCCTAAAACAGTTTCTGTATTATCTCCAATTACTGCAGAGTCAATAATTCAACCTAATGAGTTATATTGGGGACTTCTATTATGTCCCCGAAAATTAGGGGGTTATCCAATAGTTCTATATCCATCTATTCTTGTAAAAGGATTTCCAGATCAATTGTCATATGATATAGCTACTATCTCTGCTTATTATAAACAAGCAACAGGGAAAATCAAGAGTCTCCTTCAAAGGGCATTGAACCCATACCTCTCAACTCATCTCAATTACGATCTTTTATCCATGAACCCAGAAGCAATTAACTTAGAAACAACACCATCTCCATCCGAGGCACGACGGGGTATAATGATAGATTTCCTCAAAACAACAGATCATGTCAAACAAAAATATGTAAAAGAATTCCTAAGGCTAATCGATGATGAGGCCAATAAAAATTTACTCAAATTCTTAACATCCCCTGACAAATTGCATCCTAAGATCTTAAATACAATAGTTCAGCCCACTGCGGAATACAGGGCGCAACAAGTAGTAGGAAAACTCCAAAAAACTCCAACAATGGCCAAACTCTATCAACTTAAAGGGAGAGAAAGATTTATATCACATATTGGAGAGGTCTGAATTGAATCATTTTAAAGCTGTGTTAAGAGCTATTTTTAATACAAATCTCCGGTTGAACCTATGGAATGTTAACTCCCCTGCTGTCATTCATGCACATAAATTGCGACAAATTGGATGGAATAAACAGATTGTAGGAGTTGACTGCGCTCCTCCTCATGAGATCTTTACTCTCGAACTGGTTACACCCACAGTACCCTGTGATACAAACCTGGAGCTAGACAAAGGCTTTTTTTATCACAGTTAGGGTTTGTTCTCCAAAAGAGGTTTGTCAGGACTCAACAAAAAGAGGTCCTATCTTCCCTTATAGAGGATCATTTACAAAATCGAAGAATGACTCTGTAGCAACAAAAATTAAGACAACCTCTCCCTCCTTGCTCAAAAGAGCTATTACTTTGGCAGAATTAAGGAACTGGGTAGTCATGGATGGAACCAAATTAGACCAATTGGTGAGAGCCTTAATAATGTGTGTGACTGATACTCCCTATGACCTTTTAACCCCAGAATCTGATCAGGTTTCAGGATCTGCGCAACATAGACTAAGAGTGGATAGAATTGATAGTGGAGATACTAGTCCTGTCTTACCTACACAATCTACAAAGCTTCAATTGGACACATCTACATATACTCAATTAACTAAAGGAAGCAAAAATGTTAACTTCATGTTTCAAGCCCCATTGGTGATGACCTTGGTGATTATTGGAGAGGCACTACTAGACAATAAATTAGATGTACAACATGGGTCTCTATTCCACATCCATGTTCGAAATTCAGGTTCGATTCTCCCATTAGATGAGACTTAACATTGAGGTCATATCCTGATTCACCTTATCTGTTTTTCCATTTGATAAAATTGAACCATACATTAAAAGGACACTTAAATTCAATCCTACTCACAGGTCAGAGCTAACACAAGAAACTCTTCCAGAAAGGTTTCACTCACTGATGGCATATGACTCCCATTTTATCTTAGACCCATGGACTTGGACATCAGATCAAAAGCCCAGACAAGTATCTAATGGTGTTACTATAAACTGGGCTTTAAATTGTGATATTGTATATTACATCAAACTCCTTTCTAGATTGCTTATAGTCTCATTTATAAACTTGGGTAGAGAATTAGTATATCACACTTTCTTTCAAAATATTATAAGTATTATAAGGAATTCTCCTTTAGAATCATGGGAAAACTTGACAAACTTAAGTTTTCACTCTGACTTTCCATTTGCTCTACATCGGGCTTTTCATTTGCCAAGTCATCAAACTCCAGAGGTATTAACGCCCAAATCTGTAGGATCCACTATCCAGTATGTTGTTTTGCAACATATAATACAGATCTCCCAGGATCCACAATTGTTTTTTTTTTTTATAGGAGAGGAGGCAAACGAGCATGCGGCTCACCTGATGGTAAGTGAGTACTGCCGCCCATGAACAACTGCAACACCACGGGGAATCGCAGATGCGTTGCCGGCCTTTTAAAAAGGAGTACGCTCTTTTCTTGAAGGTCCCTAAGTCGTATCGGTCCGGAAAAATCGCTGATGGTAATCGATTCCACAAGGAGGTCGTGCGAGGAAGAAAACATCTTCTAAATCGCACAGTGGTGGACCGCAAATCATCCAGATGGTGTGGATGATATCGGGAGTTTTTCCGCGATGTGCGTTCGTGAAATTTGGCGGCTGGGATTAAGTCAAGTGGAAGGAGCTGGCACTGGGGAGCCCCTGCCCAGAGATGGGAACAGTATTCCATGTGAGGCCGAACTTGCGCCTTGTAAAGTTGCAGGCGGTGTGCCGGCATGAAATACTGTCCCGCTCTGCTGAGCACGCCAAGCTTTTTAGAGGCCAATTTGGCCTTCCCTTCCAAGTGACCACGAAACTGCACGTCACTCGATATGTCGACTCCGAGGATACCGATACTGGCTGAGGCAATAAGGGGAGTGCCTTGAAACTGAGGAGATACGACAAAGGGGTTCTTTTTAGCGGTAAACGCGCAAACTTGTGTCTTCTGAGGATTAAACTGGACTAGATTTAGTCGCCCCCAATCCGAGACTTTGCGCAGCAAAGACTCGACTTCAGACACAAGTTTGTTCCGATACTCAGCGACGTTTTCCCGAGAAATATTGGCACGGCCGGTGTATAGAGCATCACCAGTGCTGTCATCCGCATAGCAATGAATGTTACCAGTTAGCAACATATCATTGATATGCAGAAGAAACAGCGTTGGTGATAGCACACAGCCTTGTGGAACACCAGCGTTAATAGGCTTGTAGTCAGAGCATGCACCGTCTACAACGAACTTAATGCTCCGATCTGCAAGGAAGCTGGTGATCCAATTGCACAATTTCTCGGGAAGCCCATAGGAAGGAAGCTTCGAAAGAAGCGCTTTGTGCCAAACTCGATCGAAAGCCTTCGCAATGTCCAGACTAACGGCCAACGCCTCCCCCTTGGACTCTACTGCCTCCGCCCATCTATGGGTCAGGTAGACCAGAAGATCACCAGCTGATCGACCCCGACGAAAACCGTATTGGCGGTCACTAATCAGCTGGTGATCCTCAAGGTACCGGATGAGCTGGCAGTTAATAATGGATTCCATTATTTTGGAGAACAAGGAGGTGATCGCGATAGGCCTATAGTTGGATGGGTCTGAGCGGTCGCCTTTTTTAGGGATCGGGTGGACAAAAGCTGTCTTCCATGAATTCGGGACTACGCCTTGGGAGTAGGAGTACCGGAAAAGACGCGTTAGGACCGGTGCCAACTCCGGAGCACACGTCCTCAGCACAATTGGGGGGATTCCGTCAGGCCCACTCGACTTCTGGATGTCCAGGGAGAGCAGTGCTTTGCGAACCGAGCGCTGTGAGAACAGCACATCCGACATGGAGCACTCACACCGCGGGATGGTCGGCGGTGTTTTCCCCCCGTCATCAAGAGTCGAGTTGGACGCAAAAAGGGAGCCTAAAAGGTCGGCTTTGTCTTTTGCGTCATGGGCCAGTGAGTCATCCTCCCTGTGCAGAGATGGTAGCGATGGCTTACAGAAATTCCCCTGGACAGCCTTGGCGAGAGACCAGAATGATCGGGTTCCCGAAGGAAGGCGAACTAGTTTCTCGCCAATTCTGCCTATGTGCTCTGACTTTGCCTTGGCAATAACTCTTTTGAAGGACCTGGAGGCGAAGTTATACTTCTTTTTAAGAGTGCTGGTGTTTACATCCCCAGTCACCGAAGCCGCAGCCCAGGCTTGATAACACTCCTGCTTACTGCGTAATGCAGTCTTACAGGAGCGACCAAACCAAGGCTGAGATCTGCCTCCGATGGGTACCACAGATGATGGAATAAATAGTTCCATTCCCTGTAGCACCACATCAGTGACAGAGTCAGCAACAGCGCTGGGATCGTCCGGCGAGAAGCAAACCCGCCCCCATGGGTAGGATGCAAAGAAAGACCGCATTCCGTCCCAATCCGCCGACCTGTAATGCCAAACACGGCGGCAACCTGCAGAACGCAACCGCGAAGGGAGCGTGAGTGGCACCACACTCCGGATCAGACAATGGTCCGAAGAGCCGAGAGGGGCATCGACGGATACCTGATATCCGTCCGGATGAGAGGTCAGCAGAAGGTCCAACAGGGAAGGTGTATGATCCTCCACATCTGGAATCCGCGTAGGCGAAGTAACCAGTTGTGTCAGATCATATGCCAAGGCAAAGTCATAAACAGATCTCCCCGCATGATCGGTTAGACATGAACCGAGCCATTCGGCACGGTGGGCGTTAAAATCGCCAAGGATCACGATCTCTGCGGATGGAACCTGTTGTAGCAAGGAATCTGTAGCCATTTGGACGTGGTCGATGAGTCGGTCCGTTTCGGCATAACCGCTATGGGACCTATAGAGGCACCCGTAGACGCGCGGATGGTCATCGCTGTCTACGCGTAGCCAAAGGATAAATACTTAATTAGTACTAAGGATGGATAGGTCCGAACCTTCAAGACTGCCGAGGCGTCGAGAACAGATGTTCTCTCTGACATACACGCAAACTCCAGCCCGAGGCACAAAGGAATGCTCCAATTTGTACCTCGGGTAGGAGAGATACGAAATATCAGCCGGAGAGGAAACCTGCGTCTCGGTCAGAAAGAGCAAGGCCGGCTTCGCCGTCTCGAGATGGTAGTGGACGGCGTTTAGGTTAGAGTGAAGTCCCCTGATGTTGCAGAAATTCACGGATAGCGTGGCAGGGGTCGCCTTGGTGTTCTTGCTCAGTTTGCCCCTAGCAGTTATGCTTTTGAGCGGAATTTTGCCCCCCCCCCCCAGAATACGCGGGGCAGCCTGAGCACCCACGCTCAGGATCGAAATAACATGGTCGTGGATGCTCAGCGAGGGATTCTCCAGGGGTACTGGTACCCTCCTGGGGTAGTTCATCGTGTAATTCCGCTACCATGTTGATGGGGGGGGGGGGGGGATTGGGCCTCCGGCCACCTGCACTCACCAGACGAGACGCAGAAGCAGAGCTTCTACTTCACGCCGGTGTATATACTCACTTCTGTGAGGTCGTGGTACCAACCCGGCTCGAGCCGGCCCATACATGCAACAGCAAAAACTGCTGCGTGGCTCTACCACCGTTAAATTTTGAAAGATTAATAGTAGTAATAATATAGTAATTAATACTGAAAGATCACATAGAGTTTTGGGCTCCACCTTCAGTAACTCCTGTCATTCACCCCTATAGAGTGGCAAGAGTTCTTGATCTTCTTCAACATAAAAGAGATCTGTCCTATTATGAGATTGTCAAAATAAAGGAAGACATCGACAAATACTTACTTAAAGAATCCAAATCCAATGATATCATAGCATCATCCAACGGGTCTCAAGTTATAATTGGAATCACCTCGGAATCTTTGGATTATATGTGTAAAAGATTGCCTCCTATTCCCATCTACAACACAGAACTCACCATCAGATCCTCATCATTTCCAATAAATGAAGCAGTGACAGCATCAAATGTATTGACTGATATTAAAGTCCCTTTGTTACCAGGGACCGTGACTTATGCTTTTGATCATCTAAATCAAAGTTCATCAATCTCAAAACAGAGATCCTATAAAAACTATTATTTTAGACCTGCCCCACTTCCTACTTCAGGGAGCTATAAACTCAAGAAGTGTGTTAAACTCACTGGATCTCCCAACCCAATATAATGCATTATGTTTAGCAGATGGAACAGGTGGATTCACCAGGGTTTTGGCACAAGATGAAAGATGTCAGGAGGTCTGGTATAACAGTCTCGTCAAGGAAGATACCTACGTTCCTCAAATGAGTCCCATTCCATTTGTACCTGATACCACGGATCTCCCAATCCAAGAAACCCGAGGTTACCTTAAACGGTTTAGACTGGCTCCCATTGACAATTACATAACACTCACGAAGAGTTAAATAAGATCTAAACCAATCCATAATAGAACCACCAATATCACAACTACTTAACTTCGTCAAAAGTATCTCATGGTCAACTTTATCAGATGTCTTGCTAAAATCAGTATAGATAGCATCGACTTGAGAATCCTGGTCCACATGCTGGATAATATAATTGGTGAAGGCAATTATCTATCTAAAAAATAAATAAATTAGTAGTGGTGGACCTATTTTTAAGGACACTATGTTGACAATCAGTAATTTGAAGTTTTAGTAAATTGTAAATATAAGGGTAGATTAAAATTTCAAAATTTTAGGAAAAATAGATAAAATGGATGGGTCTGTAATTTATAATATTATCCTTAGTACCATCTTTGTAAATGGGAAACATTTTTGCCATTTTTCAGTAGGTAGAAAATAGTCCACTTTTAAGAGATTCGTTGAAGATACAAGAAAGTGGCAATGATAGTTGCTTATCACATCGATATATAAACAAAGGCGGTAATCCACCTGGGCCCAGACCTTTATTTAAGTCAAGTCCTCCTCGTGACCTCGTGAGAATTAAATTATCCGATAACATAACTCCAATAACTAACTAAGCGAGGATGAAAAAGTATGGACACCATTGCCTTTATGCTAACAAACTTGTGGATTCAGATTTATACTATCAATAGATGAGAAATTTTTCGCAAAGAGTTCACTTATGCTTCTTTCATCCACTCCAGTTTCATGGTCTAATTGCATACGGGATGGTATATTACTACTATTTTTACGCTTATGCTTTAAAAACGTCCCAAAGTATTTAGGATTTGAAGTTATACTATGTTCAAGGCGTTTGTAATGACTATTATAGCACTGTAACATAAAATTTTTTGTTCTTTGTTTTAGCAAGTCTAGGGCAATTATATCTACCGGATTATTATATTTCATAACTCGTTGTCTAATATTCTTCTGTTTCCTTTAATTGTCCTTATAAGACCTTTAGAAAACCAAATTGGATATTTGATGCTTTTAGATGTAGTTAATGGTACATGTTTACTTATAATAGCATGCAATACATAATAAAAACGAGTAACCATTTCATCGACATCCCTGTATAAAGCGTCTCCCACGCAGAAGCGGCTTGCGGTGGCGGCCAGTTATATTTGCTTGCAATATAAGTGAGTTTGTAAACAAATGCGGCCTTGACCGCATGCCGCATGCCCCGCCCCCTCCGCCAACGCCTGTGTATTAGCGAACGTGCGCCCTCTATCGGCGACTAGTGGCCGCAGCGCGTTCAGTTCCAAATTTTTACAGGCCGCGTGTACGGCGTGCGAAATGGCGCTAAATACAGAGATTTTAACAGAAACAGTGCAAAATTTCACATCTCTCTAGAGATAACTAAAATTATGTCGCCTCGTCCATTGCGCTCTTGCTCATTCGTAACAGTTCGTTCAATTTCAGCGTGTACTAGAAACTTTCGGCTTCGGGCAAAATTTAGGCCCCTTTTGGCCGAAGCCGAAAGATTTTTTTGCCGAAGGTGGCCAAAGTAGGAGCTTTGGTTGGACACTAATAATTGATCAATCATATATTTTATCAGTTTTGCAGTTTCACGCTGCAAACAATCGGCAGACCATGCCGGTCACTCTAATACACTGTCCACGTCAGATGTACACCGCCGCGGAACATAACTACAAGTATCAGTTTAAACCTTTTGTAACCAAATAACTCTAGCTAAACTAAGGTGCACTTTCCTTAACAATGTAAATATGTTCATTTTGATATTTGAAGTAATAGGTACTACGTACTTGCCAACCCGCTCGCCAAGCGTGGCAACTATGGCAATATACCCCCCATGAGCAATGACAATAATAAACGGACCCTAGTCCCCGGCGGCCCCGCTATTCCTGGCTACGGTGGCGACCACGGTAACGGCGGGGCAGGGGGTGCTAAGAATCTCCAGTGGAGGTTCGGTTGCCACCTACGACGTACTAGAACAGACCCCAGATACGAAATATTTGCGCTAGTGCGAGGCGTGTGGCAGGAGGTACAGGATGCCTTTTCACGGAAGAGAGTAAATTAGAGTCAGTGGGCTCTAATGCGTGTTGCAAACAAGTCTTTGCGTCTCTCCTATTACGTAGTACCTATTACTTCAATGATTTTGATGTGAATTTTCACACACTAACACTTAACTTTTAGCGTCGCATAACCACAACAGGTGCCTTACGTTAGTGGCCATCGCCAGTCAGTCTCATTTAGATCATTAATTACCGACTCAAATTAATCGAATTGTCACATAACACACGACCACGTAAACTAAACTTTATTTTTATAGGATTTACATTCACATATTCGTTGCTTTTTTACCCTTTATATATCGAACAAACATTTAAAAAAACTAATTACCTATGATTGGAAATAGCTAAGAAATTCTCCTCGATGCAGCTTTCTGTTTCAGTTATAACTCGTAACCTTGGTTTCAGACAAAATAATGGACTACATCAGGCCATAACGTATCTGGTAGATTTAGTTCTTTATCTAATAGCGCTAAAATCTGTTCTTGGAGGCAATCATTTGATAGTTGTAAAATGTAAAAAAATCAATTTAATCACATCGCTAATTTTTAAATAAAAATTATTTACAGGGTCAAGCCATTTCTATTTGAACATTAGCGATAAAACACTCTTTCCCAGGCCAATTTAACAACATAGTGATTAGATTAGAGGGTAGAGTAGAAAAGGGAAGTCAAAGTGTCAAAGTTGCTTCACATCCCACCAGAGAGATAAATAATAATATTATTATACCTAGCGCATCTACTAGTGTACGTATGGACTGAACCACCGTTTTTGATATTTTTCTCATTTGAAACTAATAGAGTCACTGCCTCTATTTAGTAGCAACTGAGCAGATTTTGTAAACCCATTTCTGATATTGATAGATAAACTAGTCATTAATATACTAACTTATTCCAGCAGTCCATACTGTTTTAAAGCGAGCCCATTTGATAGATTTACGAGTATTTAACAAAAAACAAAAATGTAACGTCGTTTCATGTGATGATAACCGAACTGAAAATTCTACAACAATATGACTGTCAACTATCAATTTTCTTTACCTTTATATAAAAAAAAATTCTTCTGTCCGTGTATATGTGACTGTCCTCCTAAATAGCTGGACCGATTTCGATGAAATTTTGTGTGTATGTGATTAAGTTGATTAGAGAATGGTTTAGATTCACAAATTGTAGCTGGCAGGTGGCGCTGTTGTCGAGATCCAGAAATCAGCCGTGCGAGTCTAGGGCAGATCGCTAGTTTTAAATGAAAAGTAATATTTGTTTTTGGCCACACGAAGTGACTCCCAGAAAATACTATATTTGTTTGGAACACTAAAATGTAGATGCAATGAGGGCTAATCATTTTACACTCACCAGGATTCGCTAGTTTTTTTTTTAATTTTTTTTATTAAAAAAAACGTTACCTCCACACCCACACTAGGATGTTTTCCTGTATCGTGGAGGCAGTTTACAAACATAAATTGCACAAGGACAAACATCCAAACCCGGAACAAATATTTGTAGGTCATACAAATACTTGTTCCGGGCGGGATTCGAACCCGCGGCCCCCAGCGCAACAACTCATTGTTAAGCCACTGCGCCACGGAGCCGTCGTCGGAGTTGGAAGTGAGGTGACCTTATTGGTTACAGAATGTCATTATAATTGATAAAATACGTTTTGAAAAAGTTATCGGGTTCTAGAGGGTAAATGCGCAATACTATGGTTTAGTGATTGCTTTTTACTTTTTTGCAGATTATTTATTTCTTTTTATAATTTTTCTACTTTTAGGAATATCCGTAGTTTGATTTATTTAGCTCCAGTATGAAACATTAACCGTTACATTTCAGAAAAAAATAATTTTCCCCGCCATGAAATTGTTTATTTTACCTCATTCCCAAGTGGTGCCGCCCTGATGACAGAAAAAGTCGTGGACTAGAAACGAATCACTAAAAAATCGTCATTCACTAGAAACGAAAGCGGATTGTCAAAAACATTGGAATAAAATTACTAAAAATATTTTAATGCGCGTTAGAGAACTAAACGAATGAAGAAATGAAATTGTGTAATCATGAAACAGAAACAAAGCCAAAAGCAGATTCACATTAAGTGAATAATGCTCTTTGTTACGCTGGCTAATATTAATTTATTTATTTATAAGGGTCACCGACAGATGATATACAAAAACTAAAAACAAGATGCAAGCATTGTAAGAAACACAATGTGCTCACCCAGTTATAGGCAACCACATCTAACACAGTGTAATGTTGCGAAAAATTAATTAACGTAAAATTTAATAGTACAGTAGCAAAATTGCGTATTCACGAGAAATTAAAAAGGTTTACATTTATCGTTTAAATAAAGTAACATTAATCTTCTGAAATTATTTAAATTGTCGTTGAAAATATCCAAATCAGATGACCTAGATATATCATTATACAGTCTAAGCATTCTGCATATTGCTGAATTAAGACACGAGATTAGTTCTGTGAAGTGGGGCCATAAACAGCTTGTAGACATTAAAACGGGGAAATTTGCTTGGAGCATTAATGTTGTTTTTCCAGTAATTGAGGATAGTCGATGCCATTATTGCACAGTTTGTAGTGGAAGCTTAAATCCAAAAATTTACGCCTGCTATAACAAAGATATACAGAAATGCTTTAGCCGTTCAGTATATGAAGTTAAGGAGCCATGACGGTTAAATTTCAATGCTAGCATACTAAGAAACCTCCGCTGTACTTGTTCAATTCTACACTTATGAAACTCATAGAAAGGGCACCAAACTTGAAAACAATATTCAAGGTTGATCCGAACTAAGCTATGAAAGAGTAAAGTAAAAGAGTTGGTCAAAATTAGAAACAAAAGGGCCCCTAAATGTGACCCTTGAGAAACACAGATAAAATCCATAGTGTTATTCTTTAAGTTGTTACCTTCTTAAGATAGTAGGTTGTTGAAACCATTCTATTTAATATGGAGGAATCTATGAAAAAACCTCCTCCCCTGCCCTCTCACTGTGATTCTCCACTTACCCTCAATAACGCCAGAAAAGCATTACTCAAACCTGCCCCTGGTCAACATGTGAATCCCCGGAATCCATGCAGAAGAGAATATTTGGAAATGAAAAGATTAGCAAATCTCAGATCACCGGAGACCTTTGAACTGTCTAGATTTCAATATTACTTATTAAACCAATTTAATCCGTCGAGTCATGGGCCTGAATTGACAGAATATAGACAATGTCATAATGTCGCATATGAGTTATTCAATCTTCAAGTACAAACAACATTAACCAATTATGGGGTTGATAGCATTCAAATCCCTCAAGATCTTTTACTTTCTGATAAACGTTTGCAGACACTTTTTCTTAGGAAGGCGTTCTTAGCGGAGGCTGTTGTGATGAGTAGCTCCACCTCAGTGTCTGAAGGAACATGGTGGAAAAGATCCGGAGATCTTATATATTATCAACAAAAAGGACTTATTATGATATGTGGTAGAAATCTCTTTATAATACAAACTGAGCAGCTCTCAGCCTTAACATCTCGAGATCATCTTACCATCCTTTCTGACCTTGCAGCTCAAAGATATAGCCTGTGGATGCAAAGTATACTGTCTATCTTTACAGACAATTCGGACTGCCCAACACCTCATGAATTGGCAGAATTTCTAAAAATAGGGGATGCAATGCTAGCCCAGTGTGGAAATGAAGCATATGATCTTGTATACACCCTTGAATCAAGCTTTGTATCTAGACTAGCAGGAAATTATGAGGGAGGTTCATGGGAATCTTCCAGATTCCGAAAGAAGATTGATGCAGAACAAAAATTGTCAGCTTATAAACTGGGGTTGACACGTCTGTTGGCCAAGAGAGAGCAATTATTAACTTCTGTTTTGAATCGAAATGTACAGGCCCTAGCTCAACTCTATGGACTATAGAGAATATGGGGCCATCCTACCTTGGAGCCATTAAGAGGGGTGATTGCATTGAAATCCAAGGGCTTGACCCCTCGAAGAAGTTTAAGTGACCAAGTTGAGAATGTTACCAATCATTTCAAGGAAGAATTTATCATACGTTATATCAACCATCATCATGAATGGCCAACATTAGATGTTTCTGAACTTTCTAAATTTAATGTGATTCGAGTGCATTATGAAAAGAAACTCCAATATCCAAAAAAAGTTCCTGAATATAAAAAGAGTCATCTCTCCCTGGTCACATTTGGAAAAATCTTCCCTGTCAACCCAAAGTTTGATCTTATAGAATTTATTGATGACAAAGCTATATCATTAGGAATAGTAGAGTTATTACAAGAGATTACTCACAATAGAAGTATAGGCTCTTCTATAACCAGATCGTTGCTCTTAGCCTTTTTGAAATCTGACATTTCCGACCCGGAGATGTTCTTGAGAAAAGTTGATCTTGAAGGGTTCCCACCAGTAGAAATTTGTGTAGGTGTACACGAGAAAGAACGAGAGGGAAAACTTAAGGCAAAATTATTTGGTCTTTTAACCTTGATCAAACGATCATATGTGGTGCTAACCGAGAAATTAATTGCTGATCACCTTTTCCCATATTTTCCCGAGATAACTATGACAAATAATGAGAGGGCACTAGAAACGTAACGGATTGCATTTACATCTCCTTCTTCCAACACACTTTATGCTAGCTTAGATTTTTCCAAATGGAACACCAATATGCGGGATTTAGATACCCGACCATTCTTTGCCTGTCTTGATCAAATGTTTGGATTCTCACACTGCTTCACTCGTACTCATGAGATGTTCTATAATTCTGCCCTATATTTGATTGATGGATCATACATCCCGGAACCCTCAGCAGATGGGACCCTTCAAGAAGGAATAGGGTGTTGGAAAGGCATTTAGGAGGGATTGAGGGGTTAAGACAGAAAGCCTGGACCTTATGGACTATCGCATTGATTATGCTTGTTTCTTCAGACTTTGATTTTCAACTTAAAATTATGGGACAGGGGGACAATCAAATGCTTGCATTTATATTCCCGGATACATATGATGAAGAGATTCAAGTTGATCAAATAAACTATTTCATTAAAAGGCTAGATGAAATGCTTTCTGTTATAGGACCCCCTCTTAAAACTAAGGAGACAAGGGTATCAAGACACTTCTACTTTTATGGCAAATATGGCTACGCGTAGACAGCGACGACCATCCGCGCGTCTACGGGTGCCTCTATAGGTCCCATAGCGGTAATGCCGAAACAGATCGACTCATCGACCACGTCCAAATGGCTACAGATTCCTTGCTACAACAGGTCCCATCCGCAGAGATCGTGATCCTTGGCGATTTTAACGCCCACCATGCCGAATGGCTCGGTTCACGTTTAACCGATCCTGCGGGGAGATCTGTTTATGACTTTGCCTTGGCATATGGTCTTACACAACTGGTTACTTCGCCTACGCGGATTCCAGATGTGGAGGATCATACACCTTCCCTGTTGGACCTTCTGCTGACCTCTCATCCGGACGGATATCAGGTTTCCGTCGATGCCCCTCTCGGCTCTTCGGACCATTGTCTGATCCGGAGTATGGTGCCACTCACGCTCCCTTCGCGGTTGCGTTCTGCAGGTTGCCGCCGTGTTTGGCATTACAGGTCGGCGGATTGGGACGGAATGCGGTCTTTCTTTGCATCCTACCCATGGGGGCGGGTTTGCTTCTCGCCGGATGATCCCAGCGCTGTTGCTGACTCTGTCACTGATGTGGTGCTACAGGGAATGGAACTATTTATTCCATCATCTGTGGTACCCATCGGAGGCAGATCTCAGTCTTGGTTTGGTCGCTCCTGTAAGATTGCATTGCGCAGTAAGCAGGAGTGTTATCAAGCCTGGGCTGCGGCTTCGGTGACTCCGTATGTAAACACCAGCAAACTTAAAAAGATGTATAACTTCGCCTCCAGGTCCTTCAAAAGAGTTATTGCCAAGGCAAAGTCAGAGCACATAGGCAGAATTGGCGAGAAACTAGTTCGCCTTCCTTCGGGAACCCGTGCATTCTGGTCTCTCGCCAAGGCTGTCCAAGGGAATTTCTGTAAGCCATCACTACCATCTCTGCACAGGGAGGACGACTCACTGGCCCAAGACGCAAAAGACAAAGCCGACCTTTTAGGCTCCCTTTTTGCGTCCAACTCGACTCTTGATGACGAGGGGAAAATATCGCCGACCATCCCGCGGTGTGAGTGCTCCATGCCGGATGTGCTATTCTCACAGCGCTCAGTTCGCAAAGCACTTCTCTCCCTGGACATCCAGAAGTCGAGTGGGCCCGACGGAATCCCCCAATTGTGCTGAGGACGTGTGCTCCGGAGTTGGCACCGGTCCTAACGCGTCTTTTCCGGTACTCCTACTCCCATGGCGTAGTCCCGAATTCATGGAAGACAGCATTTGTCCACCCGATCCCAAAAAAAGGCGACCGCTCAGACCCGTCCAACTATAGGCCTATCGCGATCACCTCCTTGTTCTCCAAAATAATGGAATCCATTATTAACTGCCAGCTCATCCGGTACCTTGAGGATCACCAGCTGATTAGCGACCGCCAATACGGTTTTCATCGGCGTCGATCAGCTGGTGATCTTCTGGTCTACCTGACCCATAGATGGGGGGAGGCAGTTGAGTCCAAGGGGGAGGCGTTGGCCGTTAGTCTGGACATTGCGAAGGCCTTCGATCGGGTTTGGCACAAAGCGCTTCTTTCGAAGCTCCCTTCCTATGGGCTTCCCGAGAAATTGTGCAATTGGATCACCAGCTTTCTTGCAGATCGGAGCATCAAGGTCGTTGTAGACGGTGCATGTTCTGACTACAAGCCTATTAACGCTGGTGTTTCACAAGGCCGTGTGCTATCACCAACGCTGTTTCTTCTGCATATCAATGATATGTTGCTAACTGGTAACATTCATTGCTATGCGGATGACAGCACTGGTGATGCTCTATACACCGGCCGGGCCAATATTTCTCGGGAAAACGTCGCCGAGTACCGGAACAAACTTGTGTCTGAAGTCGAGTCTTTGCTGGACAAAGTCTCGGATTGGGGGCGACTAAATCTAGTTCAGTTTAACCCTCAGAAGACACACGTTTGCGCGTTTACCGCTAAAAAGAACCCCTTTGTCGTATCTCCTCAGTTTCAAGGCACTCCCCTTCTTGCCTCAGCCAGTATCGGTATACTCGGAGTCGACATATCGAGTGACGTGCAGTTTCGTGGTCACTTGGAAGAGAAGGCCAAATTGGCCTCTAAAAAGCTTGGCGTGCTCAGCAAAGCGGGACAGTATTTCATGCCGGCACACCGCCTGCAACTTTACAAGGCGAAGGTTCGGCCTCACACGGAATACTGTTCCCATCTCTGGGCAGGGGCTCCCAAGTGCCAGCTCCTTCCACTTGACCGCATCCAGCGCAGAGCGGCTCGAATCGTCGACGACCGAGCCCTTTCCGATTGGCTCGATTCATTGGCACTGCGAAGAGATGTTGCATCTCTTTGCATTTTCTTTCGCATCTACCATGGGGAGTGCTCTGAGGAATTGTTCGGATTAATCCCAGCCGCCAAATTTCATGAACGCACATTGCGGCAGAACTCCCGATACCATCCACATCATCTGGATGATTGGCGGTCCACCACTGTGCGATTTAGAAGATGTTTTCTACCTCGCACGACTTCTTTGTGGAATCGATTACCATCAGCGATTTTTCCGGACCGATACGACTTAGGGACCTTCAAGAAAAGAGCCTACTCCTTTTTAAAAGGCCGGCAACGCATCTACAATTCCCCTGGTGTTGCGGTTGTTCATGGGCGGCGGTAGTCACTTACCATCAGGTGAGGCGCATGCTCGTTTGCCCCCTCTCCTATAAAAAAAAATATCCTTTCCTTTATGGTGCTCCTCTCACAATGTCCTGGAAAAGATCATGTCGGCTGTTCTGGTGTTGCAATGAAGATTATCCAACTATAGAATCTAGCCTGTCCTCCTTGGCTGCAAATCTATTTTCAGCGGTAGCATCAGATAACAGAACCCAAGTACTCTTTTATATTTACATGTTTGAATGTGTAGGATGTTTTCAAAATAATATAAGGAGGCCTTATCTTCAACATTGTCCGTTTCCTCAATTAATGAAGAGAAACCCACGATTAACTGTTAGGACAGATAATGGAGCTCCTAAAACAGTTTCTGTATTATCTCCAATTACTGCAGAGTCAATAATTCAACCTAATGAGTTGTATTGGGGACTTCTATTATGTCCCCTAACATTATGGGGTTATCCAATAGTTCTATATACATCTATTCTTGTAAAAGGATTTCCAGATCAATTGTCATATGATATAGCTACTATCTCTGCTTATTATAAACAAGCAACAGGGAAAATCAAGAGTTTCCTTCAAAGGGCATTGAACCCATACCTCTCAACTCATCTCAATTACGATCTTTTATCCATGAACCCAGAAGCAATTAACTTAGAAACAACACCATCTCCATCCGAGGCACGACAGGGTATAATGATAGATTTCCTCAAAACAACAGATCATGTCAAACAAAAATATGTAAAAGAATTCCTAAGACTAATCGATGATGAGCCCAATAAAAATTTACTCAAACTCTTAACATCCCCTGACAAATTGCATCCTAAGATCTTAAATACAATAGTTCAGGCCACTGCGGAATACAGGGCGCAACAAGTAGTAGAAAAACTCCGAAAAACTCCAAAAATGGCCAAACTCTATCAACTTGAGGGAGAGAAAGATTTATATCACATATTGGAGAGGTCTGAATTGAATCATTTTAAAAGCTGTGTTAAGAGCTATTTTTAATACAAATCTCCGGTTGAACCTATGGAATGTTAACTCCCCTGCTGTCATAAATTGCGACAAATTGGATGGAATAAACAGATTGTGGGAGTTGACTGCGCTCCTCCTCATGAGATCTTTACTCTCGAAATGGTTACACCCACAGTACCCTGTGATACATACCTGGAGCTAGACAAAGGCCTTTTTTATCACAGTTAGGGTTTGTTCTCCAAAAGAGGTTTGTCAGGACTCAACAAAAAGAGGTCCTATCTTCCCTTATAGAGGATCATTTACAAAATCGAAGAATGACTCTGTAGCAACAAAAATTAAGACAACCTCTCCCTCCTTGCTCAATAGAGCTATTACTTTGGCAGAATTAAGGAACTGGGTAGTCATGGATGGAACCAAATTAGACCAATTGGTGAGAGCCTTAGTAAGGTGTGTGACTGATACTCCCTATGACCTTTTAACCCCAGAATCTGATCAGGTTTCAGGATCTGCACAACATAGACTAAGAGTGGATAGAATTGATAGTGGAGATACTAGTCCTGTCTTACCTACACAATCTACAAAGCTTCAATTGGACACATCTACATATACTCAATTAACTAAAGGAAGCAAAAATGTTAACTTCATGTTTCAAGCCCCATTGGTGATGACCTTGGTGATTATTGGAGAGGCACTACTAGACAATAAATTAGATGTACAACATGGGTCTCTATTCCACATCCATGTTCGAAATTCAGGTTCGATTCTCCCATTAGATGAGACTTAACATTGAGGTCATATCCTGATTCACCTTATCTGTTTTTCCATTTAATAAAATTGAACCATACATTAAAAGGACACTTAAATTCAATCCTACTCACAGGTCAGAGCTAACACAAGAAACTCTCCCAGAAAGGTTTCACTCACTGATGGCATATGACTCCCATTTTATCTTAGACCCATGGACTTGGACATCAGATCAAAAGCCCAGACAAGTATCTAATGGTGTTACTATAAACTGGGCTTTAAATTGTGATATTGTATATTACATCAAACTCCTTTCTAGATTGCTTATAGTCTCATTTATAAACTTGGGTAGAGAAATAGTTTATCACACTTTCTTTCAAAATATTATAAGTATTATAAGGAATTCTCCTTTAGAATCATGGGAAAACTTGACAAACTTAAGTTTTCACCCTGACTTTCCATTTGATCTACATCGGCCTTTTCATTTGCCAAGTCATCAAACTCAAGAGGTGTTAACGCCCAAATCTGTAGGATCCACTATCCAGTATGTTGTTTTGCAACATATAATACAGATCTCCCAGAATCCACAATTGTTACTGAAAGACCACATAGAGTTTTGGGCTCCACCTTCAGTAACTCCTGTCATTCACCCCTATAGAGTGGCAAGAGTTCTTGATCTTCTTCAACATAAAAGAGATCTGTCCTATTATGAGATTGTCAAAATAAAGGAAGACATCGACAAATACTTACTTAAAGAATCCAAATCCAATGATATCATAGCATCATCCAACGGGTCTCAAGTTATAATTGGAATCACCTCGGAATCTTTGGATTATATGTGTAAAAGATTGCCTCCTATTCCCATCTACAACACAGAACTCACCATCAGATCCTCATCATTCCCAATAAATGAAGCAGTGACAGCATCAAATGTATTGACTGATATTAAAGTCCCTTTGTTATCAGGGACCGTGACTTATGCTTTTGATCATTTAAATCAAAGTTCATCAATCTCAAAACAGAGATCCTATAAAAACTATTATTTTAGACCTGCCCCACTTCCTACTTCAGGGAGCTATAAACTCAAGAAGTGTGTTAAACTCACTGGATCTCCCAACCCAATATAATGCATTATGTTTAGCAGATGGAACAGGTGGATTCACCAGGGTTTTGGCACAAGATGAAAGATGTCCGGAGGTCTGGTATAACAGTCTCGTCAAGGAAGATACCTACGTTCCTCAAATTAGTCCCATTCCATTTGTACCTGATACCACGGATCTCCCAATCCAAGAAACCCGAGGTTACCTTAAACGGTTTAGACTGGCTCCCATTGACAATTACATAACACTCACGAAGAGTTAAATAAGATCTAAACCAATCCATAATAGAACCACCAATATCACAACTACTTAACTTCGTCAAAAGTATCTCATGGTCAACTTTATCAGATGCCTTGCTAAAATCAGTATAAATAGCATCGACTTGAGAATCCTGGTCCACATGCTGGATAATATAATTGGTGAAGGCAATTATCTATCTAAAAAATAAATAAATTAGTAGTGGTGGACCTGTAGGGCGAATGTTAGGAGAGGAGTTAAACAAACGAATGATGATACAAGACTCTCTTTATTGTATTAATAAATTTGATTATATAGGATTATTATTACACTTGTGTGTGTACTTTTATATACCCTTACTACTACTACTACTACTACACCTTCCATCCAAAAGAAAAAAAAATGTGTCAATACAAGGATACATTTTTTTTTGATACATTAAAAGATTTTATTTTCGTAAATATTAGGAACAGTTACATTATAAAATAATATATAAGGTATTTATTTTAAGAACATTTTTTTTCTTTTTTTATGATTATTTAATTTAGAATATTTATAATTACGTAATATTAAGTAATCTACAGACAGAAATAATAATAATAACAATAAATGTACTTAGATTCAGCATATAAAATATGTTTTATTTATTATTGGATATACAATTTCGTGCGATTTTTATGTACTAATTCATTTTTACCATTTTTAATTATTTCTACGTTTGGTGTTACATCTTTAACAACTTTATAAGGACCAGAGTATAGATCACTTAGTTTATTACCTGACTCATTTTTTAAGAGTACTAAATCATTTACATTGTATTTTATAGGCTTGGTATATTTATCAAATATAATTTTTCTCTTTTCTTTAGACTTTATCAAATTATTTCTTGCCTCTCTTTGTGACAATTGTAACCTGTATTTGAGCTCACATGGATAATGATCGTAGTTATAAAGTGGCTCTAAATCTACTGTCAAATTACTAGGAAGTGAACATTTTTTACCAAAGACAAGTTCATAAGGACTGAATTTCGTCTCTGTATGAACTGTCGTATTATAGGCAAACGACCAAAATGGTAACCAGTCGCTCCATGTTTCAGGGTGATTATCAATTTGAATGCGAAGAAAAGCATTTAAATTTTTATGTGACACTTTCAACGCACCTAGTGATTGGTGGTGGTAAGCAGTCGAATTTAATTGTTTTATTTGAAGCAATTTACATACCTCTTGGAATAATGATGCGGTGAACTCTTTCCCTCTGTCCGTAGTTATTACTTTCGGTACTCCATACCTAAGAATAAAGTTAGTGACCAAACTCTTTGCTACTTCGTTGGTTTTTTTAGAAATTAAGGGATATGCTTCGACATACTTAGTGAGTTCGCATTGTAGCGTTAAAGCATAAGAGTAATTATTATTATCAATTTCAAATGGACCTACTAGGTCTAAATATATCTTTTCAAACGCTGTATTAGCTGTCGTTGTTATTTCTAGTGGCTCTCTTACGGGTAACGAAAATTTCTGACGCTGACATTTGTCACAACGCCTAACAAAATTCTTTACATCCTTATCTAACCCAGGCCAATAATAATACTTTTTTATATTGTTGACCATCCTTCTCATACCTGCATGGCCACTGCTAGGTAGGAGATGGAAGTCATTTAATATCACCTTTCTGTCATCCTTATTATATATCGTTTTTACATTATTTATTATATGTACACGTGGACCGGTCCTATCATTCATAGATTTGATTTCTTCAACTAGTTTTTTAATAAATTCCTTATTACCATCCTTCTTTATTATATATACTTCATTAACATTTATTAACTTACAAAAATCATCTAATTCCCTCACAAACTCGCGTCGCGTCATTCGTGAGTCGGAACTTAGATATTTAATATAAATTATCTTTTCCTTTTCAACATAACAAAATGTATTATTTTCTTTACTAATGACTCTTAATTTTCTCAATGTTTTCAAATCATCTTTATTAACCACACGCAACTCCACTGATTCTGCTGGTTTGACATGATTACTTACGACTTTCGGTTGATCAGGCCTCAAGTCTGTGGGTATTATGTCCAACGAGGAGGATCCTGGCTTATTTATTTTTCGACATTTTGCTCGTGTCATGACACTAACGATGTTCTCATTTAATTCTTTTAACTCTTTGGAACTCAAACAGATTCTAGATAACGCATCTGCAGCTGCATTATCTGAACCCTTTACATACTCTACGTCAAAATTATATTCCTCTAATACCAACCGAAACTTCATAAGCCTGCTCGATGGATCTCTCATGCCAAATAGGTATACTAGAGGTTTATGGTCAGTCCTGATTTTAAAATATTGCCCATACAGGTACGGTCTGAAATGTTTCACGGCCCATACTATCGCTAACAACTCTTTTTCTATAACTGGATAGTTTAATTCAGCCTTATTTAGAGATCTGCTAGTAAAAGCTATAGGTCTTCCATTTTTATTCGACAGAACTGCTCCAATTGCTTTATTAGATGCATCGGTTTGTAAAATGAAATAATTTTCTTTTGAAAAATCAGGGTAATCTAAAACTGGGGGGGACATAATACGTTTTTTGAGTGTTTCAAAAGACTTTTGACATTTTTCAGTCCAAACAAAATTAGTATTTTTCCTACAAAGTTGGTTTAATGGTTGCGCAATTTCAGCAAACTTGGGTATAAACTTTCTATAATAATTTGTGAACGCCACAAATCTTTTAACTTCGTCGGCATTCTGCGGACAAGGATAGTTTTTTTACTGCATTTATTTTTTCAGGATCAGGTAAAATCCCTTCGTTAGATATACAATGTCCCAAATATAAAATTTGTTTTTTAAGAAATGTACATTTTGAAGGATTCAATTTTAAGTTTACTGAACGAAGTCTTTCGAAAACATCCTGTAAGTTTTTATTATGGTGGTCTAGTTGTCTACCAAAAACAATGACGTCATCTAAATAAATCAAGCATTTTTCATTATTTAGTCCTGACATTGCTAAATTCATCATTCGCGAGAAAGAACTGGGACTTGTTTTTAATCCCATGGGCATTCTCGTCATCTGGTATTGACCAGAATTGAAAGCAGTAAATTTTCGACAACTTTTATCTAAATTAACATTGTAATACCCTTGATATAAATCTAAATGTGTAAAATAGACACTTCCAGACAAAGATTCTAAAATTTCTGTAATATCAGGGAGGGGGTACTTATCGTCCTCTATACAGTTATTTAATTTACGGTAATCCACTACCAATCGCCATTTTTTATTACCCGATTCATCTAATTTTTTAGGCACCAATAATATTGGGCTAGACCAGTCGCTTTTACTAGGTTCTATAATCCCTTCTTTAAGCATGTTGCTAATTTGACGATTAATTTCCTTTTTCTGACTAATTGGTAACCTATAGGGTTTCGAAAACACTGGACTAACGTTTGATTTCAAAAAAATATTGTGAGTGTAAATATCTGTTGTTGTCAATTTATCGCCCTCTAAATAAAAAACATCTGCATATTTTGCACAAATATTTTGAATACTTTGACTTTCTAAGTCATTTAAATCATTTAATTTTAATGAGGAAAATAATCGTTTTACTCGGTCTGAATTATTCTCATTTTTCTCAAAACTACAAATATTATAATCGTTAAGATCATGAATTGCAGGATTTATTCCTGACAATGTTACTGATTTTTCGGTAACATTTAATATTTTTATTGGTATTTTTCCCCTAATTGGTGTCGCTATCGAGCTAGCCAAATAAACGCCATCTTGTAATTCTTGTGAACAAATAATGCAATCGGTTTGAAAATCAGTTTGGATATAATGTATGGATTCACTTCTTGGGGGAATTTCCAATACGTTAATATTATAATTATTAGTGAAAGGCAAGAAACAAGTGTGGCCTGACTCTAACTTCAAAGATAAAATATTTTTCTCGAAATCTAAACATGCTCCAAATCTATTCAAAAAGTCTCTACCTAGAATTCCATGCGACGAAATTGGTAACGAATTAAAAACAAAGAACTTGTGATTAATAACAGATCCATGAATCATTAATGGAACATAAACATATCCGATTGTTTGCACCTCGCCACCTAGACCGTTTATAATTACATTCTCTTTATGTAATGAAACACTTAATTCGATAGCATGTTTATATGTTACGGCGGATAAAGATGCGCCCGTGTCGACTAAGAAAGAATAAGTTTTATTGCATGATGAAACTGGTAAATGAATAAAACGATTGCTATTACTACTAGCCAAAATTAAATGATTTTGTTTATTCTCGAAAAAACTTATCTAGTTGGGGGTTCATCTGAAGTTGATTTTTGGTTTTCATTAATTATATTGACTATATTTCTTTTTATCCCTTGATTTCTGCGATAATTACGAAACGTACCTCGATTATATCGTCCTCGCTGTCCTTGGCCACGTGAGTTCGAGTGGTTCCATGAACTCGATCGCTGCGAGTTTCCGTGGTAGTGTCCTCGCTGTGAAAATGTTTGCCGATTACGCCCGTTGCCGCGTGGGTACCTAGAGTTATAATGAAAATTCCTAGAATAATAAAATTTCTTACTGGACATACCCATCACCTCTCCTGCGGCCGATGATGATGAAGTCTCTTCATCTTGAGCTGCTTGAATGGCATCCTTCAGGGAGCTGTAATTTCTAGCAGATATTATTGTGCTGATTCGACGATTTCGTAAGCCATCGGAAAATTGCTTGATCGCTTGTTTTTCATTAACAGTTTTCAAAATATTGTAATATTCGGTATTACCGTTGGCTTGCGATATCGTAAGGTCCACAAATAACTCTGTTATTTGTTTTCCGTAATCAGCAATTGGCATATCATTTTGGCGTAATTTTTGCAATTTACTTTGAATTGCTGCTGCGCTTTTTCTTGGCAACAACTCTTTCTGCATGTCACTAACCAAGTCTTCAACATTAGAGTAATCGTCTTGAAGACGTAATTTAGCAGATTGAGATAATCTACTTTTTAATATGAATTTAATTAAATTATTTTTGCATTCCTGTTTTGTTAACAAAGAATTATAATACTGAATATTGTCTACTAATTGTTTTACACTTGTCTCGTCATCTGACATAACAGGTAATAAAGTCAGAGCCGTTTTCAAATCGAAAGTATCCATATTGCTCGGATTTTCAGATTGTACACACTGGGGCTTACACAATTTTATAATATCCTGATATAATGATTCAAAATTCTTACAATAAGTTTGATAAGATGGAATATCAGTAGATTTAATCTTACCTTCCTTTACTTTACTATTAAAATTTATTAACAACTTAGAATAGTCACTAAATATTTCATTGGCCTCTTTAAGTTTAGTATTTAAAACTTTTCCTTCACGTCTACTCGGTCCAATTTTAATTAAATATGTTCTCACTTCTTTTAATTTCTCATATAATTGTTCTAAAGAAATATTCATAACTTACCACCAATACGTAGAATAGAGTATACTATACATAATTTTACGAAATATTTAATGTAATAATAATACGGTTAACTGACGATTAAAGACAGTACAACGAATATATGATTTAATTTAAAATATAAAGTTCGGTAATATAGACTAGAGTCCCAGATTTATGTAATTGATTTATAAACACATTACCCTTTTTTTTTCACTATTAATAGACACGCACCTTTTTTACTCATTTTATATACACGTAAACTCCACTTTTAAACACTGATCAGCGCCGGTCATACTTTATAATACGCCCTTGGTTGACTTGCCTCTTCCACATTTGTGGAGGGTTGTGGTTGCCGAAAAATAGACCTTCTCAGGGTATTTCTGTTTATCTCTGTGTTAATCCACTTTATATGACATCGCCTATATGTCCGATAGAAGCAATACAGGGACCCCAGTAGAAGTACTAGCACAATGATAGACAGCAAAATATTACTCGTAGTCAGGTGAAATTGTAATTGTTCAACTCCTGCCTTATTGCTTCCCACTGCGTTTTGCACAATTACGGTATCTTCTTTAGTCTGTTTACCGCCCATCTTGGATGTTATTTTTCGTTAACTTTTTGTTAAACACGTGTACACAGTCGCGCAGCTCAAGATAGAACGCCATAGCTTGATTTAGTTCATCAGTTGCACATAGAAAAAATGTTCCACTCCAAATACGGCGAAGGGTGTCATATTCGCGTCGCGAATTACTTCGGCAGGGTCGCCATGTAGGGCGAATGTTAGGAGAGGAGTTAAACAAACGAATGATGATACAAGACTCTCTTTATTGTATTAATAAATTTGATTATATAGGATTATTATTACACTTGTGTGTGTACTTTTATATACCCTTACTACTACTACTACTACTACAGACCTATTTTTAAGGACACTATGTTGACAATCAGTAATTTGAAGTTTTAGTAAATTGTAAACATAAGGGTAGATTAAAATTTGAAAATTTTAGGAAAAATAGATAAAATGGATGGGTCTGTAATTTATAATATTATCCTTAGTACCATCTTTGTAAATGGGAAACATTTTTGCCATTTTTAAGTAGGTAGAAAATAATCCAGTTTTAAGAGATTCGTTGAAGATACAAGAAAGTGGCAATGATAGTTGCTTATCACATCGATATATAAACAAAGGCGGTAATCCACCTGGGCCCAGACCTTTATTTAAGTCAAGTCCTCCTCGTGACCTCGTGAGAATTAAATTATCCGATAACATAACTCCAATAACTAACTAAGCGAGGATGAAAAAGTATGGACACCATTGCCTTTATGCTAACAAACTTGTGGATTCAGATTTATACTATCAATAGATGAGAAATTTTTCGCAAAGAGTTCACTTATGCTTCTTTCATCCACTCCAGTTTCATGGTCTAATTGCATACGGGATGGTATATTACTACTATTTTTACGCTTATGCTTTAAAAACGTCCCAAAGTATTTAGGATTTGAAGTTATACTATGTTCAAGGCGTTTGTAATGACTATTATAGCACTGTAACATAAAATTTTTTGTTCTTTGTTTTAGCAAGTCTAGGGCAATTATATCTACCGGATTATTATATTTCATAACTCGTTGTCTAATATTCTTCTGTTTCCTTTAATTGTCCTTATAAGACCTTTAGAAAACCAAATTGGATATTTGATGCTTTTAGATGTAGTTAATGGTACATGTTTACTTATAATAGCATGCAATACATAATAAAAACGAGTAACCATTTCATCGACATCCCTGTATAAAGCGTCTCCCACGCAGAAGCGGCTTGCGGTGGCGGCCAGTTATATTTGCTTGCAATATAAGTGAGTTTGTAAACAAATGCGGCCTTGACCGCATGCCGCATGCCCCGCCCCCTCCGCCAACGCCTGTGTATTAGCGAACGTGCGCCCTCTATCGGCGACTAGTGGCCGCAGCGCGTTCAGTTCCAAATTTTTACAGGCCGCGTGTACGGCGTGCGAAATGGCGCTAAATACAGAGATTTTAACAGAAACAGTGCAAAATTTCACATCTCTCTAGAGATAACTAAAATTATGTCGCCTCGTCCATTGCGCTCTTGCTCATTCGTAACAGTTCGTTCAATTTCAGCGTGTACTAGAAACTTTCGGCTTCGGGCAAAATTTAGGCCCCTTTTGGCCGAAGCCGAAAGATTTTTTTGCCGAAGGTGGCCAAAGTAGGAGCTTTGGTTGGACACTAATAATTGATCAATCATATATTTTATCAGTTTTGCAGTTTCACGCTGCAAACAATCGGCAGACCATGCCGGTCACTCTAATACACTGTCCACGTCAGATGTACACCGCCGCGGAACATAACTACAAGTATCAGTTTAAACCTTTTGTAACCAAATAACTCTAGCTAAACTAAGGTGCACTTTCCTTAACAATGTAAATATGTTCATTTTGATATTTGAAGTAATAGGTACTACGTACTTGCCAACCCGCTCGCCAAGCGTGGCAACTATGGCAATATACCCCCCATGAGCAATGACAATAATAAACGGACCCTAGTCCCCGGCGGCCCCGCTATTCCTGGCTACGGTGGCGACCACGGTAACGGCGGGGCAGGGGGTGCTAAGAATCTCCAGTGGAGGTTCGGTTGCCACCTACGACGTACTAGAACAGACCCCAGATACGAAATATTTGCGCTAGTGCGAGGCGTGTGGCAGGAGGTACAGGATGCCTTTTCACGGAAGAGAGTAAATTAGAGTCAGTGGGCTCTAATGCGTGTTGCAAACAAGTCTTTGCGTCTCTCCTATTACGTAGTACCTATTACTTCAATGATTTTGATGTGAATTTTCACACACTAACACTTAACTTTTAGCGTCGCATAACCACAACAGGTGCCTTACGTTAGTGGCCATCGCCAGTCAGTCTCATTTAGATCATTAATTACCGACTCAAATTAATCGAATTGTCACATAACACACGACCACGTAAACTAAACTTTATTTTTATAGGATTTACATTCACATATTCGTTGCTTTTTTACCCTTTATATATCGAACAAACATTTAAAAAAACTAATTACCTATGATTGGAAATAGCTAAGAAATTCTCCTCGATGCAGCTTTCTGTTTCAGTTATAACTCGTAACCTTGGTTTCAGACAAAATAATGGACTACATCAGGCCATAACGTATCTGGTAGATTTAGTTCTTTATCTAATAGCGCTAAAATCTGTTCTTGGAGGCAATCATTTGATAGTTGTAAAATGTAAAAAAATCAATTTAATCACATCGCTAATTTTTAAATAAAAATTATTTACAGGGTCAAGCCATTTCTATTTGAACATTAGCGATAAAACACTCTTTCCCAGGCCAATTTAACAACATAGTGATTAGATTAGAGGGTAGAGTAGAAAAGGGAAGTCAAAGTGTCAAAGTTGCTTCACATCCCACCAGAGAGATAAATAATAATATTATTATACCTAGCGCATCTACTAGTGTACGTATGGACTGAACCACCGTTTTTGATATTTTTCTCATTTGAAACTAATAGAGTCACTGCCTCTATTTAGTAGCAACTGAGCAGATTTTGTAAACCCATTTCTGATATTGATAGATAAACTAGTCATTAATATACTAACTTATTCCAGCAGTCCATACTGTTTTAAAGCGAGCCCATTTGATAGATTTACGAGTATTTAACAAAAAACAAAAATGTAACGTCGTTTCATGTGATGATAACCGAACTGAAAATTCTACAACAATATGACTGTCAACTATCAATTTTCTTTACCTTTATATAAAAAAAAATTCTTCTGTCCGTGTATATGTGACTGTCCTCCTAAATAGCTGGACCGATTTCGATGAAATTTTGTGTGTATGTGATTAAGTTGATTAGAGAATGGTTTAGATTCACAAATTGTAGCTGGCAGGTGGCGCTGTTGTCGAGATCCAGAAATCAGCCGTGCGAGTCTAGGGCAGATCGCTAGTTTTAAATGAAAAGTAATATTTGTTTTTGGCCACACGAAGTGACTCCCAGAAAATACTATATTTGTTTGGAACACTAAAATGTAGATGCAATGAGGGCTAATCATTTTACACTCACCAGGATTCGCTAGTTTTTTTTTTAATTTTTTTTATTAAAAAAAACGTTACCTCCACACCCACACTAGGATGTTTTCCTGTATCGTGGAGGCAGTTTACAAACATAAATTGCACAAGGACAAACATCCAAACCCGGAACAAATATTTGTAGGTCATACAAATACTTGTTCCGGGCGGGATTCGAACCCGCGGCCCCCAGCGCAACAACTCATTGTTAAGCCACTGCGCCACGGAGCCGTCGTCGGAGTTGGAAGTGAGGTGACCTTATTGGTTACAGAATGTCATTATAATTGATAAAATACGTTTTGAAAAAGTTATCGGGTTCTAGAGGGTAAATGCGCAATACTATGGTTTAGTGATTGCTTTTTACTTTTTTGCAGATTATTTATTTCTTTTTATAATTTTTCTACTTTTAGGAATATCCGTAGTTTGATTTATTTAGCTCCAGTATGAAACATTAACCGTTACATTTCAGAAAAAAATAATTTTCCCCGCCATGAAATTGTTTATTTTACCTCATTCCCAAGTGGTGCCGCCCTGATGACAGAAAAAGTCGTGGACTAGAAACGAATCACTAAAAAATCGTCATTCACTAGAAACGAAAGCGGATTGTCAAAAACATTGGAATAAAATTACTAAAAATATTTTAATGCGCGTTAGAGAACTAAACGAATGAAGAAATGAAATTGTGTAATCATGAAACAGAAACAAAGCCAAAAGCAGATTCACATTAAGTGAATAATGCTCTTTGTTACGCTGGCTAATATTAATTTATTTATTTATAAGGGTCACCGACAGATGATATACAAAAACTAAAAACAAGATGCAAGCATTGTAAGAAACACAATGTGCTCACCCAGTTATAGGCAACCACATCTAACACAGTGTAATGTTGCGAAAAATTAATTAACGTAAAATTTAATAGTACAGTAGCAAAATTGCGTATTCACGAGAAATTAAAAAGGTTTACATTTATCGTTTAAATAAAGTAACATTAATCTTCTGAAATTATTTAAATTGTCGTTGAAAATATCCAAATCAGATGACCTAGATATATCATTATACAGTCTAAGCATTCTGCATATTGCTGAATTAAGACACGAGATTAGTTCTGTGAAGTGGGGCCATAAACAGCTTGTAGACATTAAAACGGGGAAATTTGCTTGGAGCATTAATGTTGTTTTTCCAGTAATTGAGGATAGTCGATGCCATTATTGCACAGTTTGTAGTGGAAGCTTAAATCCAAAAATTTACGCCTGCTATAACAAAGATATACAGAAATGCTTTAGCCGTTCAGTATATGAAGTTAAGGAGCCATGACGGTTAAATTTCAATGCTAGCATACTAAGAAACCTCCGCTGTACTTGTTCAATTCTACACTTATGAAACTCATAGAAAGGGCACCAAACTTGAAAACAATATTCAAGGTTGATCCGAACTAAGCTATGAAAGAGTAAAGTAAAAGAGTTGGTCAAAATTAGAAACAAAAGGGCCCCTAAATGTGACCCTTGAGAAACACAGATAAAATCCATAGTGTTATTCTTTAAGTTGTTACCTTCTTAAGATAGTAGGTTGTTGAAACCATTCTATTTAATATGGAGGAATCTATGAAAAAACCTCCTCCCCTGCCCTCTCACTGTGATTCTCCACTTACCCTCAATAACGCCAGAAAAGCATTACTCAAACCTGCCCCTGGTCAACATGTGAATCCCCGGAATCCATGCAGAAGAGAATATTTGGAAATGAAAAGATTAGCAAATCTCAGATCACCGGAGACCTTTGAACTGTCTAGATTTCAATATTACTTATTAAACCAATTTAATCCGTCGAGTCATGGGCCTGAATTGACAGAATATAGACAATGTCATAATGTCGCATATGAGTTATTCAATCTTCAAGTACAAACAACATTAACCAATTATGGGGTTGATAGCATTCAAATCCCTCAAGATCTTTTACTTTCTGATAAACGTTTGCAGACACTTTTTCTTAGGAAGGCGTTCTTAGCGGAGGCTGTTGTGATGAGTAGCTCCACCTCAGTGTCTGAAGGAACATGGTGGAAAAGATCCGGAGATCTTATATATTATCAACAAAAAGGACTTATTATGATATGTGGTAGAAATCTCTTTATAATACAAACTGAGCAGCTCTCAGCCTTAACATCTCGAGATCATCTTACCATCCTTTCTGACCTTGCAGCTCAAAGATATAGCCTGTGGATGCAAAGTATACTGTCTATCTTTACAGACAATTCGGACTGCCCAACACCTCATGAATTGGCAGAATTTCTAAAAATAGGGGATGCAATGCTAGCCCAGTGTGGAAATGAAGCATATGATCTTGTATACACCCTTGAATCAAGCTTTGTATCCAGACTAGCAGGAAATTATGAGGGAGGTTCATGGGAATCTTCCAGATTCCGAAAGAAGATTGATGCAGAACAAAAATTGTCAGCTTATAAACTGGGGTTGACACGTCTGTTGGCCAAGAGAGAGCAATTATTAACTTCTGTTTTGAATCGAAATGTACAGGCCCTAGCTCAACTCTATGGACTATAGAGAATATGGGGCCATCCTACCTTGGAGCCATTAAGAGGGGTGATTGCATTGAAATCCAAGGGCTTGACCCCTCGAAGAAGTTTAAGTGACCAAGTTGAGAATGTTACCAATCATTTCAAGGAAGAATTTATCATACGTTATATCAACCATCATCATGAATGGCCAACATTAGATGTTTCTGAACTTTCTAAATTTAATGTGATTCGAGTGCATTATGAAAAGAAACTCCAATATCCAAAAAAAGTTCCTGAATATAAAAAGAGTCATCTCTCCCTGGTCACATTTGGAAAAATCTTCCCTGTCAACCCAAAGTTTGATCTTATAGAATTTATTGATGACAAAGCTATATCATTAGGAATAGTAGAGTTATTACAAGAGATTACTCACAATAGAAGTATAGGCTCTTCTATAACCAGATCGTTGCTCTTAGCCTTTTTGAAATCTGACATTTCCGACCCGGAGATGTTCTTGAGAAAAGTTGATCTTGAAGGGTTCCCACCAGTAGAAATTTGTGTAGGTGTACACGAGAAAGAACGAGAGGGAAAACTTAAGGCAAAATTATTTGGTCTTTTAACCTTGATCAAACGATCATATGTGGTGCTAACCGAGAAATTAATTGCTGATCACCTTTTCCCATATTTTCCCGAGATAACTATGACAAATAATGAGAGGGCACTAGAAACGTAACGGATTGCATTTACATCTCCTTCTTCCAACACACTTTATGCTAGCTTAGATTTTTCCAAATGGAACACCAATATGCGGGATTTAGATACCCGACCATTCTTTGCCTGTCTTGATCAAATGTTTGGATTCTCACACTGCTTCACTCGTACTCATGAGATGTTCTATAATTCTGCCCTATATTTGATTGATGGATCATACATCCCGGAACCCTCAGCAGATGGGACCCTTCAAGAAGGAATAGGGTGTTGGAAAGGCATTTAGGAGGGATTGAGGGGTTAAGACAGAAAGCCTGGACCTTATGGACTATCGCATTGATTATGCTTGTTTCTTCAGACTTTGATTTTCAACTTAAAATTATGGGACAGGGGGACAATCAAATGCTTGCATTTATATTCCCGGATACATATGATGAAGAGATTCAAGTTGATCAAATAAACTATTTCATTAAAAGGCTAGATGAAATGCTTTCTGTTATAGGACCCCCTCTTAAAACTAAGGAGACAAGGGTATCAAGACACTTCTACTTTTATGGCAAATATGGCTACGCGTAGACAGCGACGACCATCCGCGCGTCTACGGGTGCCTCTATAGGTCCCATAGCGGTAATGCCGAAACAGATCGACTCATCGACCACGTCCAAATGGCTACAGATTCCTTGCTACAACAGGTCCCATCCGCAGAGATCGTGATCCTTGGCGATTTTAACGCCCACCATGCCGAATGGCTCGGTTCACGTTTAACCGATCCTGCGGGGAGATCTGTTTATGACTTTGCCTTGGCATATGGTCTTACACAACTGGTTACTTCGCCTACGCGGATTCCAGATGTGGAGGATCATACACCTTCCCTGTTGGACCTTCTGCTGACCTCTCATCCGGACGGATATCAGGTTTCCGTCGATGCCCCTCTCGGCTCTTCGGACCATTGTCTGATCCGGAGTATGGTGCCACTCACGCTCCCTTCGCGGTTGCGTTCTGCAGGTTGCCGCCGTGTTTGGCATTACAGGTCGGCGGATTGGGACGGAATGCGGTCTTTCTTTGCATCCTACCCATGGGGGCGGGTTTGCTTCTCGCCGGATGATCCCAGCGCTGTTGCTGACTCTGTCACTGATGTGGTGCTACAGGGAATGGAACTATTTATTCCATCATCTGTGGTACCCATCGGAGGCAGATCTCAGTCTTGGTTTGGTCGCTCCTGTAAGATTGCATTGCGCAGTAAGCAGGAGTGTTATCAAGCCTGGGCTGCGGCTTCGGTGACTCCGTATGTAAACACCAGCAAACTTAAAAAGATGTATAACTTCGCCTCCAGGTCCTTCAAAAGAGTTATTGCCAAGGCAAAGTCAGAGCACATAGGCAGAATTGGCGAGAAACTAGTTCGCCTTCCTTCGGGAACCCGTGCATTCTGGTCTCTCGCCAAGGCTGTCCAAGGGAATTTCTGTAAGCCATCACTACCATCTCTGCACAGGGAGGACGACTCACTGGCCCAAGACGCAAAAGACAAAGCCGACCTTTTAGGCTCCCTTTTTGCGTCCAACTCGACTCTTGATGACGAGGGGAAAATATCGCCGACCATCCCGCGGTGTGAGTGCTCCATGCCGGATGTGCTATTCTCACAGCGCTCAGTTCGCAAAGCACTTCTCTCCCTGGACATCCAGAAGTCGAGTGGGCCCGACGGAATCCCCCAATTGTGCTGAGGACGTGTGCTCCGGAGTTGGCACCGGTCCTAACGCGTCTTTTCCGGTACTCCTACTCCCAAGGCGTAGTCCCGAATTCATGGAAGACAGCATTTGTCCACCCGATCCCAAAAAAAGGCGACCGCTCAGACCCGTCCAACTATAGGCCTATCGCGATCACCTCCTTGTTCTCCAAAATAATGGAATCCATTATTAACTGCCAGCTCATCCGGTACCTTGAGGATCACCAGCTGATTAGCGACCGCCAATACGGTTTTCATCGGCGTCGATCAGCTGGTGATCTTCTGGTCTACCTGACCCATAGATGGGGGGAGGCAGTTGAGTCCAAGGGGGAGGCGTTGGCCGTTAGTCTGGACATTGCGAAGGCCTTCGATCGGGTTTGGCACAAAGCGCTTCTTTCGAAGCTCCCTTCCTATGGGCTTCCCGAGAAATTGTGCAATTGGATCACCAGCTTTCTTGCAGATCGGAGCATCAAGGTCGTTGTAGACGGTGCATGTTCTGACTACAAGCCTATTAACGCTGGTGTTTCACAAGGCCGTGTGCTATCACCAACGCTGTTTCTTCTGCATATCAATGATATGTTGCTAACTGGTAACATTCATTGCTATGCGGATGACAGCACTGGTGATGCTCTATACACCGGCCGGGCCAATATTTCTCGGGAAAACGTCGCCGAGTACCGGAACAAACTTGTGTCTGAAGTCGAGTCTTTGCTGGACAAAGTCTCGGATTGGGGGCGACTAAATCTAGTTCAGTTTAACCCTCAGAAGACACACGTTTGCGCGTTTACCGCTAAAAAGAACCCCTTTGTCGTATCTCCTCAGTTTCAAGGCACTCCCCTTCTTGCCTCAGCCAGTATCGGTATACTCGGAGTCGACATATCGAGTGACGTGCAGTTTCGTGGTCACTTGGAAGAGAAGGCCAAATTGGCCTCTAAAAAGCTTGGCGTGCTCAGCAAAGCGGGACAGTATTTCATGCCGGCACACCGCCTGCAACTTTACAAGGCGAAGGTTCGGCCTCACACGGAATACTGTTCCCATCTCTGGGCAGGGGCTCCCAAGTGCCAGCTCCTTCCACTTGACCGCATCCAGCGCAGAGCGGCTCGAATCGTCGACGACCGAGCCCTTTCCGATTGGCTCGATTCATTGGCACTGCGAAGAGATGTTGCATCTCTTTGCATTTTCTTTCGCATCTACCATGGGGAGTGCTCTGAGGAATTGTTCGGATTAATCCCAGCCGCCAAATTTCATGAACGCACATTGCGGCAGAACTCCCGATACCATCCACATCATCTGGATGATTGGCGGTCCACCACTGTGCGATTTAGAAGATGTTTTCTACCTCGCACGACTTCTTTGTGGAATCGATTACCATCAGCGATTTTTCCGGACCGATACGACTTAGGGACCTTCAAGAAAAGAGCCTACTCCTTTTTAAAAGGCCGGCAACGCATCTACAATTCCCCTGGTGTTGCGGTTGTTCATGGGCGGCGGTAGTCACTTACCATCAGGTGAGGCGCATGCTCGTTTGCCCCCTCTCCTATAAAAAAAAATATCCTTTCCTTTATGGTGCTCCTCTCACAATGTCCTGGAAAAGATCATGTCGGCTGTTCTGGTGTTGCAATGAAGATTATCCAACTATAGAATCTAGCCTGTCCTCCTTGGCTGCAAATCTATTTTCAGCGGTAGCATCAGATAACAGAACCCAAGTACTCTTTTATATTTACATGTTTGAATGTGTAGGATGTTTTCAAAATAATATAAGGAGGCCTTATCTTCAACATTGTCCGTTTCCTCAATTAATGAAGAGAAACCCACGATTAACTGTTAGGACAGATAATGGAGCTCCTAAAACAGTTTCTGTATTATCTCCAATTACTGCAGAGTCAATAATTCAACCTAATGAGTTGTATTGGGGACTTCTATTATGTCCCCTAACATTATGGGGTTATCCAATAGTTCTATATACATCTATTCTTGTAAAAGGATTTCCAGATCAATTGTCATATGATATAGCTACTATCTCTGCTTATTATAAACAAGCAACAGGGAAAATCAAGAGTTTCCTTCAAAGGGCATTGAACCCATACCTCTCAACTCATCTCAATTACGATCTTTTATCCATGAACCCAGAAGCAATTAACTTAGAAACAACACCATCTCCATCCGAGGCACGACAGGGTATAATGATAGATTTCCTCAAAACAACAGATCATGTCAAACAAAAATATGTAAAAGAATTCCTAAGACTAATCGATGATGAGCCCAATAAAAATTTACTCAAACTCTTAACATCCCCTGACAAATTGCATCCTAAGATCTTAAATACAATAGTTCAGGCCACTGCGGAATACAGGGCGCAACAAGTAGTAGAAAAACTCCGAAAAACTCCAAAAATGGCCAAACTCTATCAACTTGAGGGAGAGAAAGATTTATATCACATATTGGAGAGGTCTGAATTGAATCATTTTAAAAGCTGTGTTAAGAGCTATTTTTAATACAAATCTCCGGTTGAACCTATGGAATGTTAACTCCCCTGCTGTCATAAATTGCGACAAATTGGATGGAATAAACAGATTGTGGGAGTTGACTGCGCTCCTCCTCATGAGATCTTTACTCTCGAAATGGTTACACCCACAGTACCCTGTGATACATACCTGGAGCTAGACAAAGGCCTTTTTTATCACAGTTAGGGTTTGTTCTCCAAAAGAGGTTTGTCAGGACTCAACAAAAAGAGGTCCTATCTTCCCTTATAGAGGATCATTTACAAAATCGAAGAATGACTCTGTAGCAACAAAAATTAAGACAACCTCTCCCTCCTTGCTCAATAGAGCTATTACTTTGGCAGAATTAAGGAACTGGGTAGTCATGGATGGAACCAAATTAGACCAATTGGTGAGAGCCTTAGTAAGGTGTGTGACTGATACTCCCTATGACCTTTTAACCCCAGAATCTGATCAGGTTTCAGGATCTGCACAACATAGACTAAGAGTGGATAGAATTGATAGTGGAGATACTAGTCCTGTCTTACCTACACAATCTACAAAGCTTCAATTGGACACATCTACATATACTCAATTAACTAAAGGAAGCAAAAATGTTAACTTCATGTTTCAAGCCCCATTGGTGATGACCTTGGTGATTATTGGAGAGGCACTACTAGACAATAAATTAGATGTACAACATGGGTCTCTATTCCACATCCATGTTCGAAATTCAGGTTCGATTCTCCCATTAGATGAGACTTAACATTGAGGTCATATCCTGATTCACCTTATCTGTTTTTCCATTTAATAAAATTGAACCATACATTAAAAGGACACTTAAATTCAATCCTACTCACAGGTCAGAGCTAACACAAGAAACTCTCCCAGAAAGGTTTCACTCACTGATGGCATATGACTCCCATTTTATCTTAGACCCATGGACTTGGACATCAGATCAAAAGCCCAGACAAGTATCTAATGGTGTTACTATAAACTGGGCTTTAAATTGTGATATTGTATATTACATCAAACTCCTTTCTAGATTGCTTATAGTCTCATTTATAAACTTGGGTAGAGAAATAGTTTATCACACTTTCTTTCAAAATATTATAAGTATTATAAGGAATTCTCCTTTAGAATCATGGGAAAACTTGACAAACTTAAGTTTTCACCCTGACTTTCCATTTGATCTACATCGGCCTTTTCATTTGCCAAGTCATCAAACTCAAGAGGTGTTAACGCCCAAATCTGTAGGATCCACTATCCAGTATGTTGTTTTGCAACATATAATACAGATCTCCCAGAATCCACAATTGTTACTGAAAGACCACATAGAGTTTTGGGCTCCACCTTCAGTAACTCCTGTCATTCACCCCTATAGAGTGGCAAGAGTTCTTGATCTTCTTCAACATAAAAGAGATCTGTCCTATTATGAGATTGTCAAAATAAAGGAAGACATCGACAAATACTTACTTAAAGAATCCAAATCCAATGATATCATAGCATCATCCAACGGGTCTCAAGTTATAATTGGAATCACCTCGGAATCTTTGGATTATATGTGTAAAAGATTGCCTCCTATTCCCATCTACAACACAGAACTCACCATCAGATCCTCATCATTCCCAATAAATGAAGCAGTGACAGCATCAAATGTATTGACTGATATTAAAGTCCCTTTGTTATCAGGGACCGTGACTTATGCTTTTGATCATTTAAATCAAAGTTCATCAATCTCAAAACAGAGATCCTATAAAAACTATTATTTTAGACCTGCCCCACTTCCTACTTCAGGGAGCTATAAACTCAAGAAGTGTGTTAAACTCACTGGATCTCCCAACCCAATATAATGCATTATGTTTAGCAGATGGAACAGGTGGATTCACCAGGGTTTTGGCACAAGATGAAAGATGTCCGGAGGTCTGGTATAACAGTCTCGTCAAGGAAGATACCTACGTTCCTCAAATTAGTCCCATTCCATTTGTACCTGATACCACGGATCTCCCAATCCAAGAAACCCGAGGTTACCTTAAACGGTTTAGACTGGCTCCCATTGACAATTACATAACACTCACGAAGAGTTAAATAAGATCTAAACCAATCCATAATAGAACCACCAATATCACAACTACTTAACTTCGTCAAAAGTATCTCATGGTCAACTTTATCAGATGCCTTGCTAAAATCAGTATAAATAGCATCGACTTGAGAATCCTGGTCCACATGCTGGATAATATAATTGGTGAAGGCAATTATCTATCTAAAAAATAAATAAATTAGTAGTGGTGGACCTGTAGGGCGAATGTTAGGAGAGGAGTTAAACAAACGAATGATGATACAAGACTCTCTTTATTGTATTAATAAATTTGATTATATAGGATTATTATTACACTTGTGTGTGTACTTTTATATACCCTTACTACTACTACTACTACTACACCTTCCATCCAAAAGAAAAAAAAATGTGTCAATACAAGGATACATTTTTTTTTGATACATTAAAAGATTTTATTTTCGTAAATATTAGGAACAGTTACATTATAAAATAATATATAAGGTATTTATTTTAAGAACATTTTTTTTCTTTTTTTATGATTATTTAATTTAGAATATTTATAATTACGTAATATTAAGTAATCTACAGACAGAAATAATAATAATAACAATAAATGTACTTAGATTCAGCATATAAAATATGTTTTATTTATTATTGGATATACAATTTCGTGCGATTTTTATGTACTAATTCATTTTTACCATTTTTAATTATTTCTACGTTTGGTGTTACATCTTTAACAACTTTATAAGGACCAGAGTATAGATCACTTAGTTTATTACCTGACTCATTTTTTAAGAGTACTAAATCATTTACATTGTATTTTATAGGCTTGGTATATTTATCAAATATAATTTTTCTCTTTTCTTTAGACTTTATCAAATTATTCCTTGCCTCTCTTTGTGACAATTGTAACCTGTATTTGAGCTCACATGGATAATGATCGTAGTTATAAAGTGGCTCTAAATCTACTGTCAAATTACTAGGAAGTGAACATTTTTTACCAAAGACAAGTTCATAAGGACTGAATTTCGTCTCTGTATGAACTGTCGTATTATAGGCAAACGACCAAAATGGTAACCAGTCGCTCCATGTTTCAGGGTGATTATCAATTTGAATGCGAAGAAAAGCATTTAAATTTTTATGTGACACTTTCAACGCACCTAGTGATTGGTGGTGGTAAGCAGTCGAATTTAATTGTTTTATTTGAAGCAATTTACATACCTCTTGGAATAATGATGCGGTGAACTCTTTCCCTCTGTCCGTAGTTATTACTTTCGGTACTCCATACCTAAGAATAAAGTTAGTGACCAAACTCTTTGCTACTTCGTTGGTTTTTTTAGAAATTAAGGGATATGCTTCGACATACTTAGTGAGTTCGCATTGTAGCGTTAAAGCATAAGAGTAATTATTATTATCAATTTCAAATGGACCTACTAGGTCTAAATATATCTTTTCAAACGCTGTATTAGCTGTCGTTGTTATTTCTAGTGGCTCTCTTACGGGTAACGAAAATTTCTGACGCTGACATTTGTCACAACGCCTAACAAAATTCTTTACATCCTTATCTAACCCAGGCCAATAATAATACTTTTTTATATTGTTGACCATCCTTCTCATACCTGCATGGCCACTGCTAGGTAGGAGATGGAAGTCATTTAATATCACCTTTCTGTCATCCTTATTATATATCGTTTTTACATTATTTATTATATGTACACGTGGACCGGTCCTATCATTCATAGATTTGATTTCTTCAACTAGTTTTTTAATAAATTCCTTATTACCATCCTTCTTTATTATATATACTTCATTAACATTTATTAACTTACAAAAATCATCTAATTCCCTCACAAACTCGCGTCGCGTCATTCGTGAGTCGGAACTTAGATATTTAATATAAATTATCTTTTCCTTTTCAACATAACAAAATGTATTATTTTCTTTACTAATGACTCTTAATTTTCTCAATGTTTTCAAATCATCTTTATTAACCACACGCAACTCCACTGATTCTGCTGGTTTGACATGATTACTTACGACTTTCGGTTGATCAGGCCTCAAGTCTGTGGGTATTATGTCCAACGAGGAGGATCCTGGCTTATTTATTTTTCGACATTTTGCTCGTGTCATGACACTAACGATGTTCTCATTTAATTCTTTTAACTCTTTGGAACTCAAACAGATTCTAGATAACGCATCTGCAGCTGCATTATCTGAACCCTTTACATACTCTACGTCAAAATTATATTCCTCTAATACCAACCGAAACTTCATAAGCCTGCTCGATGGATCTCTCATGCCAAATAGGTATACTAGAGGTTTATGGTCAGTCCTGATTTTAAAATATTGCCCATACAGGTACGGTCTGAAATGTTTCACGGCCCATACTATCGCTAACAACTCTTTTTCTATAACTGGATAGTTTAATTCAGCCTTATTTAGAGATCTGCTAGTAAAAGCTATAGGTCTTCCATTTTTATTCGACAGAACTGCTCCAATTGCTTTATTAGATGCATCGGTTTGTAAAATGAAATAATTTTCTTTTGAAAAATCAGGGTAATCTAAAACTGGGGGGGACATAATACGTTTTTTGAGTGTTTCAAAAGACTTTTGACATTTTTCAGTCCAAACAAAATTAGTATTTTTCCTACAAAGTTGGTTTAATGGTTGCGCAATTTCAGCAAACTTGGGTATAAACTTTCTATAATAATTTGTGAACGCCACAAATCTTTTAACTTCGTCGGCATTCTGCGGACAAGGATAGTTTTTTTACTGCATTTATTTTTTCAGGATCAGGTAAAATCCCTTCGTTAGATATACAATGTCCCAAATATAAAATTTGTTTTTTAAGAAATGTACATTTTGAAGGATTCAATTTTAAGTTTACTGAACGAAGTCTTTCGAAAACATCCTGTAAGTTTTTATTATGGTGGTCTAGTTGTCTACCAAAAACAATGACGTCATCTAAATAAATCAAGCATTTTTCATTATTTAGTCCTGACATTGCTAAATTCATCATTCGCGAGAAAGAACTGGGACTTGTTTTTAATCCCATGGGCATTCTCGTCATCTGGTATTGACCAGAATTGAAAGCAGTAAATTTTCGACAACTTTTATCTAAATTAACATTGTAATACCCTTGATATAAATCTAAATGTGTAAAATAGACACTTCCAGACAAAGATTCTAAAATTTCTGTAATATCAGGGAGGGGGTACTTATCGTCCTCTATACAGTTATTTAATTTACGGTAATCCACTACCAATCGCCATTTTTTATTACCCGATTCATCTAATTTTTTAGGCACCAATAATATTGGGCTAGACCAGTCGCTTTTACTAGGTTCTATAATCCCTTCTTTAAGCATGTTGCTAATTTGACGATTAATTTCCTTTTTCTGACTAATTGGTAACCTATAGGGTTTCGAAAACACTGGACTAACGTTTGATTTCAAAAAAATATTGTGAGTGTAAATATCTGTTGTTGTCAATTTATCGCCCTCTAAATAAAAAACATCTGCATATTTTGCACAAATATTTTGAATACTTTGACTTTCTAAGTCATTTAAATCATTTAATTTTAATGAGGAAAATAATCGTTTTACTCGGTCTGAATTATTCTCATTTTTCTCAAAACTACAAATATTATAATCGTTAAGATCATGAATTGCAGGATTTATTCCTGACAATGTTACTGATTTTTCGGTAACATTTAATATTTTTATTGGTATTTTTCCCCTAATTGGTGTCGCTATCGAGCTAGCCAAATAAACGCCATCTTGTAATTCTTGTGAACAAATAATGCAATCGGTTTGAAAATCAGTTTGGATATAATGTATGGATTCACTTCTTGGGGGAATTTCCAATACGTTAATATTATAATTATTAGTGAAAGGCAAGAAACAAGTGTGGCCTGACTCTAACTTCAAAGATAAAATATTTTTCTCGAAATCTAAACATGCTCCAAATCTATTCAAAAAGTCTCTACCTAGAATTCCATGCGACGAAATTGGTAACGAATTAAAAACAAAGAACTTGTGATTAATAACAGATCCATGAATCATTAATGGAACATAAACATATCCGATTGTTTGCACCTCGCCACCTAGACCGTTTATAATTACATTCTCTTTATGTAATGAAACACTTAATTCGATAGCATGTTTATATGTTACGGCGGATAAAGATGCGCCCGTGTCGACTAAGAAAGAATAAGTTTTATTGCATGATGAAACTGGTAAATGAATAAAACGATTGCTATTACTACTAGCCAAAATTAAATGATTTTGTTTATTCTCGAAAAAACTTATCTAGTTGGGGGTTCATCTGAAGTTGATTTTTGGTTTTCATTAATTATATTGACTATATTTCTTTTTATCCCTTGATTTCTGCGATAATTACGAAACGTACCTCGATTATATCGTCCTCGCTGTCCTTGGCCACGTGAGTTCGAGTGGTTCCATGAACTCGATCGCTGCGAGTTTCCGTGGTAGTGTCCTCGCTGTGAAAATGTTTGCCGATTACGCCCGTTGCCGCGTGGGTACCTAGAGTTATAATGAAAATTCCTAGAATAATAAAATTTCTTACTGGACATACCCATCACCTCTCCTGCGGCCGATGATGATGAAGTCTCTTCATCTTGAGCTGCTTGAATGGCATCCTTCAGGGAGCTGTAATTTCTAGCAGATATTATTGTGCTGATTCGACGATTTCGTAAGCCATCGGAAAATTGCTTGATCGCTTGTTTTTCATTAACAGTTTTCAAAATATTGTAATATTCGGTATTACCGTTGGCTTGCGATATCGTAAGGTCCACAAATAACTCTGTTATTTGTTTTCCGTAATCAGCAATTGGCATATCATTTTGGCGTAATTTTTGCAATTTACTTTGAATTGCTGCTGCGCTTTTTCTTGGCAACAACTCTTTCTGCATGTCACTAACCAAGTCTTCAACATTAGAGTAATCGTCTTGAAGACGTAATTTAGCAGATTGAGATAATCTACTTTTTAATATGAATTTAATTAAATTATTTTTGCATTCCTGTTTTGTTAACAAAGAATTATAATACTGAATATTGTCTACTAATTGTTTTACACTTGTCTCGTCATCTGACATAACAGGTAATAAAGTCAGAGCCGTTTTCAAATCGAAAGTATCCATATTGCTCGGATTTTCAGATTGTACACACTGGGGCTTACACAATTTTATAATATCCTGATATAATGATTCAAAATTCTTACAATAAGTTTGATAAGATGGAATATCAGTAGATTTAATCTTACCTTCCTTTACTTTACTATTAAAATTTATTAACAACTTAGAATAGTCACTAAATATTTCATTGGCCTCTTTAAGTTTAGTATTTAAAACTTTTCCTTCACGTCTACTCGGTCCAATTTTAATTAAATATGTTCTCACTTCTTTTAATTTCTCATATAATTGTTCTAAAGAAATATTCATAACTTACCACCAATACGTAGAATAGAGTATACTATACATAATTTTACGAAATATTTAATGTAATAATAATACGGTTAACTGACGATTAAAGACAGTACAACGAATATATGATTTAATTTAAAATATAAAGTTCGGTAATATAGACTAGAGTCCCAGATTTATGTAATTGATTTATAAACACATTACCCTTTTTTTTTCACTATTAATAGACACGCACCTTTTTTACTCATTTTATATACACGTAAACTCCACTTTTAAACACTGATCAGCGCCGGTCATACTTTATAATACGCCCTTGGTTGACTTGCCTCTTCCACATTTGTGGAGGGTTGTGGTTGCCGAAAAATAGACCTTCTCAGGGTATTTCTGTTTATCTCTGTGTTAATCCACTTTATATGACATCGCCTATATGTCCGATAGAAGCAATACAGGGACCCCAGTAGAAGTACTAGCACAATGATAGACAGCAAAATATTACTCGTAGTCAGGTGAAATTGTAATTGTTCAACTCCTGCCTTATTGCTTCCCACTGCGTTTTGCACAATTACGGTATCTTCTTTAGTCTGTTTACCGCCCATCTTGGATGTTATTTTTCGTTAACTTTTTGTTAAACACGTGTACACAGTCGCGCAGCTCAAGATAGAACGCCATAGCTTGATTTAGTTCATCAGTTGCACATAGAAAAAATGTTCCACTCCAAATACGGCGAAGGGTGTCATATTCGCGTCGCGAATTACTTCGGCAGGGTCGCCATGTAGGGCGAATGTTAGGAGAGGAGTTAAACAAACGAATGATGATACAAGACTCTCTTTATTGTATTAATAAATTTGATTATATAGGATTATTATTACACTTGTGTGTGTACTTTTATATACCCTTACTACTACTACTACTACTACAGACCTATTTTTAAGGACACTATGTTGACAATCAGTAATTTGAAGTTTTAGTAAATTGTAAACATAAGGGTAGATTAAAATTTGAAAATTTTAGGAAAAATAGATAAAATGGATGGGTCTGTAATTTATAATATTATCCTTAGTACCATCTTTGTAAATGGGAAACATTTTTGCCATTTTTAAGTAGGTAGAAAATAATCCAGTTTTAAGAGATTCGTTGAAGATACAAGAAAGTGGCAATGATAGTTGCTTATCACATCGATATATAAACAAAGGCGGTAATCCACCTGGGCCCAGACCTTTATTTAAGTCAAGTCCTCCTCGTGACCTCGTGAGAATTAAATTATCCGATAACATAACTCCAATAACTAACTAAGCGAGGATGAAAAAGTATGGACACCATTGCCTTTATGCTAACAAACTTGTGTATTCAGATTTTTACAATAAATAGATGTGAAATTTTTCGCAAAGAGTTCACTTATGCTTCTTTCATCCACTCCAGTTTCATGGTCTAATTGCATACGGGATGGTATATTACTACTATTTTTACGCTTATGCTTTAAAAACGTCCCAAAGTATTTAGGATTTGAAGTTATACTATGTTCAAGGCGTTTGTAATGACTATTATAGCACTGTAACATAAATTTTTTTGTTCTTTGTTTTAGCAAGTCTAGGGCAATTGTATCTACCGGATTATTATATTTCATAACACGTTGTCTAATATTCTTCTGTTTCCTTTAATTGTCCTTATAAGACCTTTAGAAAACCAAATTGGATATTTGATGCTTTTAGATGTAGTTAATGGTACATGTTTACTTATAATAGCATGCAATACATAATAAAAACGAGTAACCATTTCATCGACATCCCTGTATAAAGAGTCTCCCACGCAGAAGCGGCTTGCGGTGGCGGCCAGTTATATTTGCTTGCAATATAAGTGAGTTTGTAAACAAATGCGGCCTTGACAGCATGCCGCATGCCCCGCCCCCTCCGCCAACGCCTGTGTATTAGCGAACGTGCGCCCTCTATCGGCGACTAGTGGCCGCGGCGCGTTCAGTTGCAAATTTTTACAGGCCGCGTGTACGGCGTGCGAAATGGCGCTAAATACAGAGATTTTAACAGAAACAGTGCAAAATTTCACATCTTGATTGCAAAAGAATTAGGATTAAAAACAAAATATGGGATAATATTGCTAAATATAATAAGAATAAAAAAACATCTTCATGGTTAGCCATATTGACTGACGTCCGATCGTAGCACAGGCATCACAGCGAATGGAGCTTCAGGCCGCCACCGCAAGCCTCTTGTGTGTGGCAGACGCTTAATGCTATATGCATTAAGCGTCTCCCACACACACAAGCGGCTATTGAGCAAATCAACACTCTCCAATTCATTTTTAATAGACTCATAGTTAGCTTTGTGGAAATTTGGCCTAGGGTGCTGGGATGGTTGAAAATGATTGATGAAGTGGAAAGTAATTTCAAATACAAGAGATTGATGAAAAAGATCAAAAGCGGTTAATGCTTCGTCGGCGTCACCAACAAATACATTACTTTCTGTTGAGAATATTAAATCGAGCATTTTCCAGTTTTTGTCTTTAATGTAATTGAACTGCTTAAGATTATTTAGGGCCATAAACTCAGAGATCATATAAAAGTATTGGCATTGAGAGTCATTTAAAGTAGTAAATGGGTCATTATCATTTTTCAGCCACTCCAAATTAGGAAGATAAAGTCAGCAATTATTAGTTTATAAAATCCATAAAAGTTCAACACAAAAATTACTTTATAAGCATGCAATATCAGAAACAGTTTCTCGAAGTTCAGACGCAATCTTTTTCTCAATCAAGATGGTCAACTCCTTCATTAAAATATTTTTATATTCTGACTGTATGATGTCCCTAACTTCATCGACAGTGGGGTAGAGAGAAGGGGTTTCATATTCACTTGCGACTGGAGAAGTACCGAACCTGTTGCCTCGTGATCGCTGCAATACCCAATTAGGTGATGATCGAGTGCTCTTAAGATTATGCCTTACAGGTGTTTTCGTATTGTCGCCCTTGGGTCTCTTGCTGATACAGCTTGGACAAGCCCAAACTGGAGCGGGCTCACTAAAAGATTTCCTGGGTGATAAATTATCACAAAGCTCATGACATGCTTGTTTGCAGTAAGCACATTTGCAAAAATTATCGCTTTTTATATCAAGCTTGCAATCCACGCAGATTTTCGGCATATTAATATATTTATATCTTTATATATAAAAATTACGTGTCACGTTGTTTGTCCGCGATGGAGTCCTAAACTACTGAACTGATTTCAATGAAATTTTGCACACTGTGCAATTTGGTCCAACTTGAGAGATAGGATAGTTTTTATCCTGATAAGTGACAGGATTTTTTTATATGAAGGGTAGTCGAAAAGGGCACAACAACGTCTGCCTAGCCAGCTAGTAGTATATAAATACAAAAAACAAACTGTTGATAGTTTGGTTCGGCGAGTCAGTGACCGTAGTAAGTGCAGGAGTGGCTCGTAGATGTATCGTAGCAAAGTGGGCAGGACTACTTGTGCCGTACTTTGGAAGCTCGTACCACTGTCAAAATCGTAGACAACCAGCTCGGCAAAAATCACGAACAATCGGAAAGTATCAGCTTCTTGCGTACACACAGCAGCTATGACGGGCACGAGTTGATCGTTTTAAGCACGCTTATGTGAGGTAGGTCAAGGTTGCGACCAGTAATTAAATATTTCTAAAATGTTTGGTCACTGTACCGGAACGCGTGATTAAATTTAAAAACGGCTTTCACTATGTTAATAGTCGTTTCACTGAAATGGTACTAAATTTGAAAGTAATGGTGGACTTTTTGTTAACAATTGCAAAATAAAAATAAAGAGAGATGACTAAACGGTGTTGTCGAACGATACGCTCGTACAGGACTATTCTAATAAGATATAATTTTGTTCCAACAGACGGTGCAGGTTATCATTAGCCATCATGTAACATAATACGAGGGAGCTCAATATAAAGCAACAGCGAGCACACAGGACAGTACTAAGCGGCTTCATCAGTTTGCGTATAGTAATGACTAGTATATTATGTACTCTATAGAAAGGGAATTGTTTTTTTTTATATAGAATAATGGTGACAAGTGAGCACACAGCACCTGATGGTAAATGGATGCTGTGGCCCATAGATAACTATATTTATCCTCGATTAAAAATGAAAATGTAGATATGTTGTTACACCTGAGGACTAAGATGGAATGCCTCATATCCTGTAAAAAGGGTCTCCGGTTCTCTACATTCACCATACGGAACACAGTAGCATTGAGCTGCTATTTTATGCCGGTATTTTGTGAGAGCGACCCATTCGTGCTACAACTATAACATAGCTGCAGCGTGTGTCTACCATGTAATATACATTGCGCGAATGAGTGTATGTGTGTTTGTGTGTTGGTGATTTACCGATTTAAATGTAAGGAGATACCCTCATGTGTCTGTGAACCAGGCGTGGAGGAGACAGTGCTGCACATACTACTTGAATGTCCCAGATTTGGTAAAGATAAACAGGAGTTTGAAACTGCGTTCGGAATAAACATGGAAAGAGGTAACCTTTGGTCATTGTTAGCTGAAAAAGAGACTAGAGCAAAATTTATTACTTATTGTGAGGGAATTGTTAAACGAGTTGCAAAAACTAATAAAGATTAACATCATCATTAAAATAAATAAATAAATAAAAGTGATAACTACAACACCTTCCAAACTGAAGTATATCGCGTATAGATAGAGAGAATGCACTAAACACAGTAATATCGTGAGTTTTTATCACTTTTTTAATTAAAATTTTAAATACAGAAACTAAACGCTAACAGATATAAAAAGACTGAAATGAAATGTCAGAGGGCTGCATATAAAAAAAACCTAACCTAACCTAACATTTTTTTTTACATGGGGAAATGCCTACGCATACCAGCCTCGCCGGGGCAAGGACGGGTTATGTCGGACTCGCACCGACTAAAACCCCATGGTGTTCCAAACTCGTTGTATATTGGCAGGGCCACGGGAACGCTTTCGCACACATCCGCGGCCCCACCTGCGCTGGCCGCCCCTTGGCAGCGCCTCCTCGGGAGAGGACTACTCTTCCCCCATCTCCTTCTCAGGTAAGGCACACCAGAACACATGGTGCGCCCTCCTACTCGGCCTCCAACTCCACCTGCGTATCGGACTCCCCCGAGTCCAATACGCTGAGGCCATGGGGCCAGGAAAATCGAGCGCTTAGTAGCACCCGCTTTCCCGACCCCAACGGCGAATCTGGTCTCTGGCTCTGCCGCCAACCAAGCTTCGGCCGCGGAGGGTAGGGAGAGCGGCGCCTCGCAATACCGACACCCCTCTCCCCCCGCGGCCCCACCACCACCACATCAACGGTGCGGCCCCGTCTGAGTCGCGGAGGATAGGGTGTGTGGCGCATCGCCATACCAGCACTCCTCTTCCTCCGCGACTCCACCTCGGCTGCAGCGGTAGAGGGAGCGGACACCGCTCTATCCGCAGCCCACCATAACACATCCGAAGTGGGCTCGCGAAGCCCAATCGGAGTGGCCACCTCAGGCCGGCCCTACACCACGGGCCAGCCAAGGGGTTCCTCTTCGTTCACCGTGGGTGACCAAGCCACGGCTACTAAGCCACGACACGCCACGACAAGGCGGGAATTTATCATTTTGGGCGTCGTCAAAAATATTGTACGTTTCACAAAATGAGTATAATCGTTTGAACATAGCTCATTCAAAAATTTTTGAAATTACGGGTAAGAGTGCAATGGGTCAGTAGTTCTTGGGGTCCGTTTTTTTGTCTTTTTTATGTATTGGCTTTATAATAGCAATTTTTAGTAGGTCAGGGAATACTCCTTCAGAAAAGGATTGATTTATAATTAAAGTTAACGACGGAACTATTTCTTCGGCACATTTTTTAATAATAGTGGACGGCAGCTCATCAACACCGAAGCTGGATTTTAATTTTAGTTGTCGTACCAATGACATTACCACTCGTTCATCCACTGGGGTTAAGAACATCGAGTGCAGGGACGGGCGCATAACGGGGCGGCCGCGTGGCGCGGGCGCACTGCCTACCGCGCCGCTCCCGACTGATGCGAACAGCTCGTTAAAAACATTAGAAACCTCATGCGGGTCAGATATTGATTTATTGTTGATATGCAATTTAATATTTTCATTATATTTTTTTACCTTAACATGCTTTGTTTTTTTCATTTATTAATTGCCACATACATTTAATTTTATTAGTTGCTTTATTCATTCTTTTAATTGATTGTAATTGTTTTGATTTTATTATAACCTTATTCAAATATTTTTCATATTGTTAGTAATAATTTTGTAAAATTTTATTTTTCGAATACATAACATGAATTTTTAGTAATCTTTTATGTTTACAAGATTTTTAATACCGTATGTTAGCCATGATTTATATCTTTGTTTATTATAAATTTTTAATCGTTTATATGGAATACAATATTCTAGTGCATCGTGTAATATTTTATTTAATGAATTGTAATTTTCGTCAACAGTTTTATTATTTGAAATGAACTTTTGCCAGTTTGTATTTTGTAAATATTGTTTGAATTTATTTATATTATTTTCATTTTATATTCTTTTACATATATAAAAATAAGGATTGTTATTTAGTTCTGATGGAACATTTTTTAATTGTAGCATTGCACATTTGTGGTCTGAAAAGCCTAACTCTAATACCGTAGTACTTACGTTTTTTTGACTGCAATTTGTGAATATCAAATCTATACATTTTTCCAGGCGTGTGGGTTCTTTTATAAGTTGCTTAAAATTTGACTCTAGCATGGTATTTAGGAGTTCTGATGTATGTTTTGATTTTACTAATGTATTCACATTAAAATCGCCACCAATAATAATTTTTTTATGACATATTGAAGAATTTGATTTAATTGACTGTAAAATATGTCTGTCTCTCTACTGTTCCAATATAATGCAATTAACAATATATCCAATTTCGAAAGTTCAACAGCACAAACTTCAATAATATATTCAATAGACATGTACATGATATCCGTTCGTTCAACGTATTCGATGTTGTTTTTAGTAATACGCATATACCGCCGCCGATATATTTTTCTATGTGGAACGCTGCAGCCAAGTGGTAATCGCTAAGTTGCACGTGTGAGGCCTTATTTTTTGTACGCCAGGTTTCGGAGATACAAATTGCTTGGTATTCATTTTTGTGGTCATCCAGGAACGATTCTAATAAATCACTCTTATTAAATAAGCTTTGCATGTTTTGAAAAATAATGTTAAAAGTAGGTGCTGCACTGCTCACGAAAGTTATAACTTTCTTTATTTATGTTTTTCGAACGTCTATTATATTCTCTTCTATTCGTTTTCTCAGTTTCAGTGTTTCCTGTTTTCGATGCATCATTCACTTCGACATCGACGTGTGACTCGTCATTATTAGTGTGTTTATATTCCTGGCCGTTAATCAAAAGTTTATTATTTCTCAGTAGAGCATGATGGTCTTGTTTTCTGGCTTCATGCATTAAATTTCTTAACTTTTTCCGTATCTGGCGTGAAGTTTCGTCCAGGTGTTCAGTGATGGCAAGTCCTGTATTTCTAAGATATAATTTGTTATCAAGGATATAATGAACCATTTTTTTGCTTATTAGTTCGATAACAAGTGGTCTTCTTTTTTCCTTCTTTCCAAGTCTATTTATACTTTTTATATACTCTTCTAAATTAATATTTAATAAATTCTGAAATATGTAAGTCACACGGCTATGCAGTTCGTGTTCAGTCTCCCAGTAGTTTTCATCCAATCCGTATAGAACAAACTTCCTATTATTTTCGAAATTGTACAACCACTCTGTATGCTGTTTTGTTTGTAGTGTTCGCTGTAATTCGTTAATTTCTAACTGCAATCTATTTGTTTCATTTTGGAGATCTTTTGTTTGTATGTTTAGTATGTTTATTTCTGTTTTCATAGTATGTTGTTCTGTAGATATAGTATTTACATGTAGTGATATTTCATTTGTTACTGTAGTTGAAATTTCTTGTAATAACATAGTTTTTATTTCTGATAATAGTGTATTCTTATTGATTTCCAGTTTTTTTTTCTTCTAAAAGTTCTTCTATTTGGGTAAGCAGTAGTGAGTCAATTTGACAGTTGTTCAAGATGTTCTCCGTACACGTATTCCTCAAAATACTTTCATCATCATCATAGACCGTGGTTGTATCATACGAGCTTGTTGTTTGCTTCCTTCTCATCGTCACATTAGCCTCAGTTGTTGGTGTTTGTTGCGGTTGAAGGCTATTTTGGGTGCGAACTGGTGTGTTTGTATTTCCAGTTTTGAGCATTTTACATCGACAAGCATGGCATTTCCAATTTTGTTTGTGTTCAGCGCTCATCGTGTTATTAAATCGCACAATAACAAATACTGTTTTTCGCTTTAATCGGTGTTTTTTGTTTCAGATATCACCGGAGACGATGATTGTGGTGCAACGGGGAGTAGATGGCAAGAAAATATGGAAGAAAAATGAAGATTTGAGAAAATTTGAAAATTAATTAAAATTACGTTAACTAAAATACGAATATTGTGTTTTAAAACTAGAAATTGGCAAAAAAATGTCTGATATTACTCATAATATGTTAGAATTATTTAAAAGCTAAAAGTTAAGACCTAAATTATCATTGTAGGACGCGAATTAAGAAAGATATTAAGATTTTATGTTATAAATTTATAAATATTTCGGACTTAACCACTATACCTCGGTTCTATACAAATACTATTTTTCGCTTTAATCGGTGTTTTTTGTTTCAGATATCACCGGGGACGATGATTGTGGTACAACGGGGAGTAGATGGCAAGAAATTTGGAAGAAAAATGAAGATTTGAGAAAATTTGAATATTAATTAAAATTACGTTAACTAAAATACGAATATTGTGTTTTAAAACTAGAAATTGGCTAAAAAATGCCTGAAATTACTTATAATATGTTGGTTTTTTTTTTTGCGCCCGAAGCAATTTGGAAATGGGCTACCCTTTACGTAGGGAGGCGGAAAATGCATTACGCATACCACGAAAGGCTGTCCTTCGTGGCTATGGGGGACTCACACCTAACTGGGAGCCTAAGTGATACCCCCCAAAAACCGCCTTTGGGGACTGACAACCAGCTGTTTAAAGCTTCATATGCCGTGTCGTAAAGTGACCCTCTTTTGGGAAAAAGAGAGCGCAGACGGCTATAAGCCGCTGAGGGAGTGCCTACGAAGGCATTTTAATTATTAATAAAATTTAATTCATCATCATCATCATCATTACAGCCCTTCACAAGTCCACTGCTGAACATAGGCCTCCCCCAAAGAATGCCACAAAGCACGGTCCTGAGCCACCTGCATCCATCGACTTCCTGCATGTCTTACCAGGTCGTCACTCCATCTTGTGGGGGGACGCCCTACACTTCGCCTACCGGTACGAGGCTGCCACTCGAGAACCTTTCTTCCCCATCGGTAGTCGGTTCTGCGAGCTATATGGCCGGCCCACTGCCACTTCAGCTTACTAATCCGTTAAAATTAATTTTTCATAATTAAATTAATAAAATTTAATTATGAAAAATTTATTATGAATTGGACTGAACCGCCAGGAGGCAGTTCAAGTCGTTTGACAGTTTGTTTGGCGTGTCCGAGAGAGAGTTCCTCGGCCTGCGGATGCGATAGCGGGAGGGGAGTGGGGCCGCATAACTAGCTGCCTCACGAATAAATTTGTTACTATGAGACTCTGAGACTTTAAAGAAGTTTTCAGAGAGTTTTTTAATAAATTGTTGTATTGTTGGGATTTCTAAATCCCGATGAAGGTCGGCATTACGGACGTACCAAGGTGTGTTCGTAGCTCGACGACAGAAGTGATTTTGGACTACTTGAAGTTCGTTTATGAGTTTAGAGTTAGCGTGTGCAAAAATAGGTGCCGCGTAAGACATTACCGGTCGTATACAAACCTTATAAAGGGTTCGCTTATTTCTTAGAGACATTTTATTATGTCGACCTAACATACTGTTAAGCCTACCTAGGTAAAACCGTGCTAGACGGGTGACTCTTTTGATATGAGGCTCGAAAGTAAGCCTTGTGTCAAGGGTGACACCTAAATATTTAGCAGATGTATGCCAGGGAACTGTGGTCTCTAACATACGTATCGGTGGGATATTTTTATTGATTTTGAATCGGCGTCGTTTCCAATCGAATTGAACTGCGGAGCTCTTATCCGGGTTCACATCGATGCGCCATTTTTGGAACCAAGCTCCTAGGTCATCGACTGAGTTTTGGATCTTGTTCCTTACGAAAGGTAGTGTGTGGCCTTTAAAGTAGAGGGCAGTGTCATCTCCAAATAGGGAAAGCTGTACACCATTCGACGGGATTGGAATGTCGTTGGTGTACAAGATGTAGAGGAGGGGAGCAAGTACTGATCCCTGAGGAAAACCAGCTTTGATGGGTCTCTGAGAGGAGAGCGTGCCTTCGTATCTAAAACGAAAGGAACGATGTTGTAAGTAAGAGGCCACGAGACGTACTAGACGATCGGAGAGACTTATTCTGTATAGTTTAAATATAAGGCCTTCGTGCCATACTCGGTCGAAGGCTTTGGCGATGTCGAAAAAGACCGCGATGGTTTTATGTCTACGAGGATAAAAACCGCTGAGGATGTATTCCACAATGCGGTGGACTTGTTGGGGGCAGGAGTGTTTCGCTCGGAAACCAAATTGGTGGGGGATGACAATAGGGTCACCGTCTGTGGGAAACAGATAGCGCCTCATTCGATTTTGAATGACTCTTTAAAAGAGCTTGCTCATGGCCTTGAGGAGGCTAATGGGACGATGACTGGAGGGGAGGTTAAGAGGCTTGCCTGGCTTGGGAATACCAATGACAGTTGCCTCTTTCCACGAAGTTGGAAAGTAACTAAGATTGAAGCAGGCGTTGAAAATAATAGCTAAGAGGGTTAACACCTGCTCTGGAAAGTATTTAAGGGCTTGGTTGGATATGCCATCCGCGCCCGGAGCTTTTTTGGGCTTAAGTCCTTTGATGAGGGAAGAGATCTCATCATTGGACACAGTAATGGGGTCAGAGGTTGTAGGGGGTGAGTTCCGACGGCGGACCTCATCCTCCACTTCCTGAATATGTGAGGGGTCGACAGGCTGAGAGCTAGGAGAGCATTGTTCGGCAATGCTGTCTGCGAAGCACTCAGCCTTTTCGTCGTCCTCGAAGGCAACCGTACCGTCGGGGCGAGAAAGAGGGGGAGTGTGAGTTATATTGTCGTAATTTCATAAAATTTTAAAAATTTTATGAAATTACGACAATAAAAAGACGGATTATTTGAAAATTTGTTATAAAACTGTGAAAATTTTATGAAAAAACTACAGGGAATTATAGAGGGCAATGAATTACACTATATAAAACGAAAATATTAACAGAAAAGACCAATTTTCAGCAAACTTAGAGATGAATTTATGTTTTATTTATGAATTTTCAACTATAAAAGAGTGAAAAATACGAAATTTAATTAATTAACGGTAAATATTTACTAAGAAAACTGCAGGGATATATGAGGGCCAACTGATTACACTAATTAGAGAAAATTTGAACGAAAAATACCAATATTTAAGAAAGTTATTTGCGAAGATGTGGTTAATTTTATGTATTTTTAGCGATCGACCACTTTACCTCGGTTTTGATAAGTAGCGATTTTCTCTAATTCCGTGTATTTTATTTTGCAGATTTTAGTGCAGTTGGCAGTTTCTACGCGGGGCGGACCTGACTAAAGCTAAAAGAACGAAATAAAAGCAGGTATGAAAAATTTTAAAAATTTTATGAAATTACGACAATAAAAAGACGGATTATTTGAAAATTTGTTGTAAAACTGTGAAAATTTTATGAAAAAACTACAGGGAATTATAGAGGGCAATGAATTACACTATATAAAACGAAAATATTAACAGAAAAGACCAATTTTCAGCAAAATTAGAGATGAATTTATGTTTTATTTATGAATTTTCAACTATGAAAGAGTGAAAAATACGAAATTTAATTATTTAACGGTAAATATTTACTAACAAAACTGCAGGGATATATAAGGGCCAACTGATTACACTAATTAGAGAAAATTTGAACGAAAAATACCAATATTTAAGAAAGTTATTAGCAAAGATGTAGTTCGGTTAGGTTAGGTTAGGTTCCCGTGTGGAGTTGCCAGAGCTCCCATCGGGCGCGTCCCCAGGTGGCGGATAGGGGAACGCCACTCAGATATGGGTGGTAGCGGGAAACCGTCGTGGACCAAAACTGGCTGGCTGAGGGCTTGTTTGGCTAATGGAGGGCCTTCTAGTTGCTTCCTGTATCCTCTCCGTTGAGAGGAACAGAGAATGTGACATGCGCGGTGAGGTGCCAGGTGCACTCGGCTTTTGCCGACGCCGGGCAACCCGTAATCGCGGGATTCTCAGGGACCACACCCTGGAAAAAAAAAAGGAAACTGAATGGGCTCAGTGTTCCCTCACCCGGTCTCTGGGCAGGCATGGGAAGAACCCATATCGACTCTGCCACCATTCGAACCTCGGAATCCCTCTGGCGTGTCGTGGATCACGTCTCGCGGCGCCTAAGGGGCCGAGGGCTCTTGGCTTAACCGCCTGGAGTCGCGAGGATGATAACCTCTTTAAAAAATCACCCGAAGCTCAAGCGTGGCACGCCGTGAGGAGCTGCATGGCTGATGGGTAAATGTTCAGTCGTTAGCGTTGCCCCCGTCGGGGTACCGGCCGACACCCTTGACGGGTTACGCATAGGCTTATCCGGGCACAGGAGGCACTGCTCGGATGGACTGCTATTTCCTCCACACTCGTGGGATAAAACATGGAAAAATATAAAAACTTTAAAAACGTAGAGATTGAAAAGGAGGCAGTATCAGATACTGGAAGCGGTGGAAATCGGTCGCGTGGGACGTCTTCCGCTAGGAAACGTCCAGTGTGCCGGTCTTCAGAAGAGGAAGGCCTGCCGGCTCCCAAGTTGCCGACTTCGGGGAGGGGTCGGCAGGCATCGAGAGGGGCGAGTGCTTCGCAGCCGCGGAGGGATAAGCACGGTCGGTTCGTATGCTCCAATACCTCGGCGGCTAGTGAAGCAGAGAGCGACATGGGGTTCACTACGGAGGACCCTGGCGATGGCGGTGAAAGCTGTGCCTCGCTGGGGAGCTCAAAGGCGGAGCTCAACGCCGCCAAGAGGGAGCAGCGTAAAGCCGTCGCGGCCGACGAAGTGTCGGAAATGGCCCGACGTGCTCGCGAGCGACGAGCTGCTCTTGCGGCAGAAGGGGGAGAACCATCTGCGGTGGCCTTAAGCCAGCTGGCTCTGGATGGTGTGGACTTAGTCCTGAAGGTTGCCACCAAGTCTGGCAGCCTGAAGGGCACGTTCACCCGTGGCTTAAAGGAGGCTGCCGCGGATATTAGGGAGGCGGTTGGCATCCTCCTCAACAGGACGGCCTCTGACGAGGTCGCAAAGTGGCAGGAGGAAAACAGCCGCCTCAGAAATGACATGGAGGACCTCTGACGGCAAGTCGCTGCGCTGAGCGAAGAGCAGCAGCGACGCACGTCCACCGATGCCGCACCTGTAGTGGCCCCGACTCCCGCACCGCAACCGGCAAGCCCTCGTACCGACGAAGAGGTCGAGCGCATTGTTCGGATCTGCATGCTCCAGTGCGGGAGCATGGTTAATGCTCGGCTGGAGGCGATTTCACGGCGTCTCCCGGCGGAAATCCTCCGTCCGCCTTTGGCGGCGGACACTCGGAGAACTGAGGAGCCGCCGAGACTTGCGCCTCAAAAGGGGAAGCCCGCGGAGGGTAACAAAAAGCCCGCGGAGGGAGCTCCTTCGAGCGAGCAGCCCACGACTTTGAGCTATCAATTTTCTCTATTTCCGCGTGTTTTATTTTACAGATTTGAGTGCAGATGGCAGTTTCTACACTAGACGGACCTTACAGAAGCAAAAAGAGCGAAATAAAAGCAGATTTGAAAAAATTTAAAAATTTTATGAAAATACGACTTTAAGAAAACGAATTATATGAAAATTTGTAATTTTACTGTGAAAATTGTATAAAAAACTAGCTGGAATTATAGGGGGCAATTAGTTACACTATATAAAAAGAAAATATGAACAGAAAAGACAAATTTTATGCAAAGTTAGAGAAGATTTTATGTTTTATTTGTGAATTTACGACTATAAAACAATGAAAAATGTGAAAATTTATAATATAACAGTGAAAATTTAATAAGAAAACTATAGGGTAATATGAGGAGCATTTAGTTGTATTATTTAGAAAAAATTTGAACAAAAAAGACGAAGTTTTATGAAAGTTATAGTTGAATAAGCAAAGTTGTAGTTGAATTTAATTATTTGTATCGATTAACCACTATACCTCGGTTTAGGTAAGTATCGATTTTCTCTATTTCCGCGTGTTTTATTTTACAGATTTGAGTGCAGATGGCAGTTTCTACACTAGACGGACCTTACAGAAGCAAAAAGAGCGAAATAAAAGCAGATTTGAAAAAATTTAAAAATTTAATGAAAATACGACTTTAAGAAAACGAATTATATGAAAATTTGTAATTTTACTGTGAAAATTGTATAACAAAAACTAGCTGGAATTACTGGGACAACTAGTTACACTATATAAAAAGAAAATATGAACAGAAAAGACAAATTTTATGCAAAGTTAGAGAAGATTTTATGTTTTATTTGTGAATTTACGACTATAAAACTATGAAAAATGTGAAAATTTATAATATAACAGTGAAAATTTAATAAGAAAACTATAGGGTAATATGGGGAGCATTTAGTTGTATTATTTAGAAAAAATTTGAACAAAAAAGACGAAGTTTTATGAAAGTTATAAGCAAAGTTGTAGTTGAATTTAATTATTTGTATCGATTAACCACTATACCTCGGTTTAGGTAAGTATCGATTTTCTCTATTTCCGCGTGTTTTACTTTACAGATTTGAGTGCAGATGGCAGTTTCTACACTAGACGGACCTTACAGAAGCAAAAAGAGCGAAATAAAAGCAGATTTGAAAAAATTTAAAAATTTAATGAAAATACGACTTTAAGAAAACGAATTATATGAAAATTTGTAATTTTACTGTGAAAATTGTATAAAAAAACTAGCTGCAATTACAGGGGGAAATTAGTTACACTATATAAAAAGAAAATATAAACAGAAAAGACAAATTTTATGCAAAGTTAGAGAAGATTTTATGTTTTATTTGTGAATTTACGACTATAAAACAATGAAAAATGTGAAAATTTATTATATAACAGTGAAAATTTAATAAGAAAACTATAGGGTAATATGGGGAGCATTTAGTTGTATTATTTAGAAAAAATTTGAACAAAAAAAACGAAGTTTTATGAAAGTTATAAGCAAAGTTGTAGTTGAATTTAATTATTTGTATCGATTAACCACTATACCTCGGTTTAGGTAAGTATCGATTTTCTCTATTTCCGCGTGTTTTATTTTACAGATTTGAGTGCAGATGGCAGTTTCTACACTAGACGGACTTTACAGAAGCAAAAAGAGCGAAATAAAAGCAGATTTGAAAAAATTTAAAAATTTAATGAAAATTCGACTTTAAGAAAACGAATTATATGAAAATTTGTAATTTTACTGTGAAAATTGTATAAAAAAACTAGCTGGACTTACAGGGGGCAATTAGTTACACGATATAAAAAGAAAATATTAACAGAAAAGACATATTTTATGCAAAGTTAGAGAAGATTTTATGTTTTATTTGTGAATTTACGACTATAAAACAATGAAAAATGTGAAAATTTAATAAGAAAACTATAGGGTAATATGGGGAGCATTTAGTTGTATTATTTAGAAAAAATTTGAACAAAAAAGACGAAGTTTTATGAAAGTTATAAGCAAAGTTGTAGTTGAATTTAATTATTTGTATCGATTAACCACTATACCTCGGTTTAGGTAAGTATCGATTTTCTCTATTTCCGCGTGTTTTATTTTACAGATTTGAGTGCAGATGGCAGTTCCTACACTAGACGGACCTTACAGAAGCAAAAAGAGCGAAATAAAAGCAGATTTGAAAAAATTTAAAAATTTAATGAAAGTACGACTTTAAGAAAACGAATTAAATGAAAATTTGTAATTTTACTGTGAAAATTGTATAAAAAAACTACCTGGAATTACAGGGGGCAATTAGTTACACTATATAAAAAGAAAATATGAACAGAAAAGACAAATTTTATGCAAAGTTAGAGAAGATTTTATGTTTTATTTGTGAATTTACGACTATAAAACAATGAAAAATGTGAAAATTTATAATATAACAGTGAAAATTTAATAAGAAAACTATAGGGTAATATGGGGAGCAATTAGTTGTATTATTTAGAAAAAATTTGAACAAAAAAGACGAAGTTTTATGAAAGTTATAAGCAAAGTTGTAGTTGAATTTAATTATTTGTATCGATTAACCACTATACCTCGGTTTAGGTAAGTATCGATTTTCTCTATTTCCGCGTGTTTTATTTTACAGATTTGAGTGCAGATGGCAGTTTCTACATTAGACGGACCTTACAGAAGCAAAAAGAGCGAAATAAAAGCAGATTTGAAAAAATTTAAAAATTTAATGAAAATACGACTTTAAGAAAACGAATTATATGAAAATTTGTAATTTTACTGTGAAAATTGTATAAAAAAACTACCTGGACTTACAGGGGGCAATTAGTAACACTATATAAAAAGAAAATATGAACAGAAAAGACAAATTTTATGCAAAGTTAGAGAAGATTTTATGTTTTATTTGTGAATTTACGACTATAAAACTATGAAAAATGTGAAAATTTATAATATAACAGTGAAAATTTAATAAGAAAACTATAGGGTAATATGGGGAGCATTTAGTTGTATTATTTAGAAAAAATTTGAACAAAAAAGACGAAGTTTTATGAAAGTTATAAGCAAAGTTGTAGTTGAATTTAATTATTTGTATCGATTAACCACTATACCTCGGTTTAGGTAAGTATCGATTTTCTCTATTTCCGCGTGTTTTACTTTACAGATTTGAGTGCAGATGGCAGTTTCTACACTAGACGGACCTTACAGAAGCAAAAAGAGCGAAATAAAAGCAGATTTTAAAAAATTTAAAAATTTAATGAAAATTCGACTTTAAGAAAACGAATTATATGAAAATTTGTAATTTTACTGTGAAAATTCTATAAAAAAACTACCTGGACTTACAGGGGGCAATTAGTTACACTATATAAAAAGAAAATATGAACAGAAAAGACATATTTTATGCAAAGTTAGAGAAGATTTTATGTTTTATTTGTGAATTTACGACTATAAAACAATGAAAAATGTGAAAATTTATAATATAACAGTGAAAATTTAATAAGAAAACTATAGGGTAATATGGGGAGCATTTAGTTGTATTATTTAGAAAAAATTTAAACAAAAAAGACGAAGTTTTATGAAAGTTATAAGCAAAGTTGTAGTTGAATTTAATTATTTGTATCGATTAACCACTATACCTCAGTTTAGGTAAGTATCGATTTTCTCTATTTCCGCGTGTTTTATTTTACAGATTTGAGTGCAGATGGCAGTTCCTACACTTGACGGACCTTACAGAAGCAAAAAGAGCGAAATAAAAGCAGATTTGAAAAAATTTAAAAATTTAATGAAAGTACGACTTTAAGAAAACGAATTAAATGAAAATTTGTAATTTTACTGTGAAAATTGTATAAAAAAACTACCTGGAATTACAGGGGGCAATTAGTTACACTATATAAAAAGAAAATATGAACAGAAAAGACAAATTTTATGCAAAGTTAGAGAAGATTTTATGTTTTATTTGTGAATTTACGACTATAAAACAATGAAAAATGTGAAAATTTATAATATAACAGTGAAAATTTAATAAGAAAACTATAGGGTAATATGAGGAGCATTTAGTTGTATTATTTAGAAAAAATTTGAACAAAAAAGACGAAGTTTTATGAAAGTTATAAGCAAAGTTGTAGTTGAATTTAATTATTTGTATCGATTAACCACTATACCTCGGTTTAGGTAAGTATCGATTTCCTCTATTTCCGCGTGTTTTATTTTACAGATTTGAGTGCAGATGGCAGTTACTACACTAGACGGACCTTACAGAAGCAAAAAGAGCGAAATAAAAGCAGATTTGAAAAAATTTTAAAATTTAATGAAAATACGACTTTAAGAAAACGAATTATATGAAAATTTGTAATTTTACTGTGAAAATCGTATAAAAAAACTAGCTGGAATTACAGGGGCAATTAGTTACACTATATGAAAAAAAAATATGAACAGAAAAGACAAATTTTATGTTTATGTTGTAGTTGAATTTAATTATTTGTATCGATTAACCACTATACCTCGGTTTAGGTAAGTATCGATTTTCTCTATTTCCGCGTGTTTTATTTTACAGATTTGAGTGCAGATGGCAGTTTCTACACTAGACGGACCTTACAGAAGCAAAAAGAGCGAAATAAAAGCAGATTTGAAAAAATTTAAAAATTTAATGAAAATACGACTTTAAGAAAACGAATTATATGAAAATTTGTAATTTTACTGTGAAAATTGTATAACAAAAACTAGCTGGAATTACTGGGACAATTAGTTACACTATATAAAAAGAAAATATGAACAGAAAAGACAAATTTTATGCAAAGTTAGAGAAGATTTTATGTTTTATTTGTGAATTTACGACTATAAAACTATGAAAAATGTGAAAATTTATAATATAACAGTGAAAATTTAATAAGAAAACTATAGGGTAATATGGGGAGCATTTAGTTGTATTATTTAGAAAAAATTTGAACAAAAAAGACGAAGTTTTATGAAAGTTATAAGCAAAGTTGTAGTTGAATTTAATTATTTGTATCGATTAACCACTATACCTCGGTTTAGGTAAGTATCGATTTTCTCTATTTCCGCGTGTTTTATTTTACAGATTTGAGTGCAGATGGCAGTTTCTACACTAGACGGACCTTACAGAAGCAAAAAGAGCGAAATAAAAGCAGATTTGAAAAAATTTAATGAAAATACGACTTTAAGAAAACGAATTATATGAAAATTTGTAATTTTACTGTGAAAATTGTATAACAAAAACTAGCTGGAATTACTGGGACAATTAGTTACACTATATAAAAAGAAAATATGAACAGAAAAGACAAATTTTATGCAAAGTTAGAGAAGATTTTATGTTTTATTTGTGAATTTACGACTATAAAACTATGAAAAATGTGAAAATTTATAATATAACAGTGAAAATTTAATAAGAAAACTATAGGGTAATATGGGGAGCATTTAGTTGTATTATTTAGAAAAAATTTGAACAAAAAAGACGAAGTTTTATGAAAGTTATAAGCAAAGTTGTAGTTGAATTTAATTATTTGTATCGATTAACCACTATACCTCGGTTTAGGTAAGTATCGATTTTCTCTATTTCCGCGTGTTTTATTTTACAGATTTGAGTGCAGATGGCAGTTTCTACACTAGACGGACCTTACAGAAGCAAAAAGAGCGAAATAAAAGCAGATTTGAAAAAATTTAATGAAAATACGACTTTAAGAAAACGAATTATATGAAAATTTGTAATTTTACTGTGAAAATTGTATAACAAAAACTAGCTGGAATTACTGGGACAATTAGTTACACTATATAAAAAGAAAATATGAACAGAAAAGACAAATTTTATGCAAAGTTAGAGAAGATTTTATGTTTTATTTGTGAATTTACGACTATAAAACTATGAAAAATGTGAAAATTTATAATATAACAGTGAAAATTTAATAAGAAAACTATAGGGTAATATGGGGAGCATTTAGTTGTATTATTTAGAAAAAATTTGAACAAAAAAGACGAAGTTTTATGAAAGTTATAAGCAAAGTTGTAGTTGAATTTAATTATTTGTATCGATTAACCACTATACCTCGGTTTAGGTAAGTATCGATTTTCTCTATTTCCGCGTGTTTTACTTTACAGATTTGAGTGCAGATGGCAGTTTCTACACTAGACGGACCTTACAGAAGCAAAAAGAGCGAAATAAAAGCAGATTTTAAAAAATTTAAAAATTTAATGAAAATTCGACTTTAAGAAAACGAATTATATGAAAATTTGTAATTTTACTGTGAAAATTGTATAAAAAAACTACCTGGACTTACAGGGGGCAATTAGTTACACTATATAAAAAGAAAATATGAACAGAAAAGACACATTTTATGCAAAGTTAGAGAAGATTTTATGTTTTATTTGTGAATTTACGACTATAAAACAATGAAAAATGTGAAAATTTATAATATAACAGTGAAAATTTAATAAGAAAACTATAGGGTAATATGGGGAGCATTTAGTTGTATTATTTAGAAAAAATTTAAACAAAAAAGACGAAGTTTTATGAAAGTTATAAGCAAAGTTGTAGTTGAATTTAATTATTTGTATCGATTAACCACTATACCTCAGTTTAGGTAAGTATCGATTTTCTCTATTTCCGCGTGTTTTATTTTACAGATTTGAGTGCAGATGGCAGTTCCTACACTAGACGGACCTTACAGAAGCAAAAAGAGCGAAATAAAAGCAGATTTGAAAAAATTTAAAAATTTAATGAAAGTACGTCTTTAAGAAAACGAATTAAATGAAAATTTGTAATTTTACTGTGAAAATTGTATAAAAAAACTACCTGGAATTACAGGGGGCAATTAGTTACACTATATAAAAAGAAAATATGAACAGAAAAGACAAATTTTATGCAAAGTTAGAGAAGATTTTATGTTTTATTTGTGAATTTACGACTATAAAACAATGAAAAATGTGAAAATTTATAATATAACAGTGAAAATTCAATAAGAAAACTATAGGGTAATATGAGGAGCATTTAGTTGTATTATTTAGAAAAAATTTGAACAAAAAAGACGAAGTTTTATGAAAGTTATAAGCAAAGTTGTAGTTGAATTTAATTATTTGTATCGATTAACCACTATACCTCGGTTTAGGTAAGTATCGATTTCCTCTATTTCCGCGTGTTTTATTTTACAGATTTGAGTGCAGATGGCAGTTACTACACTAGACGGACCTTACAGAAGCAAAAAGAGCGAAATAAAAGCAGATTTGAAAAAATTTTAAAATTTAATGAAAATACGACTTTAAGAAAACGAATTATATGAAAATTTGTAATTTTACTGTGAAAATCGTATAAAAAAACTAGCTGGAATTACAGGGGCAATTAGTTACACTATATGAAAAAAAAATATGAACAGAAAAGACAAATTTTATGTTTATGTTGTAGTTGAATTTAATTATTTGTATCGATTAACCACTATACCTCGGTTTAGGTAAGTATCGATTTTCTCTATTTCCGCGTGTTTTATTTTACAGATTTGAGTGCAGATGGCAGTTTCTACACTAGACGGACCTTACAGAAGCAAAAAGAGCGAAATAAAAGCAGATTTGAAAAAATTTAAAAATTTTATGAAAATACGACTTTAAGAAAACGAATTATATGAAAATTTGTAATTTTACTGTGAAAATTGTATAACAAAAACTAGCTGGAATTACTGGGACAATTAGTTACACTATATAAAAAGAAAATATGAACAGAAAAGACAAATTTTATGCAAAGTTAGAGAAGATTTTATGTTTTATTTGTGAATTTACGACTATAAAACTATGAAAAATGTGAAAATTTATAATATAACAGTGAAAATTTAATAAGAAAACTATAGGGTAATATGGGGAGCATTTAGTTGTATTATTTAGAAAAAAATTGAACAAAAAAGACGAAGTTTTATGAAAGTTATAAGCAAAGTTGTAGTTGAATTTAATTATTTGTATCGATTAACCACTATACCTCGGTTTAGGTAAGTATCGATTTTCTCTATTTCCGCGTGTTTTATTTTACAGATTTGAGTGCAGATGGCAGTTTCTACACTAGACGGACCTTACAGAAGCAAAAAGAGCGAAATAAAAGCAGATTTGAAAAAATTTAATGAAAATACGACTTTAAGAAAACGAATTATATGAAAATTTGTAATTTTACTGTGAAAATTGTATAACAAAAACTAGCTGGAATTACTGGGACAATTAGTTACACTATATAAAAAGAAAATATGAACAGAAAAGACAAATTTTATGCAAAGTTAGAGAAGATTTTATGCAAAGTTAGAGAAGATTTTATGTTTTATTTGTGAATTTACGACTATAAAACAATGAAAAATGTGAAAATTTATAATATAACAGTGAAAATTTAATAAGAAAACTATAGGGTAATATGGGGAGCATTTAGTTGTATTATTTAGAAAAAATTTGAACAAAAAAGACGAAGTTTTATGAAAGTTATAAGCAAAGTTGTAGTTGAATTTAATTATTTGTATCGATTAACCACTATACCTCGGTTTAGGTAAGTATCGATTTTCTCTATTTCCGCGTGTTTTATTTTACAGATTTGAGTGCAGATGGCAGTTCCTACACTAGACGGACCTTACAGAAGCAAAAAGAGCGAAATAAAAGCAGATTTGAAAAAATTTAAAAATTTAATGAAAGTACGACTTTAAGAAAACGAATTAAATGAAAATTTGTAATTTTACTGTGAAAATTGTATAAAAAACTACCTGGAATTACAGGGGGCAATTAGTTACACTATATAAAAAGAAAATATGAACAGAAAAGACATATTTTATGCAAAGTTAGAGAAGATTTTATGTTTTATTTGTGAATTTACGACTATAAAACAATGAAAAATGTGAAAATTTATAATATAACAGTGAAAATTTAATAAGAAAACTATAGGGTAATATGAGGAGCATTTAGTTGTATTATTTAGAAAAAATTTGAACAAAAAAGACGAAGTTTTATGAAAGTTATAAGCAAAGTTGTAGTTGAATTTAATTATTTGTATCGATTAACCACTATACCTCGGTTTAGGTAAGTATCGATTTCCTCTATTTCCGCGTGTTTTATTTTACAGATTTGAGTGCAGATGGCAGTTTCTACACTAGACGGACCTTACAGAAGCAAAAAGAGCGAAATAAAAGCAGATTTGAAAAAATTTTAAAATTTAATGAAAATACGACTTTAAGAAAACGAATTATATGAAAATTTGTAATTTTACTGTGAAAATCGTATAAAAAAACTAGCTCGAATTACAGGGGCAATTAGTTACACTATATGAAAAAAAAATATGAACAGAAAAGACAAATTTTATGTTTATGTTGTAGTTGAATTTAATTATTTGTATCGATTAACCAATATACCTCGGTTTAGGTAAGTATCGATTTTCTCTATTTCCGCGTGTTTTACTTTACAGATTTGAGTGCAGATGGCAGTTTCTACACTAGACGGACCTTACAGAAGCAAAAAGAGCGAAATAAAAGCAGATTTTAAAAAATTTAAAAATTTAATGAAAATTCGACTTTAAGAAAACGAATTATATGAAAATTTGTAATTTTACTGTGAAAATTGTATAAAAAAACTAGCTGGACTTACAGGGGGCAATTAGTTACACTATATAAAAAGAAAATATGAACAGAAAAGACATATTTTATGCAAAGTTAGAGAAGATTTTATGTTTTATTTGTGAATTTACGACTATAAAACAATGAAAAATGTGAAAATTTATAATATAACAGTGAAAATTTAATAAGAAAACTATAGGGTAATATGGGGAGCATTTAGTTGTATTATTTAGAAAAAATTTAAACAAAAAAGACGAAGTTTTATGAAAGTTATAAGCAAAGTTGTAGTTGAATTTAATTATTTGTATCGATTAACCACTATACCTCAGTTTAGGTAAGTATCGATTTTCTCTATTTCCGCGTGTTTTATTTTACAGATTTGAGTGCAGATGGCAGTTCCTACACTAGACGGACCTTACAGAAGCAAAAAGAGCGAAATAAAAGCAGATTTGAAAAAATTTAAAAATTTAATGAAAGTACGACTTTAAGAAAACGAATTAAATGAAAATTTGTAATTTTACTGTGAAAATTGTATAAAAAAACTACCTGGAATTACAGGGGGCAATTAGTTACACTATATAAAAAGAAAATATGAACAGAAAAGACAAATTTTATGCAAAGTTAGAGAAGATTTTATGTTTTATTTGTGAATTTACGACTATAAAACAATGAAAAATGTGAAAATTTATAATATAACAGTGAAAATTTAATAAGAAAACTATAGGGTAATATGGGGAGCAATTAGTTGTATTATTTAGAAAAAATTTGAACAAAAAAGACGAAGTTTTATGAAAGTTATAAGCAAAGTTGTAGTTGAATTTAATTATTTGTATCGATTAACCACTATACCTCGGTTTAGGTAAGTATCGATTTTCTCTATTTCCGCGTGTTTTATTTTACAGATTTGAGTGCAGATGGCAGTTTCTACATTAGACGGACCTTACAGAAGCAAAAAGAGCGAAATAAAAGCAGATTTGAAAAAATTTAAAAATTTAATGAAAATACGACTTTAAGAAAACGAATTATATGAAAATTTGTAATTTTACTGTGAAAATTGTATAAAAAAACTACCTGGACTTACAGGGGGCAATTAGTTACACTATATAAAAAGAAAATATGAACAGAAAAGACATATTTTATGCAAAGTTAGAGAAGATTTTATGTTTTATTTGTGAATTTACGACTATAAAACAATGAAAAATGTGAAAATTTATAATATAACAGTGAAAATTTAATAAGAAAACTATAGGGTAATATGGGGAGCATTTAGTTGTATTATTTAGAAAAAATTTGAACAAAAAAGACGAAGTTTTATGAAAGTTATAAGCAAAGTTGTAGTTGAATTTAATTATTTGTATCGATTAACCACTATACCTCGGTTTAGGTAAGTATCGATTTTCTCTATTTCCGCGTGTTTTATTTTACAGATTTGAGTGCAGATGGCAGTTTCTACACTAGACGGACCTTACAGAAGCAAAAAGAGCGAAATAAAAGCAGATTTGAAAAAATTTAATGAAAATACGACTTTAAGAAAACGAATTATATGAAAATTTGTAATTTTACTGTGAAAATTGTATAACAAAAACTAGCTGGAATTACTGGGACAATTAGTTACACTATATAAAAAGAAAATATGAACAGAAAAGACAAATTTTATGCAAAGTTAGAGAAGATTTTATGTTTTATTTGTGAATTTACGACTATAAAACTATGAAAAATGTGAAAATTTATAATATAACAGTGAAAATTTAATAAGAAAACTATAGGGTAATATGGGGAGCATTTAGTTGTATTATTTAGAAAAAATTTGAACAAAAAAGACGAAGTTTTATGAAAGTTATAAGCAAAGTTGTAGTTGAATTTAATTATTTGTATCGATTAACCACTATACCTCGGTTTAGGTAAGTATCGATTTTCTCTATTTCCGCGTGTTTTACTTTACAGATTTGAGTGCAGATGGCAGTTTCTACACTAGACGGACCTTACAGAAGCAAAAAGAGCGAAATAAAAGCAGATTTTAAAAAATTTAAAAATTTAATGAAAATTCGACTTTAAGAAAACGAATTATATGAAAATTTGTAATTTTACTGTGAAAATTGTATAAAAAAACTACCTGGACTTACAGGGGGCAATTAGTTACACTATATAAAAAGAAAATATGAACAGAAAAGACACATTTTATGCAAAGTTAGAGAAGATTTTATGTTTTATTTGTGAATTTACGACTATAAAACAATGAAAAATGTGAAAATTTATAATATAACAGTGAAAATTTAATAAGAAAACTATAGGGTAATATGGGGAGCATTTAGTTGTATTATTTAGAAAAAATTTAAACAAAAAAGACGAAGTTTTATGAAAGTTATAAGCAAAGTTGTAGTTGAATTTAATTATTTGTATCGATTAACCACTATACCTCAGTTTAGGTAAGTATCGATTTTCTCTATTTCCGCGTGTTTTATTTTACAGATTTGAGTGCAGATGGCAGTTCCTACACTAGACGGACCTTACAGAAGCAAAAAGAGCGAAATAAAAGCAGATTTGAAAAAATTTAAAAATTTAATGAAAGTACGACTTTAAGAAAACGAATTAAATGAAAATTTGTAATTTTACTGTGAAAATTGTATAAAAAAACTACCTGGAATTACAGGGGGCAATTAGTTACACTATATAAAAAGAAAATATGAACAGAAAAGACAAATTTTATGCAAAGTTAGAGAAGATTTTATGTTTTATTTGTGAATTTACGACTATAAAACAATGAAAAATGTGAAAATTTATAATATAACAGTGAAAATTTAATAAGAAAACTATAGGGTAATATGAGGAGCATTTAGTTGTATTATTTAGAAAAAATTTGAACAAAAAAGACGAAGTTTTATGAAAGTTATAAGCAAAGTTGTAGTTGAATTTAATTATTTGTATCGATTAACCACTATACCTCGGTTTAGGTAAGTATCGATTTCCTCTATTTCCGCGTGTTTTATTTTACAGATTTGAGTGCAGATGGCAGTTACTACACTAGACGGACCTTACAGAAGCAAAAAGAGCGAAATAAAAGCAGATTTGAAAAAATTTTAAAATTTAATGAAAATACGACTTTAAGAAAACGAATTATATGAAAATTTGTAATTTTACTGTGAAAATCGTATAAAAAAACTAGCTGGAATTACAGGGGCAATTAGTTACACTATATGAAAAAAAAATATGAACAGAAAAGACAAATTTTATGTTTATGTTGTAGTTGAATTTAATTATTTGTATCGATTAACCACTATACCTCGGTTTAGGTAAGTATCGATTTTCTCTATTTCCGCGTGTTTTATTTTACAGATTTGAGTGCAGATGGCAGTTTCTACACTAGACGGACCTTACAGAAGCAAAAAGAGCGAAATAAAAGCAGATTTGAAAAAATTTAAAAATTTTATGAAAATACGACTTTAAGAAAACGAATTATATGAAAATTTGTAATTTTACTGTGAAAATTGTATAACAAAAACTAGCTGGAATTACTGGGACAATTAGTTACACTATATAAAAAGAAAATATGAACAGAAAAGACAAATTTTATGCAAAGTTAGAGAAGATTTTATGTTTTATTTGTGAATTTACGACTATAAAACTATGAAAAATGTGAAAATTTATAATATAACAGTGAAAATTTAATAAGAAAACTATAGGGTAATATGGGGAGCATTTAGTTGTATTATTTAGAAAAAAATTGAACAAAAAAGACGAAGTTTTATGAAAGTTATAAGCAAAGTTGTAGTTGAATTTAATTATTTGTATCGATTAACCACTATACCTCGGTTTAGGTAAGTATCGATTTTCTCTATTTCCGCGTGTTTTATTTTACAGATTTGAGTGCAGATGGCAGTTTCTACACTAGACGGACCTTACAGAAGCAAAAAGAGCGAAATAAAAGCAGATTTGAAAAAATTTAATGAAAATACGACTTTAAGAAAACGAATTATATGAAAATTTGTAATTTTACTGTGAAAATTGTATAACAAAAACTAGCTGGAATTACTGGGACAATTAGTTACACTATATAAAAAGAAAATATGAACAGAAAAGACAAATTTTATGCAAAGTTAGAGAAGATTTTATGTTTTATTTGTGAATTTACGACTATAAAACAATGAAAAATGTGAAAATTTATAATATAACAGTGAAAATTTAATAAGAAAACTATAGGGTAATATGGGGAGCATTTAGTTGTATTATTTAGAAAAAATTTGAACAAAAAAGACGAAGTTTTATGAAAGTTATAAGCAAAGTTGTAGTTGAATTTAATTATTTGTATCGATTAACCACTATACCTCGGTTTAGGTAAGTATCGATTTTCTCTATTTCCGCGTGTTTTATTTTACAGATTTGAGTGCAGATGGCAGTTCCTACACTAGACGGACCTTACAGAAGCAAAAAGAGCGAAATAAAAGCAGATTTGAAAAAATTTAAAAATTTAATGAAAGTACGACTTTAAGAAAACGAATTAAATGAAAATTTGTAATTTTACTGTGAAAATTGTATAAAAAACTACCTGGAATTACAGGGGGCAATTAGTTACACTATATAAAAAGAAAATATGAACAGAAAAGACATATTTTATGCAAAGTTAGAGAAGATTTTATGTTTTATTTGTGAATTTACGACTATAAAACAATGAAAAATGTGAAAATTTATAATATAACAGTGAAAATTTAATAAGAAAACTATAGGGTAATATGAGGAGCATTTAGTTGTATTATTTAGAAAAAATTTGAACAAAAAAGACGAAGTTTTATGAAAGTTATAAGCAAAGTTGTAGTTGAATTTAATTATTTGTATCGATTAACCACTATACCTCGGTTTAGGTAAGTATCGATTTCCTCTATTTCCGCGTGTTTTATTTTACAGATTTGAGTGCAGATGGCAGTTTCTACACTAGACGGACCTTACAGAAGCAAAAAGAGCGAAATAAAAGCAGATTTGAAAAAATTTTAAAATTTAATGAAAATACGACTTTAAGAAAACGAATTATATGAAAATTTGTAATTTTACTGTGAAAATCGTATAAAAAAACTAGCTCGAATTACAGGGGCAATTAGTTACACTATATGAAAAAAAAATATGAACAGAAAAGACAAATTTTATGTTTATGTTGTAGTTGAATTTAATTATTTGTATCGATTAACCAATATACCTCGGTTTAGGTAAGTATCGATTTTCTCTATTTCCGCGTGTTTTACTTTACAGATTTGAGTGCAGATGGCAGTTTCTACACTAGACGGACCTTACAGAAGCAAAAAGAGCGAAATAAAAGCAGATTTTAAAAAATTTAAAAATTTAATGAAAATTCGACTTTAAGAAAACGAATTATATGAAAATTTGTAATTTTACTGTGAAAATTGTATAAAAAAACTAGCTGGACTTACAGGGGGCAATTAGTTACACTATATAAAAAGAAAATATGAACAGAAAAGACATATTTTATGCAAAGTTAGAGAAGATTTTATGTTTTATTTGTGAATTTACGACTATAAAACAATGAAAAATGTGAAAATTTATAATATAACAGTGAAAATTTAATAAGAAAACTATAGGGTAATATGGGGAGCATTTAGTTGTATTATTTAGAAAAAATTTAAACAAAAAAGACGAAGTTTTATGAAAGTTATAAGCAAAGTTGTAGTTGAATTTAATTATTTGTATCGATTAACCACTATACCTCAGTTTAGGTAAGTATCGATTTTCTCTATTTCCGCGTGTTTTATTTTACAGATTTGAGTGCAGATGGCAGTTCCTACACTAGACGGACCTTACAGAAGCAAAAAGAGCGAAATAAAAGCAGATTTGAAAAAATTTAAAAATTTAATGAAAGTACGACTTTAAGAAAACGAATTAAATGAAAATTTGTAATTTTACTGTGAAAATTGTATAAAAAAACTACCTGGAATTACAGGGGGCAATTAGTTACACTATATAAAAAGAAAATATGAACAGAAAAGACAAATTTTATGCAAAGTTAGAGAAGATTTTATGTTTTATTTGTGAATTTACGACTATAAAACAATGAAAAATGTGAAAATTTATAATATAACAGTGAAAATTTAATAAGAAAACTATAGGGTAATATGGGGAGCAATTAGTTGTATTATTTAGAAAAAATTTGAACAAAAAAGACGAAGTTTTATGAAAGTTATAAGCAAAGTTGTAGTTGAATTTAATTATTTGTATCGATTAACCACTATACCTCGGTTTAGGTAAGTATCGATTTTCTCTATTTCCGCGTGTTTTATTTTACAGATTTGAGTGCAGATGGCAGTTTCTACATTAGACGGACCTTACAGAAGCAAAAAGAGCGAAATAAAAGCAGATTTGAAAAAATTTAAAAATTTAATGAAAATACGACTTTAAGAAAACGAATTATATGAAAATTTGTAATTTTACTGTGAAAATTGTATAAAAAAACTACCTGGACTTACAGGGGGCAATTAGTTACACTATATAAAAAGAAAATATGAACAGAAAAGACATATTTTATGCAAAGTTAGAGAAGATTTTATGTTTTATTTGTGAATTTACGACTATAAAACAATGAAAAATGTGAAAATTTATAATATAACAGTGAAAATTTAATAAGAAAACTATAGGGTAATATGGGGAGCATTTAGTTGTATTATTTAGAAAAAATTTGAACAAAAAAGACGAAGTTTTATGAAAGTTATAAGCAAAGTTGTAGTTGAATTTAATTATTTGTATCGATTAACCACTATACCTCGGTTTAGGTAAGTATCGATTTTCTCTATTTCCGCGTGTTTTATTTTACAGATTTGAGTGCAGATGGCAGTTTCTACATTAGACGGACCTTACAGAAGCAAAAAGAGCGAAATAAAAGCAGATTTGAAAAAATTTAAAAATTTAATGAAAATACGACTTTAAGAAAACGAATTATATGAAAATTTGTAATTTTACTGTGAAAATTGTATAAAAAAACTACCTGGACTTACAGGGGGCAATTAGTAACACTATATAAAAAGAAAATATGAACAGAAAAGACAAATTTTATGCAAAGTTAGAGAAGATTTTATGTTTTATTTGTGAATTTACGACTATAAAACTATGAAAAATGTGAAAATTTATAATATAACAGTGAAAATTTAATAAGAAAACTATAGGGTAATATGGGGAGCATTTAGTTGTATTATTTAGAAAAAATTTGAACAAAAAAGACGAAGTTTTATGAAAGTTATAAGCAAAGTTGTAGTTGAATTTAATTATTTGTATCGATTAACCACTATACCTCGGTTTAGGTAAGTATCGATTTTCTCTATTTCCGCGTGTTTTACTTTACAGATTTGAGTGCAGATGGCAGTTTCTACACTAGACGGACCTTACAGAAGCAAAAAGAGCGAAATAAAAGCAGATTTTAAAAAATTTAAAAATTTAATGAAAATTCGACTTTAAGAAAACGAATTATATGAAAATTTGTAATTTTACTGTGAAAATTGTATAAAAAAACTAGCTGGACTTACAGGGGGCAATTAGTTACACTATATAAAAAGAAAATATGAACAGAAAAGACATATTTTATGCAAAGTTAGAGAAGATTTTATGTTTTATTTGTGAATTTACGACTATAAAACAATGAAAAATGTGAAAATTTATAATATAACAGTGAAAATTTAATAAGAAAACTATAGGGTAATATGGGGAGCAATTAGTTGTATTATTTAGAAAAAATTTGAACAAAAAAGACGAAGTTTTATGAAAGTTATAAGCAAAGTTGTAGTTGAATTTAATTATTTGTATCGATTAACCACTATACCTCGGTTTAGGTAAGTATCGATTTTCTCTATTTCCGCGTGTTTTATTTTACAGATTTGAGTGCAGATGGCAGTTTCTACATTAGACGGACCTTACAGAAGCAAAAAGAGCGAAATAAAAGCAGATTTGAAAAAATTTAAAAATTTAATGAAAATACGACTTTAAGAAAACGAATTATATGAAAATTTGTAATTTTACTGTGAAAATTGTATAAAAAAACTACCTGGACTTACAGGGGGCAATTAGTTACACTATATAAAAAGAAAATATGAACAGAAAAGACATATTTTATGCAAAGTTAGAGAAGATTTTATGTTTTATTTGTGAATTTACGACTATAAAACAATGAAAAATGTGAAAATTTATAATATAACAGTGAAAATTTAATAAGAAAACTATACGGTAATATGGGGAGCATTTAGTTGTATTATTTAGAAAAAATTTGAACAAAAAAGGCGAAGTTTTATGAAAGTTATAAGCAAAGTTGTAGTTGAATTTAATTATTTGTATCGATTAACCACTATACCTCGGTTTAGGTAAGTATCGATTTTCTCTATTTCCGCGTGTTTTATTTTACAGATTTGAGTGCAGATGGCAGTTCCTACACTAGACGGACCTTACAGAAGCAAAAAGAGCGAAATAAAAGCAGATTTGAAAAAATTTAAAAAATTAATGAAAGTACGACTTTAAGAAAACGAATTAAATGAAAATTTGTAATTTTACTGTGAAAATTGTATAAAAAAACTACCTGGACTTACAGGGGGCAATTAGTTACACTATATAAAAAGAAAATATGAACAGAAAAGACATATTTTATGCAAAGTTAGAGAAGATTTTATGTTTTATTTGTGAATTTACGACTATAAAACAATGAAAAATGTGAAAATTTATAATATAACAGTGAAAATTTAATAAGAAAACTATAGGGTAATATGAGGAGCATTTAGTTGTATTATTTAGAAAAAATTTGAACAAAAAAGACGAAGTTTTATGAAAGTTATAAGCAAAGTTGTAGTTGAATTTAATTATTTGTATCGATTAACCACTATACCTCGGTTTAGGTAAGTATCGATTTCCTCTATTTCCGCGTGTTTTATTTTACAGATTTGAGTGCAGATGGCAGTTACTACACTAGACGGACCTTACAGAAGCAAAAAGAGCGAAATAAAAGCAGATTTGAAAAATTTTTAAAATTTAATGAAAATACGACTTTAAGAAAACGAATTATATGAAAATTTGTAATTTTACTGTGAAAATCGTATAAAAAAACTAGCTGGAATTACAGGGGCAATTAGTTACACTATATGAAAAAAAAATATGAACAGAAAAGACAAATTTTATGTTTATGTTGTAGTTGAATTTAATTATTTGTATCGATTAACCACTATACCTCGGTTTAGGTAAGTATCGATTTTCTCTATTTCCGCGTGTTTTATTTTACAGATTTGAGTGCAGATGGCAGTTCCTACACTAGACGGACTTTACAGAAGCAAAAAGAGCGAAATAAAAGCAGATTTGAAAAAATTTAAAAATTTAATGAAAGTACGACTTTAAGAAAACGAATTAAATGAAAATTTGTAATTTTACTGTGAAAATTGTATAAAAAAACTACCTGGAATTACAGGGGGCAATTAGTTACACTATATAAAAAGAAAATATGAACAGAAAAGACAAATTTTATGCAAAGTTAGAGAAGATTTTATGTTTTATTTGTGAATTTACGACTATAAAACAATGAAAAATGTGAAAATTTATAATATAACAGTGAAAAATTAATAAGAAAACTATAGGGTAATATGAGGAGCATTTAGTTGTATTATTTAGAAAAAATTTGAACAAAAAAGACGAAGTTTTATGAAAGTTATAAGCAAAGTTGTAGTTGAATTTAATTATTTGTATCGATTAACCACTATACCTCGGTTTAGGTAAGTATCGATTTCCTCTATTTCCGCGTGTTTTATTTTACAGATTTGAGTGCAGATGGCAGTTTCTACACTAGACGGACCTTACAGAAGCAAAAAGAGCGAAATAAAAGCAGATTTGAAAAAATTTTAAAATTTAATGAAAATACGACTTTAAGAAAACGAATTATATGAAAATTTGTAATTTTACTGTGAAAATCGTATAAAAAAACTAGCTCGAATTACAGGGGCAATTAGTTACACTATATGAAAAAAAAATATGAACAGAAAAGACAAATTTTATGTTTATGTTGTAGTTGAATTTAATTATTTGTATCGATTAACCACTATACCTCGGTTTAGGTAAGTATCGATTTTCTCTATTTCCGCGTGTTTTATTTTACAGATTTGAGTGCAGATGGCAGTTTCTACACTAGACGGACCTTACAGAAGCAAAAAGAGCGAAATAAAAGCAGATTTGAAAAAATTTAATGAAAATACGACTTTAAGAAAACGAATTATATGAAAATTTGTAATTTTACTGTGAAAATCGTATAAAAAAACTAGCTCGAATTACAGGGGCAATTAGTTACACTATATGAAAAAAAAATATGAACAGAAAAGACAAATTTTATGTTTATGTTGTAGTTGAATTTAATTATTTGTATCGATTAACCACTATACCTCGGTTTAGGTAAGTATCGATTTTCTCTATTTCCGCGTGTTTTATTTTACAGATTTGAGTTCAGATGGCAGTTTCTACACTAGACGGACCTTACAGAAGCAAAAAGAGCGAAATAAAAGCAGATTTGAAAAAATTTAATGAAAATACGACTTTAAGAAAACGAATTATATGAAAATTTGTAATTTTACTGTGAAAATTGTATAACAAAAACTAGCTGGAATTACTGGGACAATTAGTTACACTATATAAAAAGAAAATATGAACAGAAAAGACAAATTTTATGCAAAGTTAGAGAAGATTTTATGTTTTATTTGTGAATTTACGACTATAAAACTATGAAAAATGTGAAAATGTATAATATAACAGTGAAAATTTAATAAGAAAACTATAAGGTAATATGGGGAGCATTTAGTTGTATTATGTAGAAAAAATTTGAACAAAAAAGACGAAGTTTTATGAAAGTTATAAGCAAAGTTGTAGTTGAATTTAATTATTTGTATCGATTAACCACTATACCTCGGTTTAGGTAAGTATCGATTTTCTCTATTTCCGCGTGTTTTACTTTACAGATTTGAGTGCAGATGGCAGTTTCTACACTAGACGGACCTTACAGAAGCAAAAAGAGCGAAATAAAAGCAGATTTGAAAAAATTTAAAAATTTAATGAAAATACGACTTTAAGAAAACGAATTATATGAAAATTTGTAATTTTACTGTGAAAATTGTATAAAAAAACTAGCTGGACTTACAGGGGGCAATTAGTTACACTATATAAAAAGAAAATATGAACAGAAAAGACAAATTTTATGCAAAGTTAGAGAAGATTTTATGTTTTATTTGTGAATTTACGACTATAAAACAATGAAAAATGTGAAAATTTATAATATAACAGTGAAAATTTAATAAGAAAACTATAGGGTAATATGGGGAGCAATTAGTTGTATTATTTAGAAAAAATTTGAACAAAAAAGACGAAGTTTTATGAAAGTTATAAGCAAAGTTGTAGTTGAATTTAATTATTTGTATCGATTAACCACTATACCTCGGTTTAGGTAAGTATCGATTTTCTCTATTTCCGCGTGTTTTATTTTACAGATTTGAGTGCAGATGGCAGTTTCTACATTAGACGGACCTTACAGAAGCAAAAAGAGCGAAATAAAAGCAGATTTGAAAAAATTTAAAAATTTAATGAAAATACGACTTTAAGAAAACGAATTATATGAAAATTTGTAATTTTACTGTGAAAATTGTATAAAAAAACTACCTGGACTTACAGGGGGCAATTAGTTACACTATATAAAAAGAAAATATGAACAGAAAAGACATATTTTATGCAAAGTTAGAGAAGATTTTATGTTTTATTTGTGAATTTACGACTATAAAACAATGAAAAATGTGAAAATTTATAATATAACAGTGAAAATTTAATAAGAAAACTATAGGGTAATATGGGGAGCATTTAGTTGTATTATTTAGAAAAAATTTGAACAAAAAAGACGAAGTTTTATGAAAGTTATAAGCAAAGTTGTAGTTGAATTTAATTATTTGTATCGATTAACCACTATACCTCGGTTTAGGTAAGTATCGATTTTCTCTATTTCCGCGTGTTTTATTTTACAGATTTGAGTGCAGATGGCAGTTTCTACATTAGACGGACCTTACAGAAGCAAAAAGAGCGAAATAAAAGCAGATTTGAAAAAATTTAAAAATTTAATGAAAATACGACTTTAAGAAAACGAATTATATGAAAATTTGTAATTTTACTGTGAAAATTGTATAAAAAAACTACCTGGACTTACAGGGGGCAATTAGTAACACTATATAAAAAGAAAATATGAACAGAAAAGACAAATTTTATGCAAAGTTAGAGAAGATTTTATGTTTTATTTGTGAATTTACGACTATAAAACTATGAAAAATGTGAAAATTTATAATATAACAGTGAAAATTTAATAAGAAAACTATAGGGTAATATGGGGAGCATTTAGTTGTATTATTTAGAAAAAATTTGAACAAAAAAGACGAAGTTTTATGAAAGTTATAAGCAAAGTTGTAGTTGAATTTAATTATTTGTATCGATTAACCACTATACCTCGGTTTAGGTAAGTATCGATTTTCTCTATTTCCGCGTGTTTTACTTTACAGATTTGAGTGCAGATGGCAGTTTCTACACTAGACGGACCTTACAGAAGCAAAAAGAGCGAAATAAAAGCAGATTTTAAAAAATTTAAAAATTTAATGAAAATTCGACTTTAAGAAAACGAATTATATGAAAATTTGTAATTTTACTGTGAAAATTGTATAAAAAAACTAGCTGGACTTACAGGGGGCAATTAGTTACACTATATAAAAAGAAAATATGAACAGAAAAGACATATTTTATGCAAAGTTAGAGAAGATTTTATGTTTTATTTGTGAATTTACGACTATAAAACAATGAAAAATGTGAAAATTTATAATATAACAGTGAAAATTTAATAAGAAAACTATAGGGTAATATGGGGAGCAATTAGTTGTATTATTTAGAAAAAATTTGAACAAAAAAGACGAAGTTTTATGAAAGTTATAAGCAAAGTTGTAGTTGAATTTAATTATTTGTATCGATTAACCACTATACCTCGGTTTAGGTAAGTATCGATTTTCTCTATTTCCGCGTGTTTTATTTTACAGATTTGAGTGCAGATGGCAGTTTCTACATTAGACGGACCTTACAGAAGCAAAAAGAGCGAAATAAAAGCAGATTTGAAAAAATTTAAAAATTTAATGAAAATACGACTTTAAGAAAACGAATTATATGAAAATTTGTAATTTTACTGTGAAAATTGTATAAAAAAACTACCTGGACTTACAGGGGGCAATTAGTTACACTATATAAAAAGAAAATATGAACAGAAAAGACATATTTTATGCAAAGTTAGAGAAGATTTTATGTTTTATTTGTGAATTTACGACTATAAAACAATGAAAAATGTGAAAATTTATAATATAACAGTGAAAATTTAATAAGAAAACTATACGGTAATATGGGGAGCATTTAGTTGTATTATTTAGAAAAAATTTGAACAAAAAAGGCGAAGTTTTATGAAAGTTATAAGCAAAGTTGTAGTTGAATTTAATTATTTGTATCGATTAACCACTATACCTCGGTTTAGGTAAGTATCGATTTTCTCTATTTCCGCGTGTTTTATTTTACAGATTTGAGTGCAGATGGCAGTTCCTACACTAGACGGACCTTACAGAAGCAAAAAGAGCGAAATAAAAGCAGATTTGAAAAAATTTAAAAAATTAATGAAAGTACGACTTTAAGAAAACGAATTAAATGAAAATTTGTAATTTTACTGTGAAAATTGTATAAAAAAACTACCTGGACTTACAGGGGGCAATTAGTTACACTATATAAAAAGAAAATATGAACAGAAAAGACATATTTTATGCAAAGTTAGAGAAGATTTTATGTTTTATTTGTGAATTTACGACTATAAAACAATGAAAAATGTGAAAATTTATAATATAACAGTGAAAATTTAATAAGAAAACTATAGGGTAATATGAGGAGCATTTAGTTGTATTATTTAGAAAAAATTTGAACAAAAAAGACGAAGTTTTATGAAAGTTATAAGCAAAGTTGTAGTTGAATTTAATTATTTGTATCGATTAACCACTATACCTCGGTTTAGGTAAGTATCGATTTCCTCTATTTCCGCGTGTTTTATTTTACAGATTTGAGTGCAGATGGCAGTTACTACACTAGACGGACCTTACAGAAGCAAAAAGAGCGAAATAAAAGCAGATTTGAAAAATTTTTAAAATTTAATGAAAATACGACTTTAAGAAAACGAATTATATGAAAATTTGTAATTTTACTGTGAAAATCGTATAAAAAAACTAGCTGGAATTACAGGGGCAATTAGTTACACTATATGAAAAAAAAATATGAACAGAAAAGACAAATTTTATGTTTATGTTGTAGTTGAATTTAATTATTTGTATCGATTAACCACTATACCTCGGTTTAGGTAAGTATCGATTTTCTCTATTTCCGCGTGTTTTATTTTACAGATTTGAGTGCAGATGGCAGTTCCTACACTAGACGGACTTTACAGAAGCAAAAAGAGCGAAATAAAAGCAGATTTGAAAAAATTTAAAAATTTAATGAAAGTACGACTTTAAGAAAACGAATTAAATGAAAATTTGTAATTTTACTGTGAAAATTGTATAAAAAAACTACCTGGAATTACAGGGGGCAATTAGTTACACTATATAAAAAGAAAATATGAACAGAAAAGACAAATTTTATGCAAAGTTAGAGAAGATTTTATGTTTTATTTGTGAATTTACGACTATAAAACAATGAAAAATGTGAAAATTTATAATATAACAGTGAAAAATTAATAAGAAAACTATAGGGTAATATGAGGAGCATTTAGTTGTATTATTTAGAAAAAATTTGAACAAAAAAGACGAAGTTTTATGAAAGTTATAAGCAAAGTTGTAGTTGAATTTAATTATTTGTATCGATTAACCACTATACCTCGGTTTAGGTAAGTATCGATTTCCTCTATTTCCGCGTGTTTTATTTTACAGATTTGAGTGCAGATGGCAGTTTCTACACTAGACGGACCTTACAGAAGCAAAAAGAGCGAAATAAAAGCAGATTTGAAAAAATTTTAAAATTTAATGAAAATACGACTTTAAGAAAACGAATTATATGAAAATTTGTAATTTTACTGTGAAAATCGTATAAAAAAACTAGCTCGAATTACAGGGGCAATTAGTTACACTATATGAAAAAAAAATATGAACAGAAAAGACAAATTTTATGTTTATGTTGTAGTTGAATTTAATTATTTGTATCGATTAACCACTATACCTCGGTTTAGGTAAGTATCGATTTTCTCTATTTCCGCGTGTTTTATTTTACAGATTTGAGTGCAGATGGCAGTTTCTACACTAGACGGACCTTACAGAAGCAAAAAGAGCGAAATAAAAGCAGATTTGAAAAAATTTAATGAAAATACGACTTTAAGAAAACGAATTATATGAAAATTTGTAATTTTACTGTGAAAATCGTATAAAAAAACTAGCTCGAATTACAGGGGCAATTAGTTACACTATATGAAAAAAAAATATGAACAGAAAAGACAAATTTTATGTTTATGTTGTAGTTGAATTTAATTATTTGTATCGATTAACCACTATACCTCGGTTTAGGTAAGTATCGATTTTCTCTATTTCCGCGTGTTTTATTTTACAGATTTGAGTTCAGATGGCAGTTTCTACACTAGACGGACCTTACAGAAGCAAAAAGAGCGAAATAAAAGCAGATTTGAAAAAATTTAATGAAAATACGACTTTAAGAAAACGAATTATATGAAAATTTGTAATTTTACTGTGAAAATTGTATAACAAAAACTAGCTGGAATTACTGGGACAATTAGTTACACTATATAAAAAGAAAATATGAACAGAAAAGACAAATTTTATGCAAAGTTAGAGAAGATTTTATGTTTTATTTGTGAATTTACGACTATAAAACTATGAAAAATGTGAAAATGTATAATATAACAGTGAAAATTTAATAAGAAAACTATAAGGTAATATGGGGAGCATTTAGTTGTATTATGTAGAAAAAATTTGAACAAAAAAGACGAAGTTTTATGAAAGTTATAAGCAAAGTTGTAGTTGAATTTAATTATTTGTATCGATTAACCACTATACCTCGGTTTAGGTAAGTATCGATTTTCTCTATTTCCGCGTGTTTTACTTTACAGATTTGAGTGCAGATGGCAGTTTCTACACTAGACGGACCTTACAGAAGCAAAAAGAGCGAAATAAAAGCAGATTTGAAAAAATTTAAAAATTTAATGAAAATACGACTTTAAGAAAACGAATTATATGAAAATTTGTAATTTTACTGTGAAAATTGTATAAAAAAACTAGCTGGACTTACAGGGGGCAATTAGTTACACTATATAAAAAGAAAATATGAACAGAAAAGACATATTTTATGCAAAGTTAGAGAAGATTTTATGTTTTATTTGTGAATTTACGACTATAAAACAATGAAAAATGTGAAAATTTATAATATAACAGTGAAAATTTAATAAGAAAACTATAGGGTAATATGGGGAGCATTTAGTTGTATTATTTAGAAAAAATTTGAACAAAAAAGACGAAGTTTTATGAAAGTTATAAGCAAAGTTGTAGTTGAATTTAATTATTTGTATCGATTAACCACTATACCTCGGTTTAGGTAAGTATCGATTTTCTCTATTTCCGCGTGTTTTATTTTACAGATTTGAGTGCAGATGGCAGTTCCTACACTAGACGGACCTTACAGAAGCAAAAAGAGCGAAATAAAAGCAGATTTGAAAAAATTTAAAAATTTAATGAAAGTACGACTTTAAGAAAACGAATTAAATGAAAATTTGTAATTTTACTGTGAAAATTGTATAAAAAAACTACCTGGACTTACAGGGGGCAATTAGTTACACTATATAAAAAGAAAATATGAACAGAAAAGACAAATTTTATGCAAAGTTAGAGAAGATTTTATGTTTTATTTGTGAATTTACGACTATAAAACAATGAAAAATGTGAAAATTTATAATATAACAGTGAAAATTTAATAAGAAAACTATAGGGTAATATGGGGAGCAATTAGTTGTATTATTTAGAAAAAATTTGAACAAAAAAGACGAAGTTTTATGAAAGTTATAAGCAAAGTTGTAGTTGAATTTAATTATTTGTATCGATTAACCACTATACCTCGGTTTAGGTAAGTATCGATTTTCTCTATTTCCGCGTGTTTTATTTTACAGATTTGAGTGCAGATGGCAGTTCCTACACTAGACGGACCTTACAGAAGCAAAAAGAGCGAAATAAAAGCAGATTTGAAAAAATTTAAAAATTTAATGAAAATACGACTTTAAGAAAACGAATTATATGAAAATTTGTAATTTTACTGTGAAAATTGTATAAAAAAACTACCTGGACTTACAGGGGGCAATTAGTTACACTATATAAAAAGAAAATATGAACAGAAAAGACATATTTTATGCAAAGTTAGAGAAGATTTTATGTTTTATTTGTGAATTTACGACTATAAAACAATGAAAAATGTGAAAATTTATAATATAACAGTGAAAATTTAATAAGAAAACTATAGGGTAATATGGGGAGCATTTAGTTGTATTATTTAGAAAAAATTTGAACAAAAAAGACGAAGTTTTATGAAAGTTATAAGCAAAGTTGTAGTTGAATTTAATTATTTGTATCGATTAACCACTATACCTCGGTTTAGGTAAGTATCGATTTTCTCTATTTCCGCGTGTTTTACTTTACAGATTTGAGTGCAGATGGCAGTTTCTACACTAGACGGACCTTACAGAAGCAAAAAGAGCGAAATAAAAGCAGATTTGAAAAAATTTAAAAATTTAATGAAAATACGACTTTAAGAAAACGAATTATATGAAAATTTGTAATTTTACTGTGAAAATTGTCTAAAAAAACTACCTGGAATTACAGGGGGCAATTAGTTACACTATATAAAAAGAAAATATGAACAGAAAAGACATATTTTATGCAAAGTTAGAGAAGATTTTATGTTTTATTTGTGAATTTACGACTATAAAACAATGAAAAATGTGAAAATTTATAATATAACAGTGAAAATTTAATAAGAAAACTATAGGGTAATATGGGGAGCATTTAGTTGTATTATTTAGAAAAAATTTGAACAAAAAAGACGAAGTTTTATGAAAGTTATAAGCAAAGTTGTAGTTGAATTTAATTATTTGTATCGATTAACCACTATACCTCGGTTTAGGTAAGTATCGATTTTCTCTATTTCCGCGTGTTTTATTTTACAGATTTGAGTGCAGATGGCAGTTCCTACACTAGACGGACCTTACAGAAGCAAAAAGAGCGAAATAAAAGCAGATTTGAAAAAATTTAAAAATTTAATGAAAGTACGACTTTAAGAAAACGAATTTAATGAAAATTTGTAATTTTACTGTGAAAATTGTATAAAAAAACTACCTGGAATTACAGGGGGCAATTAGTTACACTATATAAAAAGAAAATATGAACAGAAAAGACAAATTTTATGCAAAGTTAGAGAAGATTTTATGTTTTATTTGTGAATTTACGACTATAAAACAATGAAAAATGTGAAAATTTATAATATAACAGTGAAAATTTAATAAGAAAACTATAGGGTAATATGGGGAGCAATTAGTTGTATTATTTAGAAAAAATTTGAACAAAAAAGACGAAGTTTTATGAAAGTTATAAGCAAAGTTGTAGTTGAATTTAATTATTTGTATCGATTAACCACTATACCTCGGTTTAGGTAAGTATCGATTTTCTCTATTTCCGCGTGTTTTATTTTACAGATTTGAGTGCAGATGGCAGTTTCTACATTAGACGGACCTTACAGAAGCAAAAAGAGCGAAATAAAAGCAGATTTGAAAAAATTTAAAAATTTAATGAAAATACGACTTTAAGAAAACGAATTATATGAAAATTTGTAATTTTACTGTGAAAATTGTATAAAAAAACTACCTGGACTTACAGGGGGCAATTAGTTACACTATATAAAAAGAAAATATGAACAGAAAAGACATATTTTATGCAAAGTTAGAGAAGATTTTATGTTTTATTTGTGAATTTACGACTATAAAACAATGAAAAATGTGAAAATTTATAATATAACAGTGAAAATTTAATAAGAAAACTATACGGTAATATGGGGAGCATTTAGTTGTATTATTTAGAAAAAATTTGAACAAAAAAGGCGAAGTTTTATGAAAGTTATAAGCAAAGTTGTAGTTGAATTTAATTATTTGTATCGATTAACCACTATACCTCGGTTTAGGTAAGTATCGATTTTCTCTATTTCCGCGTGTTTTATTTTACAGATTTGAGTGCAGATGGCAGTTCCTACACTAGACGGACCTTACAGAAGCAAAAAGAGCGAAATAAAAGCAGATTTGAAAAAATTTAAAAAATTAATGAAAGTACGACTTTAAGAAAACGAATTAAATGAAAATTTGTAATTTTACTGTGAAAATTGTATAAAAAAACTACCTGGACTTACAGGGGGCAATTAGTTACACTATATAAAAAGAAAATATGAACAGAAAAGACATATTTTATGCAAAGTTAGAGAAGATTTTATGTTTTATTTGTGAATTTACGACTATAAAACAATGAAAAATGTGAAAATTTATAATATAACAGTGAAAATTTAATAAGAAAACTATAGGGTAATATGAGGAGCATTTAGTTGTATTATTTAGAAAAAATTTGAACAAAAAAGACGAAGTTTTATGAAAGTTATAAGCAAAGTTGTAGTTGAATTTAATTATTTGTATCGATTAACCACTATACCTCGGTTTAGGTAAGTATCGATTTCCTCTATTTCCGCGTGTTTTATTTTACAGATTTGAGTGCAGATGGCAGTTACTACACTAGACGGACCTTACAGAAGCAAAAAGAGCGAAATAAAAGCAGATTTGAAAAATTTTTAAAATTTAATGAAAATACGACTTTAAGAAAACGAATTATATGAAAATTTGTAATTTTACTGTGAAAATCGTATAAAAAAACTAGCTGGAATTACAGGGGCAATTAGTTACACTATATGAAAAAAAAATATGAACAGAAAAGACAAATTTTATGTTTATGTTGTAGTTGAATTTAATTATTTGTATCGATTAACCACTATACCTCGGTTTAGGTAAGTATCGATTTTCTCTATTTCCGCGTGTTTTATTTTACAGATTTGAGTGCAGATGGCAGTTCCTACACTAGACGGACTTTACAGAAGCAAAAAGAGCGAAATAAAAGCAGATTTGAAAAAATTTAAAAATTTAATGAAAGTACGACTTTAAGAAAACGAATTAAATGAAAATTTGTAATTTTACTGTGAAAATTGTATAAAAAAACTACCTGGAATTACAGGGGGCAATTAGTTACACTATATAAAAAGAAAATATGAACAGAAAAGACAAATTTTATGCAAAGTTAGAGAAGATTTTATGTTTTATTTGTGAATTTACGACTATAAAACAATGAAAAATGTGAAAATTTATAATATAACAGTGAAAAATTAATAAGAAAACTATAGGGTAATATGAGGAGCATTTAGTTGTATTATTTAGAAAAAATTTGAACAAAAAAGACGAAGTTTTATGAAAGTTATAAGCAAAGTTGTAGTTGAATTTAATTATTTGTATCGATTAACCACTATACCTCGGTTTAGGTAAGTATCGATTTCCTCTATTTCCGCGTGTTTTATTTTACAGATTTGAGTGCAGATGGCAGTTTCTACACTAGACGGACCTTACAGAAGCAAAAAGAGCGAAATAAAAGCAGATTTGAAAAAATTTTAAAATTTAATGAAAATACGACTTTAAGAAAACGAATTATATGAAAATTTGTAATTTTACTGTGAAAATCGTATAAAAAAACTAGCTCGAATTACAGGGGCAATTAGTTACACTATATGAAAAAAAAATATGAACAGAAAAGACAAATTTTATGTTTATGTTGTAGTTGAATTTAATTATTTGTATCGATTAACCACTATACCTCGGTTTAGGTAAGTATCGATTTTCTCTATTTCCGCGTGTTTTATTTTACAGATTTGAGTGCAGATGGCAGTTTCTACACTAGACGGACCTTACAGAAGCAAAAAGAGCGAAATAAAAGCAGATTTGAAAAAATTTAATGAAAATACGACTTTAAGAAAACGAATTATATGAAAATTTGTAATTTTACTGTGAAAATCGTATAAAAAAACTAGCTCGAATTACAGGGGCAATTAGTTACACTATATGAAAAAAAAATATGAACAGAAAAGACAAATTTTATGTTTATGTTGTAGTTGAATTTAATTATTTGTATCGATTAACCACTATACCTCGGTTTAGGTAAGTATCGATTTTCTCTATTTCCGCGTGTTTTATTTTACAGATTTGAGTTCAGATGGCAGTTTCTACACTAGACGGACCTTACAGAAGCAAAAAGAGCGAAATAAAAGCAGATTTGAAAAAATTTAATGAAAATACGACTTTAAGAAAACGAATTATATGAAAATTTGTAATTTTACTGTGAAAATTGTATAACAAAAACTAGCTGGAATTACTGGGACAATTAGTTACACTATATAAAAAGAAAATATGAACAGAAAAGACATATTTTATGCAAAGTTAGAGAAGATTTTATGTTTTATTTGTGAATTTACGACTATAAAACAATGAAAAATGTGAAAATTTATAATATAACAGTGAAAATTTAATAAGAAAACTATAGGGTAATATGGGGAGCATTTAGTTGTATTATTTAGAAAAAATTTGAACAAAAAAGACGAAGTTTTATGAAAGTTATAAGCAAAGTTGTAGTTGAATTTAATTATTTGTATCGATTAACCACTATACCTCGGTTTAGGTAAGTATCGATTTTCTCTATTTCCGCGTGTTTTATTTTACAGATTTGAGTGCAGATGGCAGTTTCTACACTAGACGGACCTTACAGAAGCAAAAAGAGCGAAATAAAAGCAGATTTGAAAAAATTTAATGAAAATACGACTTTAAGAAAACGAATTATATGAAAATTTGTAATTTTACTGTGAAAATTGTATAACAAAAACTAGCTGGAATTACTGGGACAATTAGTTACACTATATAAAAAGAAAATATGAACAGAAAAGACAAATTTTATGCAAAGTTAGAGAAGATTTTATGTTTTATTTGTGAATTTACGACTATAAAACAATGAAAAATGTGAAAATTTATAATATAACAGTGAAAATTCAATAAGAAAACTATAGGGTAATATGAGGAGCATTTAGTTGTATTATTTAGAAAAAATTTGAACAAAAAAGACGAAGTTTTATGAAAGTTATAAGCAAAGTTGTAGTTGAATTTAATTATTTGTATCGATTAACCACTATACCTCGGTTTAGGTAAGTATCGATTTCCTCTATTTCCGCGTGTTTTATTTTACAGATTTGAGTGCAGATGGCAGTTACTACACTAGACGGACCTTACAGAAGCAAAAAGAGCGAAATAAAAGCAGATTTGAAAAAATTTTAAAATTTAATGAAAATACGACTTTAAGAAAACGAATTATATGAAAATTTGTAATTTTACTGTGAAAATCGTATAAAAAAACTAGCTGGAATTACAGGGGCAATTAGTTACACTATATGAAAAAAAAATATGAACAGAAAAGACAAATTTTATGTTTATGTTGTAGTTGAATTTAATTATTTGTATCGATTAACCACTATACCTCGGTTTAGGTAAGTATCGATTTTCTCTATTTCCGCGTGTTTTATTTTACAGATTTGAGTGCAGATGGCAGTTTCTACACTAGACGGACCTTACAGAAGCAAAAAGAGCGAAATAAAAGCAGATTTGAAAAAATTTAAAAATTTTATGAAAATACGACTTTAAGAAAACGAATTATATGAAAATTTGTAATTTTACTGTGAAAATTGTATAACAAAAACTAGCTGGAATTACTGGGACAATTAGTTACACTATATAAAAAGAAAATATGAACAGAAAAGACAAATTTTATGCAAAGTTAGAGAAGATTTTATGTTTTATTTGTGAATTTACGACTATAAAACTATGAAAAATGTGAAAATTTATAATATAACAGTGAAAATTTAATAAGAAAACTATAGGGTAATATGGGGAGCATTTAGTTGTATTATTTAGAAAAAAATTGAACAAAAAAGACGAAGTTTTATGAAAGTTATAAGCAAAGTTGTAGTTGAATTTAATTATTTGTATCGATTAACCACTATACCTCGGTTTAGGTAAGTATCGATTTTCTCTATTTCCGCGTGTTTTATTTTACAGATTTGAGTGCAGATGGCAGTTTCTACACTAGACGGACCTTACAGAAGCAAAAAGAGCGAAATAAAAGCAGATTTGAAAAAATTTAATGAAAATACGACTTTAAGAAAACGAATTATATGAAAATTTGTAATTTTACTGTGAAAATTGTATAACAAAAACTAGCTGGAATTACTGGGACAATTAGTTACACTATATAAAAAGAAAATATGAACAGAAAAGACAAATTTTATGCAAAGTTAGAGAAGATTTTATGCAAAGTTAGAGAAGATTTTATGTTTTATTTGTGAATTTACGACTATAAAACAATGAAAAATGTGAAAATTTATAATATAACAGTGAAAATTTAATAAGAAAACTATAGGGTAATATGGGGAGCATTTAGTTGTATTATTTAGAAAAAATTTGAACAAAAAAGACGAAGTTTTATGAAAGTTATAAGCAAAGTTGTAGTTGAATTTAATTATTTGTATCGATTAACCACTATACCTCGGTTTAGGTAAGTATCGATTTTCTCTATTTCCGCGTGTTTTATTTTACAGATTTGAGTGCAGATGGCAGTTCCTACACTAGACGGACCTTACAGAAGCAAAAAGAGCGAAATAAAAGCAGATTTGAAAAAATTTAAAAATTTAATGAAAGTACGACTTTAAGAAAACGAATTAAATGAAAATTTGTAATTTTACTGTGAAAATTGTATAAAAAACTACCTGGAATTACAGGGGGCAATTAGTTACACTATATAAAAAGAAAATATGAACAGAAAAGACATATTTTATGCAAAGTTAGAGAAGATTTTATGTTTTATTTGTGAATTTACGACTATAAAACAATGAAAAATGTGAAAATTTATAATATAACAGTGAAAATTTAATAAGAAAACTATAGGGTAATATGAGGAGCATTTAGTTGTATTATTTAGAAAAAATTTGAACAAAAAAGACGAAGTTTTATGAAAGTTATAAGCAAAGTTGTAGTTGAATTTAATTATTTGTATCGATTAACCACTATACCTCGGTTTAGGTAAGTATCGATTTCCTCTATTTCCGCGTGTTTTATTTTACAGATTTGAGTGCAGATGGCAGTTTCTACACTAGACGGACCTTACAGAAGCAAAAAGAGCGAAATAAAAGCAGATTTGAAAAAATTTTAAAATTTAATGAAAATACGACTTTAAGAAAACGAATTATATGAAAATTTGTAATTTTACTGTGAAAATCGTATAAAAAAACTAGCTCGAATTACAGGGGCAATTAGTTACACTATATGAAAAAAAAATATGAACAGAAAAGACAAATTTTATGTTTATGTTGTAGTTGAATTTAATTATTTGTATCGATTAACCAATATACCTCGGTTTAGGTAAGTATCGATTTTCTCTATTTCCGCGTGTTTTACTTTACAGATTTGAGTGCAGATGGCAGTTTCTACACTAGACGGACCTTACAGAAGCAAAAAGAGCGAAATAAAAGCAGATTTTAAAAAATTTAAAAATTTAATGAAAATTCGACTTTAAGAAAACGAATTATATGAAAATTTGTAATTTTACTGTGAAAATTGTATAAAAAAACTAGCTGGACTTACAGGGGGCAATTAGTTACACTATATAAAAAGAAAATATGAACAGAAAAGACATATTTTATGCAAAGTTAGAGAAGATTTTATGTTTTATTTGTGAATTTACGACTATAAAACAATGAAAAATGTGAAAATTTATAATATAACAGTGAAAATTTAATAAGAAAACTATAGGGTAATATGGGGAGCATTTAGTTGTATTATTTAGAAAAAATTTAAACAAAAAAGACGAAGTTTTATGAAAGTTATAAGCAAAGTTGTAGTTGAATTTAATTATTTGTATCGATTAACCACTATACCTCAGTTTAGGTAAGTATCGATTTTCTCTATTTCCGCGTGTTTTATTTTACAGATTTGAGTGCAGATGGCAGTTCCTACACTAGACGGACCTTACAGAAGCAAAAAGAGCGAAATAAAAGCAGATTTGAAAAAATTTAAAAATTTAATGAAAGTACGACTTTAAGAAAACGAATTAAATGAAAATTTGTAATTTTACTGTGAAAATTGTATAAAAAAACTACCTGGAATTACAGGGGGCAATTAGTTACACTATATAAAAAGAAAATATGAACAGAAAAGACAAATTTTATGCAAAGTTAGAGAAGATTTTATGTTTTATTTGTGAATTTACGACTATAAAACAATGAAAAATGTGAAAATTTATAATATAACAGTGAAAATTTAATAAGAAAACTATAGGGTAATATGGGGAGCAATTAGTTGTATTATTTAGAAAAAATTTGAACAAAAAAGACGAAGTTTTATGAAAGTTATAAGCAAAGTTGTAGTTGAATTTAATTATTTGTATCGATTAACCACTATACCTCGGTTTAGGTAAGTATCGATTTTCTCTATTTCCGCGTGTTTTATTTTACAGATTTGAGTGCAGATGGCAGTTTCTACATTAGACGGACCTTACAGAAGCAAAAAGAGCGAAATAAAAGCAGATTTGAAAAAATTTAAAAATTTAATGAAAATACGACTTTAAGAAAACGAATTATATGAAAATTTGTAATTTTACTGTGAAAATTGTATAAAAAAACTACCTGGACTTACAGGGGGCAATTAGTTACACTATATAAAAAGAAAATATGAACAGAAAAGACATATTTTATGCAAAGTTAGAGAAGATTTTATGTTTTATTTGTGAATTTACGACTATAAAACAATGAAAAATGTGAAAATTTATAATATAACAGTGAAAATTTAATAAGAAAACTATAGGGTAATATGGGGAGCATTTAGTTGTATTATTTAGAAAAAATTTGAACAAAAAAGACGAAGTTTTATGAAAGTTATAAGCAAAGTTGTAGTTGAATTTAATTATTTGTATCGATTAACCACTATACCTCGGTTTAGGTAAGTATCGATTTTCTCTATTTCCGCGTGTTTTATTTTACAGATTTGAGTGCAGATGGCAGTTTCTACACTAGACGGACCTTACAGAAGCAAAAAGAGCGAAATAAAAGCAGATTTGAAAAAATTTAATGAAAATACGACTTTAAGAAAACGAATTATATGAAAATTTGTAATTTTACTGTGAAAATTGTATAACAAAAACTAGCTGGAATTACTGGGACAATTAGTTACACTATATAAAAAGAAAATATGAACAGAAAAGACAAATTTTATGCAAAGTTAGAGAAGATTTTATGTTTTATTTGTGAATTTACGACTATAAAACTATGAAAAATGTGAAAATTTATAATATAACAGTGAAAATTTAATAAGAAAACTATAGGGTAATATGGGGAGCATTTAGTTGTATTATTTAGAAAAAATTTGAACAAAAAAGACGAAGTTTTATGAAAGTTATAAGCAAAGTTGTAGTTGAATTTAATTATTTGTATCGATTAACCACTATACCTCGGTTTAGGTAAGTATCGATTTTCTCTATTTCCGCGTGTTTTACTTTACAGATTTGAGTGCAGATGGCAGTTTCTACACTAGACGGACCTTACAGAAGCAAAAAGAGCGAAATAAAAGCAGATTTTAAAAAATTTAAAAATTTAATGAAAATTCGACTTTAAGAAAACGAATTATATGAAAATTTGTAATTTTACTGTGAAAATTGTATAAAAAAACTACCTGGACTTACAGGGGGCAATTAGTTACACTATATAAAAAGAAAATATGAACAGAAAAGACACATTTTATGCAAAGTTAGAGAAGATTTTATGTTTTATTTGTGAATTTACGACTATAAAACAATGAAAAATGTGAAAATTTATAATATAACAGTGAAAATTTAATAAGAAAACTATAGGGTAATATGGGGAGCATTTAGTTGTATTATTTAGAAAAAATTTAAACAAAAAAGACGAAGTTTTATGAAAGTTATAAGCAAAGTTGTAGTTGAATTTAATTATTTGTATCGATTAACCACTATACCTCAGTTTAGGTAAGTATCGATTTTCTCTATTTCCGCGTGTTTTATTTTACAGATTTGAGTGCAGATGGCAGTTCCTACACTAGACGGACCTTACAGAAGCAAAAAGAGCGAAATAAAAGCAGATTTGAAAAAATTTAAAAATTTAATGAAAGTACGACTTTAAGAAAACGAATTAAATGAAAATTTGTAATTTTACTGTGAAAATTGTATAAAAAAACTACCTGGAATTACAGGGGGCAATTAGTTACACTATATAAAAAGAAAATATGAACAGAAAAGACAAATTTTATGCAAAGTTAGAGAAGATTTTATGTTTTATTTGTGAATTTACGACTATAAAACAATGAAAAATGTGAAAATTTATAATATAACAGTGAAAATTTAATAAGAAAACTATAGGGTAATATGAGGAGCATTTAGTTGTATTATTTAGAAAAAATTTGAACAAAAAAGACGAAGTTTTATGAAAGTTATAAGCAAAGTTGTAGTTGAATTTAATTATTTGTATCGATTAACCACTATACCTCGGTTTAGGTAAGTATCGATTTCCTCTATTTCCGCGTGTTTTATTTTACAGATTTGAGTGCAGATGGCAGTTACTACACTAGACGGACCTTACAGAAGCAAAAAGAGCGAAATAAAAGCAGATTTGAAAAAATTTTAAAATTTAATGAAAATACGACTTTAAGAAAACGAATTATATGAAAATTTGTAATTTTACTGTGAAAATCGTATAAAAAAACTAGCTGGAATTACAGGGGCAATTAGTTACACTATATGAAAAAAAAATATGAACAGAAAAGACAAATTTTATGTTTATGTTGTAGTTGAATTTAATTATTTGTATCGATTAACCACTATACCTCGGTTTAGGTAAGTATCGATTTTCTCTATTTCCGCGTGTTTTATTTTACAGATTTGAGTGCAGATGGCAGTTTCTACACTAGACGGACCTTACAGAAGCAAAAAGAGCGAAATAAAAGCAGATTTGAAAAAATTTAAAAATTTTATGAAAATACGACTTTAAGAAAACGAATTATATGAAAATTTGTAATTTTACTGTGAAAATTGTATAACAAAAACTAGCTGGAATTACTGGGACAATTAGTTACACTATATAAAAAGAAAATATGAACAGAAAAGACAAATTTTATGCAAAGTTAGAGAAGATTTTATGTTTTATTTGTGAATTTACGACTATAAAACTATGAAAAATGTGAAAATTTATAATATAACAGTGAAAATTTAATAAGAAAACTATAGGGTAATATGGGGAGCATTTAGTTGTATTATTTAGAAAAAAATTGAACAAAAAAGACGAAGTTTTATGAAAGTTATAAGCAAAGTTGTAGTTGAATTTAATTATTTGTATCGATTAACCACTATACCTCGGTTTAGGTAAGTATCGATTTTCTCTATTTCCGCGTGTTTTATTTTACAGATTTGAGTGCAGATGGCAGTTTCTACACTAGACGGACCTTACAGAAGCAAAAAGAGCGAAATAAAAGCAGATTTGAAAAAATTTAATGAAAATACGACTTTAAGAAAACGAATTATATGAAAATTTGTAATTTTACTGTGAAAATTGTATAACAAAAACTAGCTGGAATTACTGGGACAATTAGTTACACTATATAAAAAGAAAATATGAACAGAAAAGACAAATTTTATGCAAAGTTAGAGAAGATTTTATGTTTTATTTGTGAATTTACGACTATAAAACAATGAAAAATGTGAAAATTTATAATATAACAGTGAAAATTTAATAAGAAAACTATAGGGTAATATGGGGAGCATTTAGTTGTATTATTTAGAAAAAATTTGAACAAAAAAGACGAAGTTTTATGAAAGTTATAAGCAAAGTTGTAGTTGAATTTAATTATTTGTATCGATTAACCACTATACCTCGGTTTAGGTAAGTATCGATTTTCTCTATTTCCGCGTGTTTTATTTTACAGATTTGAGTGCAGATGGCAGTTCCTACACTAGACGGACCTTACAGAAGCAAAAAGAGCGAAATAAAAGCAGATTTGAAAAAATTTAAAAATTTAATGAAAGTACGACTTTAAGAAAACGAATTAAATGAAAATTTGTAATTTTACTGTGAAAATTGTATAAAAAACTACCTGGAATTACAGGGGGCAATTAGTTACACTATATAAAAAGAAAATATGAACAGAAAAGACATATTTTATGCAAAGTTAGAGAAGATTTTATGTTTTATTTGTGAATTTACGACTATAAAACAATGAAAAATGTGAAAATTTATAATATAACAGTGAAAATTTAATAAGAAAACTATAGGGTAATATGAGGAGCATTTAGTTGTATTATTTAGAAAAAATTTGAACAAAAAAGACGAAGTTTTATGAAAGTTATAAGCAAAGTTGTAGTTGAATTTAATTATTTGTATCGATTAACCACTATACCTCGGTTTAGGTAAGTATCGATTTCCTCTATTTCCGCGTGTTTTATTTTACAGATTTGAGTGCAGATGGCAGTTTCTACACTAGACGGACCTTACAGAAGCAAAAAGAGCGAAATAAAAGCAGATTTGAAAAAATTTTAAAATTTAATGAAAATACGACTTTAAGAAAACGAATTATATGAAAATTTGTAATTTTACTGTGAAAATCGTATAAAAAAACTAGCTCGAATTACAGGGGCAATTAGTTACACTATATGAAAAAAAAATATGAACAGAAAAGACAAATTTTATGTTTATGTTGTAGTTGAATTTAATTATTTGTATCGATTAACCAATATACCTCGGTTTAGGTAAGTATCGATTTTCTCTATTTCCGCGTGTTTTACTTTACAGATTTGAGTGCAGATGGCAGTTTCTACACTAGACGGACCTTACAGAAGCAAAAAGAGCGAAATAAAAGCAGATTTTAAAAAATTTAAAAATTTAATGAAAATTCGACTTTAAGAAAACGAATTATATGAAAATTTGTAATTTTACTGTGAAAATTGTATAAAAAAACTAGCTGGACTTACAGGGGGCAATTAGTTACACTATATAAAAAGAAAATATGAACAGAAAAGACATATTTTATGCAAAGTTAGAGAAGATTTTATGTTTTATTTGTGAATTTACGACTATAAAACAATGAAAAATGTGAAAATTTATAATATAACAGTGAAAATTTAATAAGAAAACTATAGGGTAATATGGGGAGCATTTAGTTGTATTATTTAGAAAAAATTTAAACAAAAAAGACGAAGTTTTATGAAAGTTATAAGCAAAGTTGTAGTTGAATTTAATTATTTGTATCGATTAACCACTATACCTCAGTTTAGGTAAGTATCGATTTTCTCTATTTCCGCGTGTTTTATTTTACAGATTTGAGTGCAGATGGCAGTTCCTACACTAGACGGACCTTACAGAAGCAAAAAGAGCGAAATAAAAGCAGATTTGAAAAAATTTAAAAATTTAATGAAAGTACGACTTTAAGAAAACGAATTAAATGAAAATTTGTAATTTTACTGTGAAAATTGTATAAAAAAACTACCTGGAATTACAGGGGGCAATTAGTTACACTATATAAAAAGAAAATATGAACAGAAAAGACAAATTTTATGCAAAGTTAGAGAAGATTTTATGTTTTATTTGTGAATTTACGACTATAAAACAATGAAAAATGTGAAAATTTATAATATAACAGTGAAAATTTAATAAGAAAACTATAGGGTAATATGGGGAGCAATTAGTTGTATTATTTAGAAAAAATTTGAACAAAAAAGACGAAGTTTTATGAAAGTTATAAGCAAAGTTGTAGTTGAATTTAATTATTTGTATCGATTAACCACTATACCTCGGTTTAGGTAAGTATCGATTTTCTCTATTTCCGCGTGTTTTATTTTACAGATTTGAGTGCAGATGGCAGTTTCTACATTAGACGGACCTTACAGAAGCAAAAAGAGCGAAATAAAAGCAGATTTGAAAAAATTTAAAAATTTAATGAAAATACGACTTTAAGAAAACGAATTATATGAAAATTTGTAATTTTACTGTGAAAATTGTATAAAAAAACTACCTGGACTTACAGGGGGCAATTAGTTACACTATATAAAAAGAAAATATGAACAGAAAAGACATATTTTATGCAAAGTTAGAGAAGATTTTATGTTTTATTTGTGAATTTACGACTATAAAACAATGAAAAATGTGAAAATTTATAATATAACAGTGAAAATTTAATAAGAAAACTATAGGGTAATATGGGGAGCATTTAGTTGTATTATTTAGAAAAAATTTGAACAAAAAAGACGAAGTTTTATGAAAGTTATAAGCAAAGTTGTAGTTGAATTTAATTATTTGTATCGATTAACCACTATACCTCGGTTTAGGTAAGTATCGATTTTCTCTATTTCCGCGTGTTTTATTTTACAGATTTGAGTGCAGATGGCAGTTTCTACATTAGACGGACCTTACAGAAGCAAAAAGAGCGAAATAAAAGCAGATTTGAAAAAATTTAAAAATTTAATGAAAATACGACTTTAAGAAAACGAATTATATGAAAATTTGTAATTTTACTGTGAAAATTGTATAAAAAAACTACCTGGACTTACAGGGGGCAATTAGTAACACTATATAAAAAGAAAATATGAACAGAAAAGACAAATTTTATGCAAAGTTAGAGAAGATTTTATGTTTTATTTGTGAATTTACGACTATAAAACTATGAAAAATGTGAAAATTTATAATATAACAGTGAAAATTTAATAAGAAAACTATAGGGTAATATGGGGAGCATTTAGTTGTATTATTTAGAAAAAATTTGAACAAAAAAGACGAAGTTTTATGAAAGTTATAAGCAAAGTTGTAGTTGAATTTAATTATTTGTATCGATTAACCACTATACCTCGGTTTAGGTAAGTATCGATTTTCTCTATTTCCGCGTGTTTTACTTTACAGATTTGAGTGCAGATGGCAGTTTCTACACTAGACGGACCTTACAGAAGCAAAAAGAGCGAAATAAAAGCAGATTTTAAAAAATTTAAAAATTTAATGAAAATTCGACTTTAAGAAAACGAATTATATGAAAATTTGTAATTTTACTGTGAAAATTGTATAAAAAAACTAGCTGGACTTACAGGGGGCAATTAGTTACACTATATAAAAAGAAAATATGAACAGAAAAGACATATTTTATGCAAAGTTAGAGAAGATTTTATGTTTTATTTGTGAATTTACGACTATAAAACAATGAAAAATGTGAAAATTTATAATATAACAGTGAAAATTTAATAAGAAAACTATAGGGTAATATGGGGAGCAATTAGTTGTATTATTTAGAAAAAATTTGAACAAAAAAGACGAAGTTTTATGAAAGTTATAAGCAAAGTTGTAGTTGAATTTAATTATTTGTATCGATTAACCACTATACCTCGGTTTAGGTAAGTATCGATTTTCTCTATTTCCGCGTGTTTTATTTTACAGATTTGAGTGCAGATGGCAGTTTCTACATTAGACGGACCTTACAGAAGCAAAAAGAGCGAAATAAAAGCAGATTTGAAAAAATTTAAAAATTTAATGAAAATACGACTTTAAGAAAACGAATTATATGAAAATTTGTAATTTTACTGTGAAAATTGTATAAAAAAACTACCTGGACTTACAGGGGGCAATTAGTTACACTATATAAAAAGAAAATATGAACAGAAAAGACATATTTTATGCAAAGTTAGAGAAGATTTTATGTTTTATTTGTGAATTTACGACTATAAAACAATGAAAAATGTGAAAATTTATAATATAACAGTGAAAATTTAATAAGAAAACTATACGGTAATATGGGGAGCATTTAGTTGTATTATTTAGAAAAAATTTGAACAAAAAAGGCGAAGTTTTATGAAAGTTATAAGCAAAGTTGTAGTTGAATTTAATTATTTGTATCGATTAACCACTATACCTCGGTTTAGGTAAGTATCGATTTTCTCTATTTCCGCGTGTTTTATTTTACAGATTTGAGTGCAGATGGCAGTTCCTACACTAGACGGACCTTACAGAAGCAAAAAGAGCGAAATAAAAGCAGATTTGAAAAAATTTAAAAAATTAATGAAAGTACGACTTTAAGAAAACGAATTAAATGAAAATTTGTAATTTTACTGTGAAAATTGTATAAAAAAACTACCTGGACTTACAGGGGGCAATTAGTTACACTATATAAAAAGAAAATATGAACAGAAAAGACATATTTTATGCAAAGTTAGAGAAGATTTTATGTTTTATTTGTGAATTTACGACTATAAAACAATGAAAAATGTGAAAATTTATAATATAACAGTGAAAATTTAATAAGAAAACTATAGGGTAATATGAGGAGCATTTAGTTGTATTATTTAGAAAAAATTTGAACAAAAAAGACGAAGTTTTATGAAAGTTATAAGCAAAGTTGTAGTTGAATTTAATTATTTGTATCGATTAACCACTATACCTCGGTTTAGGTAAGTATCGATTTCCTCTATTTCCGCGTGTTTTATTTTACAGATTTGAGTGCAGATGGCAGTTACTACACTAGACGGACCTTACAGAAGCAAAAAGAGCGAAATAAAAGCAGATTTGAAAAATTTTTAAAATTTAATGAAAATACGACTTTAAGAAAACGAATTATATGAAAATTTGTAATTTTACTGTGAAAATCGTATAAAAAAACTAGCTGGAATTACAGGGGCAATTAGTTACACTATATGAAAAAAAAATATGAACAGAAAAGACAAATTTTATGTTTATGTTGTAGTTGAATTTAATTATTTGTATCGATTAACCACTATACCTCGGTTTAGGTAAGTATCGATTTTCTCTATTTCCGCGTGTTTTATTTTACAGATTTGAGTGCAGATGGCAGTTCCTACACTAGACGGACTTTACAGAAGCAAAAAGAGCGAAATAAAAGCAGATTTGAAAAAATTTAAAAATTTAATGAAAGTACGACTTTAAGAAAACGAATTAAATGAAAATTTGTAATTTTACTGTGAAAATTGTATAAAAAAACTACCTGGAATTACAGGGGGCAATTAGTTACACTATATAAAAAGAAAATATGAACAGAAAAGACAAATTTTATGCAAAGTTAGAGAAGATTTTATGTTTTATTTGTGAATTTACGACTATAAAACAATGAAAAATGTGAAAATTTATAATATAACAGTGAAAAATTAATAAGAAAACTATAGGGTAATATGAGGAGCATTTAGTTGTATTATTTAGAAAAAATTTGAACAAAAAAGACGAAGTTTTATGAAAGTTATAAGCAAAGTTGTAGTTGAATTTAATTATTTGTATCGATTAACCACTATACCTCGGTTTAGGTAAGTATCGATTTCCTCTATTTCCGCGTGTTTTATTTTACAGATTTGAGTGCAGATGGCAGTTTCTACACTAGACGGACCTTACAGAAGCAAAAAGAGCGAAATAAAAGCAGATTTGAAAAAATTTTAAAATTTAATGAAAATACGACTTTAAGAAAACGAATTATATGAAAATTTGTAATTTTACTGTGAAAATCGTATAAAAAAACTAGCTCGAATTACAGGGGCAATTAGTTACACTATATGAAAAAAAAATATGAACAGAAAAGACAAATTTTATGTTTATGTTGTAGTTGAATTTAATTATTTGTATCGATTAACCACTATACCTCGGTTTAGGTAAGTATCGATTTTCTCTATTTCCGCGTGTTTTATTTTACAGATTTGAGTGCAGATGGCAGTTTCTACACTAGACGGACCTTACAGAAGCAAAAAGAGCGAAATAAAAGCAGATTTGAAAAAATTTAATGAAAATACGACTTTAAGAAAACGAATTATATGAAAATTTGTAATTTTACTGTGAAAATCGTATAAAAAAACTAGCTCGAATTACAGGGGCAATTAGTTACACTATATGAAAAAAAAATATGAACAGAAAAGACAAATTTTATGTTTATGTTGTAGTTGAATTTAATTATTTGTATCGATTAACCACTATACCTCGGTTTAGGTAAGTATCGATTTTCTCTATTTCCGCGTGTTTTATTTTACAGATTTGAGTTCAGATGGCAGTTTCTACACTAGACGGACCTTACAGAAGCAAAAAGAGCGAAATAAAAGCAGATTTGAAAAAATTTAATGAAAATACGACTTTAAGAAAACGAATTATATGAAAATTTGTAATTTTACTGTGAAAATTGTATAACAAAAACTAGCTGGAATTACTGGGACAATTAGTTACACTATATAAAAAGAAAATATGAACAGAAAAGACAAATTTTATGCAAAGTTAGAGAAGATTTTATGTTTTATTTGTGAATTTACGACTATAAAACTATGAAAAATGTGAAAATGTATAATATAACAGTGAAAATTTAATAAGAAAACTATAAGGTAATATGGGGAGCATTTAGTTGTATTATGTAGAAAAAATTTGAACAAAAAAGACGAAGTTTTATGAAAGTTATAAGCAAAGTTGTAGTTGAATTTAATTATTTGTATCGATTAACCACTATACCTCGGTTTAGGTAAGTATCGATTTTCTCTATTTCCGCGTGTTTTACTTTACAGATTTGAGTGCAGATGGCAGTTTCTACACTAGACGGACCTTACAGAAGCAAAAAGAGCGAAATAAAAGCAGATTTGAAAAAATTTAAAAATTTAATGAAAATACGACTTTAAGAAAACGAATTATATGAAAATTTGTAATTTTACTGTGAAAATTGTATAAAAAAACTAGCTGGACTTACAGGGGGCAATTAGTTACACTATATAAAAAGAAAATATGAACAGAAAAGACAAATTTTATGCAAAGTTAGAGAAGATTTTATGTTTTATTTGTGAATTTACGACTATAAAACAATGAAAAATGTGAAAATTTATAATATAACAGTGAAAATTTAATAAGAAAACTATAGGGTAATATGGGGAGCAATTAGTTGTATTATTTAGAAAAAATTTGAACAAAAAAGACGAAGTTTTATGAAAGTTATAAGCAAAGTTGTAGTTGAATTTAATTATTTGTATCGATTAACCACTATACCTCGGTTTAGGTAAGTATCGATTTTCTCTATTTCCGCGTGTTTTATTTTACAGATTTGAGTGCAGATGGCAGTTTCTACATTAGACGGACCTTACAGAAGCAAAAAGAGCGAAATAAAAGCAGATTTGAAAAAATTTAAAAATTTAATGAAAATACGACTTTAAGAAAACGAATTATATGAAAATTTGTAATTTTACTGTGAAAATTGTATAAAAAAACTACCTGGACTTACAGGGGGCAATTAGTTACACTATATAAAAAGAAAATATGAACAGAAAAGACATATTTTATGCAAAGTTAGAGAAGATTTTATGTTTTATTTGTGAATTTACGACTATAAAACAATGAAAAATGTGAAAATTTATAATATAACAGTGAAAATTTAATAAGAAAACTATAGGGTAATATGGGGAGCATTTAGTTGTATTATTTAGAAAAAATTTGAACAAAAAAGACGAAGTTTTATGAAAGTTATAAGCAAAGTTGTAGTTGAATTTAATTATTTGTATCGATTAACCACTATACCTCGGTTTAGGTAAGTATCGATTTTCTCTATTTCCGCGTGTTTTATTTTACAGATTTGAGTGCAGATGGCAGTTTCTACATTAGACGGACCTTACAGAAGCAAAAAGAGCGAAATAAAAGCAGATTTGAAAAAATTTAAAAATTTAATGAAAATACGACTTTAAGAAAACGAATTATATGAAAATTTGTAATTTTACTGTGAAAATTGTATAAAAAAACTACCTGGACTTACAGGGGGCAATTAGTAACACTATATAAAAAGAAAATATGAACAGAAAAGACAAATTTTATGCAAAGTTAGAGAAGATTTTATGTTTTATTTGTGAATTTACGACTATAAAACTATGAAAAATGTGAAAATTTATAATATAACAGTGAAAATTTAATAAGAAAACTATAGGGTAATATGGGGAGCATTTAGTTGTATTATTTAGAAAAAATTTGAACAAAAAAGACGAAGTTTTATGAAAGTTATAAGCAAAGTTGTAGTTGAATTTAATTATTTGTATCGATTAACCACTATACCTCGGTTTAGGTAAGTATCGATTTTCTCTATTTCCGCGTGTTTTACTTTACAGATTTGAGTGCAGATGGCAGTTTCTACACTAGACGGACCTTACAGAAGCAAAAAGAGCGAAATAAAAGCAGATTTTAAAAAATTTAAAAATTTAATGAAAATTCGACTTTAAGAAAACGAATTATATGAAAATTTGTAATTTTACTGTGAAAATTGTATAAAAAAACTAGCTGGACTTACAGGGGGCAATTAGTTACACTATATAAAAAGAAAATATGAACAGAAAAGACATATTTTATGCAAAGTTAGAGAAGATTTTATGTTTTATTTGTGAATTTACGACTATAAAACAATGAAAAATGTGAAAATTTATAATATAACAGTGAAAATTTAATAAGAAAACTATAGGGTAATATGGGGAGCAATTAGTTGTATTATTTAGAAAAAATTTGAACAAAAAAGACGAAGTTTTATGAAAGTTATAAGCAAAGTTGTAGTTGAATTTAATTATTTGTATCGATTAACCACTATACCTCGGTTTAGGTAAGTATCGATTTTCTCTATTTCCGCGTGTTTTATTTTACAGATTTGAGTGCAGATGGCAGTTTCTACATTAGACGGACCTTACAGAAGCAAAAAGAGCGAAATAAAAGCAGATTTGAAAAAATTTAAAAATTTAATGAAAATACGACTTTAAGAAAACGAATTATATGAAAATTTGTAATTTTACTGTGAAAATTGTATAAAAAAACTACCTGGACTTACAGGGGGCAATTAGTTACACTATATAAAAAGAAAATATGAACAGAAAAGACATATTTTATGCAAAGTTAGAGAAGATTTTATGTTTTATTTGTGAATTTACGACTATAAAACAATGAAAAATGTGAAAATTTATAATATAACAGTGAAAATTTAATAAGAAAACTATACGGTAATATGGGGAGCATTTAGTTGTATTATTTAGAAAAAATTTGAACAAAAAAGGCGAAGTTTTATGAAAGTTATAAGCAAAGTTGTAGTTGAATTTAATTATTTGTATCGATTAACCACTATACCTCGGTTTAGGTAAGTATCGATTTTCTCTATTTCCGCGTGTTTTATTTTACAGATTTGAGTGCAGATGGCAGTTCCTACACTAGACGGACCTTACAGAAGCAAAAAGAGCGAAATAAAAGCAGATTTGAAAAAATTTAAAAAATTAATGAAAGTACGACTTTAAGAAAACGAATTAAATGAAAATTTGTAATTTTACTGTGAAAATTGTATAAAAAAACTACCTGGACTTACAGGGGGCAATTAGTTACACTATATAAAAAGAAAATATGAACAGAAAAGACATATTTTATGCAAAGTTAGAGAAGATTTTATGTTTTATTTGTGAATTTACGACTATAAAACAATGAAAAATGTGAAAATTTATAATATAACAGTGAAAATTTAATAAGAAAACTATAGGGTAATATGAGGAGCATTTAGTTGTATTATTTAGAAAAAATTTGAACAAAAAAGACGAAGTTTTATGAAAGTTATAAGCAAAGTTGTAGTTGAATTTAATTATTTGTATCGATTAACCACTATACCTCGGTTTAGGTAAGTATCGATTTCCTCTATTTCCGCGTGTTTTATTTTACAGATTTGAGTGCAGATGGCAGTTACTACACTAGACGGACCTTACAGAAGCAAAAAGAGCGAAATAAAAGCAGATTTGAAAAATTTTTAAAATTTAATGAAAATACGACTTTAAGAAAACGAATTATATGAAAATTTGTAATTTTACTGTGAAAATCGTATAAAAAAACTAGCTGGAATTACAGGGGCAATTAGTTACACTATATGAAAAAAAAATATGAACAGAAAAGACAAATTTTATGTTTATGTTGTAGTTGAATTTAATTATTTGTATCGATTAACCACTATACCTCGGTTTAGGTAAGTATCGATTTTCTCTATTTCCGCGTGTTTTATTTTACAGATTTGAGTGCAGATGGCAGTTCCTACACTAGACGGACTTTACAGAAGCAAAAAGAGCGAAATAAAAGCAGATTTGAAAAAATTTAAAAATTTAATGAAAGTACGACTTTAAGAAAACGAATTAAATGAAAATTTGTAATTTTACTGTGAAAATTGTATAAAAAAACTACCTGGAATTACAGGGGGCAATTAGTTACACTATATAAAAAGAAAATATGAACAGAAAAGACAAATTTTATGCAAAGTTAGAGAAGATTTTATGTTTTATTTGTGAATTTACGACTATAAAACAATGAAAAATGTGAAAATTTATAATATAACAGTGAAAAATTAATAAGAAAACTATAGGGTAATATGAGGAGCATTTAGTTGTATTATTTAGAAAAAATTTGAACAAAAAAGACGAAGTTTTATGAAAGTTATAAGCAAAGTTGTAGTTGAATTTAATTATTTGTATCGATTAACCACTATACCTCGGTTTAGGTAAGTATCGATTTCCTCTATTTCCGCGTGTTTTATTTTACAGATTTGAGTGCAGATGGCAGTTTCTACACTAGACGGACCTTACAGAAGCAAAAAGAGCGAAATAAAAGCAGATTTGAAAAAATTTTAAAATTTAATGAAAATACGACTTTAAGAAAACGAATTATATGAAAATTTGTAATTTTACTGTGAAAATCGTATAAAAAAACTAGCTCGAATTACAGGGGCAATTAGTTACACTATATGAAAAAAAAATATGAACAGAAAAGACAAATTTTATGTTTATGTTGTAGTTGAATTTAATTATTTGTATCGATTAACCACTATACCTCGGTTTAGGTAAGTATCGATTTTCTCTATTTCCGCGTGTTTTATTTTACAGATTTGAGTGCAGATGGCAGTTTCTACACTAGACGGACCTTACAGAAGCAAAAAGAGCGAAATAAAAGCAGATTTGAAAAAATTTAATGAAAATACGACTTTAAGAAAACGAATTATATGAAAATTTGTAATTTTACTGTGAAAATCGTATAAAAAAACTAGCTCGAATTACAGGGGCAATTAGTTACACTATATGAAAAAAAAATATGAACAGAAAAGACAAATTTTATGTTTATGTTGTAGTTGAATTTAATTATTTGTATCGATTAACCACTATACCTCGGTTTAGGTAAGTATCGATTTTCTCTATTTCCGCGTGTTTTATTTTACAGATTTGAGTTCAGATGGCAGTTTCTACACTAGACGGACCTTACAGAAGCAAAAAGAGCGAAATAAAAGCAGATTTGAAAAAATTTAATGAAAATACGACTTTAAGAAAACGAATTATATGAAAATTTGTAATTTTACTGTGAAAATTGTATAACAAAAACTAGCTGGAATTACTGGGACAATTAGTTACACTATATAAAAAGAAAATATGAACAGAAAAGACAAATTTTATGCAAAGTTAGAGAAGATTTTATGTTTTATTTGTGAATTTACGACTATAAAACTATGAAAAATGTGAAAATGTATAATATAACAGTGAAAATTTAATAAGAAAACTATAAGGTAATATGGGGAGCATTTAGTTGTATTATGTAGAAAAAATTTGAACAAAAAAGACGAAGTTTTATGAAAGTTATAAGCAAAGTTGTAGTTGAATTTAATTATTTGTATCGATTAACCACTATACCTCGGTTTAGGTAAGTATCGATTTTCTCTATTTCCGCGTGTTTTACTTTACAGATTTGAGTGCAGATGGCAGTTTCTACACTAGACGGACCTTACAGAAGCAAAAAGAGCGAAATAAAAGCAGATTTGAAAAAATTTAAAAATTTAATGAAAATACGACTTTAAGAAAACGAATTATATGAAAATTTGTAATTTTACTGTGAAAATTGTATAAAAAAACTAGCTGGACTTACAGGGGGCAATTAGTTACACTATATAAAAAGAAAATATGAACAGAAAAGACATATTTTATGCAAAGTTAGAGAAGATTTTATGTTTTATTTGTGAATTTACGACTATAAAACAATGAAAAATGTGAAAATTTATAATATAACAGTGAAAATTTAATAAGAAAACTATAGGGTAATATGGGGAGCATTTAGTTGTATTATTTAGAAAAAATTTGAACAAAAAAGACGAAGTTTTATGAAAGTTATAAGCAAAGTTGTAGTTGAATTTAATTATTTGTATCGATTAACCACTATACCTCGGTTTAGGTAAGTATCGATTTTCTCTATTTCCGCGTGTTTTATTTTACAGATTTGAGTGCAGATGGCAGTTCCTACACTAGACGGACCTTACAGAAGCAAAAAGAGCGAAATAAAAGCAGATTTGAAAAAATTTAAAAATTTAATGAAAGTACGACTTTAAGAAAACGAATTAAATGAAAATTTGTAATTTTACTGTGAAAATTGTATAAAAAAACTACCTGGACTTACAGGGGGCAATTAGTTACACTATATAAAAAGAAAATATGAACAGAAAAGACAAATTTTATGCAAAGTTAGAGAAGATTTTATGTTTTATTTGTGAATTTACGACTATAAAACAATGAAAAATGTGAAAATTTATAATATAACAGTGAAAATTTAATAAGAAAACTATAGGGTAATATGGGGAGCAATTAGTTGTATTATTTAGAAAAAATTTGAACAAAAAAGACGAAGTTTTATGAAAGTTATAAGCAAAGTTGTAGTTGAATTTAATTATTTGTATCGATTAACCACTATACCTCGGTTTAGGTAAGTATCGATTTTCTCTATTTCCGCGTGTTTTATTTTACAGATTTGAGTGCAGATGGCAGTTCCTACACTAGACGGACCTTACAGAAGCAAAAAGAGCGAAATAAAAGCAGATTTGAAAAAATTTAAAAATTTAATGAAAATACGACTTTAAGAAAACGAATTATATGAAAATTTGTAATTTTACTGTGAAAATTGTATAAAAAAACTACCTGGACTTACAGGGGGCAATTAGTTACACTATATAAAAAGAAAATATGAACAGAAAAGACATATTTTATGCAAAGTTAGAGAAGATTTTATGTTTTATTTGTGAATTTACGACTATAAAACAATGAAAAATGTGAAAATTTATAATATAACAGTGAAAATTTAATAAGAAAACTATAGGGTAATATGGGGAGCATTTAGTTGTATTATTTAGAAAAAATTTGAACAAAAAAGACGAAGTTTTATGAAAGTTATAAGCAAAGTTGTAGTTGAATTTAATTATTTGTATCGATTAACCACTATACCTCGGTTTAGGTAAGTATCGATTTTCTCTATTTCCGCGTGTTTTACTTTACAGATTTGAGTGCAGATGGCAGTTTCTACACTAGACGGACCTTACAGAAGCAAAAAGAGCGAAATAAAAGCAGATTTGAAAAAATTTAAAAATTTAATGAAAATACGACTTTAAGAAAACGAATTATATGAAAATTTGTAATTTTACTGTGAAAATTGTCTAAAAAAACTACCTGGAATTACAGGGGGCAATTAGTTACACTATATAAAAAGAAAATATGAACAGAAAAGACATATTTTATGCAAAGTTAGAGAAGATTTTATGTTTTATTTGTGAATTTACGACTATAAAACAATGAAAAATGTGAAAATTTATAATATAACAGTGAAAATTTAATAAGAAAACTATAGGGTAATATGGGGAGCATTTAGTTGTATTATTTAGAAAAAATTTGAACAAAAAAGACGAAGTTTTATGAAAGTTATAAGCAAAGTTGTAGTTGAATTTAATTATTTGTATCGATTAACCACTATACCTCGGTTTAGGTAAGTATCGATTTTCTCTATTTCCGCGTGTTTTATTTTACAGATTTGAGTGCAGATGGCAGTTCCTACACTAGACGGACCTTACAGAAGCAAAAAGAGCGAAATAAAAGCAGATTTGAAAAAATTTAAAAATTTAATGAAAGTACGACTTTAAGAAAACGAATTTAATGAAAATTTGTAATTTTACTGTGAAAATTGTATAAAAAAACTACCTGGAATTACAGGGGGCAATTAGTTACACTATATAAAAAGAAAATATGAACAGAAAAGACAAATTTTATGCAAAGTTAGAGAAGATTTTATGTTTTATTTGTGAATTTACGACTATAAAACAATGAAAAATGTGAAAATTTATAATATAACAGTGAAAATTTAATAAGAAAACTATAGGGTAATATGGGGAGCAATTAGTTGTATTATTTAGAAAAAATTTGAACAAAAAAGACGAAGTTTTATGAAAGTTATAAGCAAAGTTGTAGTTGAATTTAATTATTTGTATCGATTAACCACTATACCTCGGTTTAGGTAAGTATCGATTTTCTCTATTTCCGCGTGTTTTATTTTACAGATTTGAGTGCAGATGGCAGTTTCTACATTAGACGGACCTTACAGAAGCAAAAAGAGCGAAATAAAAGCAGATTTGAAAAAATTTAAAAATTTAATGAAAATACGACTTTAAGAAAACGAATTATATGAAAATTTGTAATTTTACTGTGAAAATTGTATAAAAAAACTACCTGGACTTACAGGGGGCAATTAGTTACACTATATAAAAAGAAAATATGAACAGAAAAGACATATTTTATGCAAAGTTAGAGAAGATTTTATGTTTTATTTGTGAATTTACGACTATAAAACAATGAAAAATGTGAAAATTTATAATATAACAGTGAAAATTTAATAAGAAAACTATACGGTAATATGGGGAGCATTTAGTTGTATTATTTAGAAAAAATTTGAACAAAAAAGGCGAAGTTTTATGAAAGTTATAAGCAAAGTTGTAGTTGAATTTAATTATTTGTATCGATTAACCACTATACCTCGGTTTAGGTAAGTATCGATTTTCTCTATTTCCGCGTGTTTTATTTTACAGATTTGAGTGCAGATGGCAGTTCCTACACTAGACGGACCTTACAGAAGCAAAAAGAGCGAAATAAAAGCAGATTTGAAAAAATTTAAAAAATTAATGAAAGTACGACTTTAAGAAAACGAATTAAATGAAAATTTGTAATTTTACTGTGAAAATTGTATAAAAAAACTACCTGGACTTACAGGGGGCAATTAGTTACACTATATAAAAAGAAAATATGAACAGAAAAGACATATTTTATGCAAAGTTAGAGAAGATTTTATGTTTTATTTGTGAATTTACGACTATAAAACAATGAAAAATGTGAAAATTTATAATATAACAGTGAAAATTTAATAAGAAAACTATAGGGTAATATGAGGAGCATTTAGTTGTATTATTTAGAAAAAATTTGAACAAAAAAGACGAAGTTTTATGAAAGTTATAAGCAAAGTTGTAGTTGAATTTAATTATTTGTATCGATTAACCACTATACCTCGGTTTAGGTAAGTATCGATTTCCTCTATTTCCGCGTGTTTTATTTTACAGATTTGAGTGCAGATGGCAGTTACTACACTAGACGGACCTTACAGAAGCAAAAAGAGCGAAATAAAAGCAGATTTGAAAAATTTTTAAAATTTAATGAAAATACGACTTTAAGAAAACGAATTATATGAAAATTTGTAATTTTACTGTGAAAATCGTATAAAAAAACTAGCTGGAATTACAGGGGCAATTAGTTACACTATATGAAAAAAAAATATGAACAGAAAAGACAAATTTTATGTTTATGTTGTAGTTGAATTTAATTATTTGTATCGATTAACCACTATACCTCGGTTTAGGTAAGTATCGATTTTCTCTATTTCCGCGTGTTTTATTTTACAGATTTGAGTGCAGATGGCAGTTCCTACACTAGACGGACTTTACAGAAGCAAAAAGAGCGAAATAAAAGCAGATTTGAAAAAATTTAAAAATTTAATGAAAGTACGACTTTAAGAAAACGAATTAAATGAAAATTTGTAATTTTACTGTGAAAATTGTATAAAAAAACTACCTGGAATTACAGGGGGCAATTAGTTACACTATATAAAAAGAAAATATGAACAGAAAAGACAAATTTTATGCAAAGTTAGAGAAGATTTTATGTTTTATTTGTGAATTTACGACTATAAAACAATGAAAAATGTGAAAATTTATAATATAACAGTGAAAAATTAATAAGAAAACTATAGGGTAATATGAGGAGCATTTAGTTGTATTATTTAGAAAAAATTTGAACAAAAAAGACGAAGTTTTATGAAAGTTATAAGCAAAGTTGTAGTTGAATTTAATTATTTGTATCGATTAACCACTATACCTCGGTTTAGGTAAGTATCGATTTCCTCTATTTCCGCGTGTTTTATTTTACAGATTTGAGTGCAGATGGCAGTTTCTACACTAGACGGACCTTACAGAAGCAAAAAGAGCGAAATAAAAGCAGATTTGAAAAAATTTTAAAATTTAATGAAAATACGACTTTAAGAAAACGAATTATATGAAAATTTGTAATTTTACTGTGAAAATCGTATAAAAAAACTAGCTCGAATTACAGGGGCAATTAGTTACACTATATGAAAAAAAAATATGAACAGAAAAGACAAATTTTATGTTTATGTTGTAGTTGAATTTAATTATTTGTATCGATTAACCACTATACCTCGGTTTAGGTAAGTATCGATTTTCTCTATTTCCGCGTGTTTTATTTTACAGATTTGAGTGCAGATGGCAGTTTCTACACTAGACGGACCTTACAGAAGCAAAAAGAGCGAAATAAAAGCAGATTTGAAAAAATTTAATGAAAATACGACTTTAAGAAAACGAATTATATGAAAATTTGTAATTTTACTGTGAAAATCGTATAAAAAAACTAGCTCGAATTACAGGGGCAATTAGTTACACTATATGAAAAAAAAATATGAACAGAAAAGACAAATTTTATGTTTATGTTGTAGTTGAATTTAATTATTTGTATCGATTAACCACTATACCTCGGTTTAGGTAAGTATCGATTTTCTCTATTTCCGCGTGTTTTATTTTACAGATTTGAGTTCAGATGGCAGTTTCTACACTAGACGGACCTTACAGAAGCAAAAAGAGCGAAATAAAAGCAGATTTGAAAAAATTTAATGAAAATACGACTTTAAGAAAACGAATTATATGAAAATTTGTAATTTTACTGTGAAAATTGTATAACAAAAACTAGCTGGAATTACTGGGACAATTAGTTACACTATATAAAAAGAAAATATGAACAGAAAAGACAAATTTTATGCAAAGTTAGAGAAGATTTTATGTTTTATTTGTGAATTTACGACTATAAAACTATGAAAAATGTGAAAATGTATAATATAACAGTGAAAATTTAATAAGAAAACTATAAGGTAATATGGGGAGCATTTAGTTGTATTATGTAGAAAAAATTTGAACAAAAAAGACGAAGTTTTATGAAAGTTATAAGCAAAGTTGTAGTTGAATTTAATTATTTGTATCGATTAACCACTATACCTCGGTTTAGGTAAGTATCGATTTTCTCTATTTCCGCGTGTTTTACTTTACAGATTTGAGTGCAGATGGCAGTTTCTACACTAGACGGACCTTACAGAAGCAAAAAGAGCGAAATAAAAGCAGATTTGAAAAAATTTAAAAATTTAATGAAAATACGACTTTAAGAAAACGAATTATATGAAAATTTGTAATTTTACTGTGAAAATTGTATAAAAAAACTAGCTGGACTTACAGGGGGCAATTAGTTACACTATATAAAAAGAAAATATGAACAGAAAAGACATATTTTATGCAAAGTTAGAGAAGATTTTATGTTTTATTTGTGAATTTACGACTATAAAACAATGAAAAATGTGAAAATTTATAATATAACAGTGAAAATTTAATAAGAAAACTATAGGGTAATATGGGGAGCATTTAGTTGTATTATTTAGAAAAAATTTGAACAAAAAAGACGAAGTTTTATGAAAGTTATAAGCAAAGTTGTAGTTGAATTTAATTATTTGTATCGATTAACCACTATACCTCGGTTTAGGTAAGTATCGATTTTCTCTATTTCCGCGTGTTTTATTTTACAGATTTGAGTGCAGATGGCAGTTCCTACACTAGACGGACCTTACAGAAGCAAAAAGAGCGAAATAAAAGCAGATTTGAAAAAATTTAAAAATTTAATGAAAGTACGACTTTAAGAAAACGAATTAAATGAAAATTTGTAATTTTACTGTGAAAATTGTATAAAAAAACTACCTGGACTTACAGGGGGCAATTAGTTACACTATATAAAAAGAAAATATGAACAGAAAAGACAAATTTTATGCAAAGTTAGAGAAGATTTTATGTTTTATTTGTGAATTTACGACTATAAAACAATGAAAAATGTGAAAATTTATAATATAACAGTGAAAATTTAATAAGAAAACTATAGGGTAATATGGGGAGCAATTAGTTGTATTATTTAGAAAAAATTTGAACAAAAAAGACGAAGTTTTATGAAAGTTATAAGCAAAGTTGTAGTTGAATTTAATTATTTGTATCGATTAACCACTATACCTCGGTTTAGGTAAGTATCGATTTTCTCTATTTCCGCGTGTTTTATTTTACAGATTTGAGTGCAGATGGCAGTTCCTACACTAGACGGACCTTACAGAAGCAAAAAGAGCGAAATAAAAGCAGATTTGAAAAAATTTAAAAATTTAATGAAAATACGACTTTAAGAAAACGAATTATATGAAAATTTGTAATTTTACTGTGAAAATTGTATAAAAAAACTACCTGGACTTACAGGGGGCAATTAGTTACACTATATAAAAAGAAAATATGAACAGAAAAGACATATTTTATGCAAAGTTAGAGAAGATTTTATGTTTTATTTGTGAATTTACGACTATAAAACAATGAAAAATGTGAAAATTTATAATATAACAGTGAAAATTTAATAAGAAAACTATAGGGTAATATGGGGAGCATTTAGTTGTATTATTTAGAAAAAATTTGAACAAAAAAGACGAAGTTTTATGAAAGTTATAAGCAAAGTTGTAGTTGAATTTAATTATTTGTATCGATTAACCACTATACCTCGGTTTAGGTAAGTATCGATTTTCTCTATTTCCGCGTGTTTTACTTTACAGATTTGAGTGCAGATGGCAGTTTCTACACTAGACGGACCTTACAGAAGCAAAAAGAGCGAAATAAAAGCAGATTTGAAAAAATTTAAAAATTTAATGAAAATACGACTTTAAGAAAACGAATTATATGAAAATTTGTAATTTTACTGTGAAAATTGTCTAAAAAAACTACCTGGAATTACAGGGGGCAATTAGTTACACTATATAAAAAGAAAATATGAACAGAAAAGACATATTTTATGCAAAGTTAGAGAAGATTTTATGTTTTATTTGTGAATTTACGACTATAAAACAATGAAAAATGTGAAAATTTATAATATAACAGTGAAAATTTAATAAGAAAACTATAGGGTAATATGGGGAGCATTTAGTTGTATTATTTAGAAAAAATTTGAACAAAAAAGACGAAGTTTTATGAAAGTTATAAGCAAAGTTGTAGTTGAATTTAATTATTTGTATCGATTAACCACTATACCTCGGTTTAGGTAAGTATCGATTTTCTCTATTTCCGCGTGTTTTATTTTACAGATTTGAGTGCAGATGGCAGTTCCTACACTAGACGGACCTTACAGAAGCAAAAAGAGCGAAATAAAAGCAGATTTGAAAAAATTTAAAAATTTAATGAAAGTACGACTTTAAGAAAACGAATTTAATGAAAATTTGTAATTTTACTGTGAAAATTGTATAAAAAAACTACCTGGAATTACAGGGGGCAATTAGTTACACTATATAAAAAGAAAATATGAACAGAAAAGACAAATTTTATGCAAAGTTAGAGAAGATTTTATGTTTTATTTGTGAATTTACGACTATAAAACAATGAAAAATGTGAAAATTTATAATATAACAGTGAAAATTTAATAAGAAAACTATAGGGTAATATGGGGAGCAATTAGTTGTATTATTTAGAAAAAATTTGAACAAAAAAGACGAAGTTTTATGAAAGTTATAAGCAAAGTTGTAGTTGAATTTAATTATTTGTATCGATTAACCACTATACCTCGGTTTAGGTAAGTATCGATTTTCTCTATTTCCGCGTGTTTTATTTTACAGATTTGAGTGCAGATGGCAGTTTCTACATTAGACGGACCTTACAGAAGCAAAAAGAGCGAAATAAAAGCAGATTTGAAAAAATTTAAAAATTTAATGAAAATACGACTTTAAGAAAACGAATTATATGAAAATTTGTAATTTTACTGTGAAAATTGTATAAAAAAACTACCTGGACTTACAGGGGGCAATTAGTAACACTATATAAAAAGAAAATATGAACAGAAAAGACAAATTTTATGCAAAGTTAGAGAAGATTTTATGTTTTATTTGTGAATTTACGACTATAAAACTATGAAAAATGTGAAAATTTATAATATAACAGTGAAAATTTAATAAGAAAACTATAGGGTAATATGGGGAGCATTTAGTTGTATTATTTAGAAAAAATTTGAACAAAAAAGACGAAGTTTTATGAAAGTTATAAGCAAAGTTGTAGTTGAATTTAATTATTTGTATCGATTAACCACTATACCTCGGTTTAGGTAAGTATCGATTTTCTCTATTTCCGCGTGTTTTACTTTACAGATTTGAGTGCAGATGGCAGTTTCTACACTAGACGGACCTTACAGAAGCAAAAAGAGCGAAATAAAAGCAGATTTTAAAAAATTTAAAAATTTAATGAAAATTCGACTTTAAGAAAACGAATTATATGAAAATTTGTAATTTTACTGTGAAAATTGTATAAAAAAACTACCTGGACTTACAGGGGGCAATTAGTTACACTATATAAAAAGAAAATATGAACAGAAAAGACATATTTTATGCAAAGTTAGAGAAGATTTTATGTTTTATTTGTGAATTTACGACTATAAAACAATGAAAAATGTGAAAATTTATAATATAACAGTGAAAATTTAATAAGAAAACTATAGGGTAATATGGGGAGCATTTAGTTGTATTATTTAGAAAAAATTTGAACAAAAAAGACGAAGTTTTATGAAAGTTATAAGCAAAGTTGTAGTTGAATTTAATTATTTGTATCGATTAACCACTATACCTCGGTTTAGGTAAGTATCGATTTTCTCTATTTCCGCGTGTTTTACTTTACAGATTTGAGTGCAGATGGCAGTTTCTACACTAGACGGACCTTACAGAAGCAAAAAGAGCGAAATAAAAGCAGATTTGAAAAAATTTAAAAATTTAATGAAAATACGACTTTAAGAAAACGAATTATATGAAAATTTGTAATTTTACTGTGAAAATTGTCTAAAAAAACTACCTGGAATTACAGGGGGCAATTAGTTACACTATATAAAAAGAAAATATGAACAGAAAAGACATATTTTATGCAAAGTTAGAGAAGATTTTATGTTTTATTTGTGAATTTACGACTATAAAACAATGAAAAATGTGAAAATTTATAATATAACAGTGAAAATTTAATAAGAAAACTATAGGGTAATATGGGGAGCATTTAGTTGTATTATTTAGAAAAAATTTGAACAAAAAAGACGAAGTTTTATGAAAGTTATAAGCAAAGTTGTAGTTGAATTTAATTATTTGTATCGATTAACCACTATACCTCGGTTTAGGTAAGTATCGATTTTCTCTATTTCCGTGTGTTTTATTTTACAGATTTGAGTGCAGATGGCAGTTCCTACACTAGACGGACCTTACAGAAGCAAAAAGAGCGAAATAAAAGCAGATTTGAAAAAATTTAAAAATTTAATGAAAGTACGACTTTAAGAAAACGAATTAAATGAAAATTTGTAATTTTACTGTGAAAATTGTATAAAAAAACTACCTGGAATTACAGGGGGCAATTAGTTACACTATATAAAAAGAAAATATGAACAGAAAAGACAAATTTTATGCAAAGTTAGAGAAGATTTTATGTTTTATTTGTGAATTTACGACTATAAAACAATGAAAAATGTGAAAATTTATAATATAACAGTGAAAATTTAATAAGAAAACTATAGGGTAATATGGGGAGCAATTAGTTGTATTATTTAGAAAAAATTTGAACAAAAAAGACGAAGTTTTATGAAAGTTATAAGCAAAGTTGTAGTTGAATTTAATTATTTGTATCGATTAACCACTATACCTCGGTTTAGGTAAGTATCGATTTTCTCTATTTCCGCGTGTTTTACTTTACAGATTTGAGTGCAGATGGCAGTTTCTACACTAGACGGACCTTACAGAAGCAAAAAGAGCGAAATAAAAGCAGATTTGAAAAAATTTAAAAATTTAATGAAAATACGACTTTAAGAAAACGAATTATATGAAAATTTGTAATTTTACTGTGAAAATTGTCTAAAAAAACTACCTGGAATTACAGGGGGCAATTAGTTACACTATATAAAAAGAAAATATGAACAGAAAAGACATATTTTATGCAAAGTTAGAGAAGATTTTATGTTTTATTTGTGAATTTACGACTATAAAACAATGAAAAATGTGAAAATTTATAATATAACAGTGAAAATTTAATAAGAAAACTATAGGGTAATATGGGGAGCATTTAGTTGTATTATTTAGAAAAAATTTGAACAAAAAAGACGAAGTTTTATGAAAGTTATAAGCAAAGTTGTAGTTGAATTTAATTATTTGTATCGATTAACCACTATACCTCGGTTTAGGTAAGTATCGATTTTCTCTATTTCCGTGTGTTTTATTTTACAGATTTGAGTGCAGATGGCAGTTCCTACACTAGACGGACCTTACAGAAGCAAAAAGAGCGAAATAAAAGCAGATTTGAAAAAATTTAAAAATTTAATGAAAGTACGACTTTAAGAAAACGAATTAAATGAAAATTTGTAATTTTACTGTGAAAATTGTATAAAAAAACTACCTGGAATTACAGGGGGCAATTAGTTACACTATATAAAAAGAAAATATGAACAGAAAAGACAAATTTTATGCAAAGTTAGAGAAGATTTTATGTTTTATTTGTGAATTTACGACTATAAAACAATGAAAAATGTGAAAATTTATAATATAACAGTGAAAATTTAATAAGAAAACTATAGGGTAATATGGGGAGCAATTAGTTGTATTATTTAGAAAAAATTTGAACAAAAAAGACGAAGTTTTATGAAAGTTATAAGCAAAGTTGTAGTTGAATTTAATTATTTGTATCGATTAACCACTATACCTCGGTTTAGGTAAGTATCGATTTTCTCTATTTCCGCGTGTTTTATTTTACAGATTTGAGTGCAGATGGCAGTTTCTACATTAGACGGACCTTACAGAAGCAAAAAGAGCGAAATAAAAGCAGATTTGAAAAAATTTAAAAATTTAATGAAAATACGACTTTAAGAAAACGAATTATATGAAAATTTGTAATTTTACTGTGAAAATTGTATAAAAAAACTACCTGGACTTACAGGGGGCAATTAGTAACACTATATAAAAAGAAAATATGAACAGAAAAGACAAATTTTATGCAAAGTTAGAGAAGATTTTATGTTTTATTTGTGAATTTACGACTATAAAACTATGAAAAATGTGAAAATTTATAATATAACAGTGAAAATTTAATAAGAAAACTATAGGGTAATATGGGGAGCATTTAGTTGTATTATTTAGAAAAAATTTGAACAAAAAAGACGAAGTTTTATGAAAGTTATAAGCAAAGTTGTAGTTGAATTTAATTATTTGTATCGATTAACCACTATACCTCGGTTTAGGTAAGTATCGATTTTCTCTATTTCCGCGTGTTTTACTTTACAGATTTGAGTGCAGATGGCAGTTTCTACACTAGACGGACCTTACAGAAGCAAAAAGAGCGAAATAAAAGCAGATTTTAAAAAATTTAAAAATTTAATGAAAATTCGACTTTAAGAAAACGAATTATATGAAAATTTGTAATTTTACTGTGAAAATTGTATAAAAAAACTACCTGGACTTACAGGGGGCAATTAGTTACACTATATAAAAAGAAAATATGAACAGAAAAGACATATTTTATGCAAAGTTAGAGAAGATTTTATGTTTTATTTGTGAATTTACGACTATAAAACAATGAAAAATGTGAAAATTTATAATATAACAGTGAAAATTTAATAAGAAAACTATAGGGTAATATGGGGAGCATTTAGTTGTATTATTTAGAAAAAATTTAAACAAAAAAGACGAAGTTTTATGAAAGTTATAAGCAAAGTTGTAGTTGAATTTAATTATTTGTATCGATTAACCACTATACCTCAGTTTAGGTAAGTATCGATTTTCTCTATTTCCGCGTGTTTTATTTTACAGATTTGAGTGCAGATGGCAGTTCCTACACTAGACGGACCTTACAGAAGCAAAAAGAGCGAAATAAAAGCAGATTTGAAAAAATTTAAAAATTTAATGAAAGTACGACTTTAAGAAAACGAATTAAATGAAAATTTGTAATTTTACTGTGAAAATTGTATAAAAAAACTACCTGGAATTACAGGGGGCAATTAGTTACACTATATAAAAAGAAAATATGAACAGAAAAGACAAATTTTATGCAAAGTTAGAGAAGATTTTATGTTTTATTTGTGAATTTACGACTATAAAACAATGAAAAATGTGAAAATTTATAATATAACAGTGAAAATTTAATAAGAAAACTATAGGGTAATATGAGGAGCATTTAGTTGTATTATTTAGAAAAAATTTGAACAAAAAAGACGAAGTTTTATGAAAGTTATAAGCAAAGTTGTAGTTGAATTTAATTATTTGTATCGATTAACCACTATACCTCGGTTTAGGTAAGTATCGATTTCCTCTATTTCCGCGTGTTTTATTTTACAGATTTGAGTGCAGATGGCAGTTACTACACTAGACGGACCTTACAGAAGCAAAAAGAGCGAAATAAAAGCAGATTTGAAAAAATTTTAAAATTTAATGAAAATACGACTTTAAGAAAACGAATTATATGAAAATTTGTAATTTTACTGTGAAAATCGTATAAAAAAACTAGCTGGAATTACAGGGGCAATTAGTTACACTATATGAAAAAAAAATATGAACAGAAAAGACAAATTTTATGTTTATGTTGTAGTTGAATTTAATTATTTGTATCGATTAACCACTATACCTCGGTTTAGGTAAGTATCGATTTTCTCTATTTCCGCGTGTTTTATTTTACAGATTTGAGTGCAGATGGCAGTTTCTACACTAGACGGACCTTACAGAAGCAAAAAGAGCGAAATAAAAGCAGATTTGAAAAAATTTAAAAATTTAATGAAAATACGACTTTAAGAAAACGAATTATATGAAAATTTGTAATTTTACTGTGAAAATTGTATAACAAAAACTAGCTGGAATTACTGGGACAATTAGTTACACTATATAAAAAGAAAATATGAACAGAAAAGACAAATTTTATGCAAAGTTAGAGAAGATTTTATGTTTTATTTGTGAATTTACGACTATAAAACTATGAAAAATGTGAAAATTTATAATATAACAGTGAAAATTTAATAAGAAAACTATAGGGTAATATGGGGAGCATTTAGTTGTATTATTTAGAAAAAATTTGAACAAAAAAGACGAAGTTTTATGAAAGTTATAAGCAAAGTTGTAGTTGAATTTAATTATTTGTATCGATTAACCACTATACCTCGGTTTAGGTAAGTATCGATTTTCTCTATTTCCGCGTGTTTTATTTTACAGATTTGAGTGCAGATGGCAGTTTCTACACTAGACGGACCTTACAGAAGCAAAAAGAGCGAAATAAAAGCAGATTTGAAAAAATTTAATGAAAATACGACTTTAAGAAAACGAATTATATGAAAATTTGTAATTTTACTGTGAAAATTGTATAACAAAAACTAGCTGGAATTACTGGGACAATTAGTTACACTATATAAAAAGAAAATATGAACAGAAAAGACAAATTTTATGCAAAGTTAGAGAAGATTTTATGTTTTATTTGTGAATTTACGACTATAAAACTATGAAAAATGTGAAAATTTATAATATAACAGTGAAAATTTAATAAGAAAACTATAGGGTAATATGGGGAGCATTTAGTTGTATTATTTAGAAAAAATTTGAACAAAAAAGACGAAGTTTTATGAAAGTTATAAGCAAAGTTGTAGTTGAATTTAATTATTTGTATCGATTAACCACTATACCTCGGTTTAGGTAAGTATCGATTTTCTCTATTTCCGCGTGTTTTACTTTACAGATTTGAGTGCAGATGGCAGTTTCTACACTAGACGGACCTTACAGAAGCAAAAAGAACGAAATAAAAGCAGATTTTAAAAAATTTAAAAATTTAATGAAAATTCGACTTTAAGAAAACGAATTATATGAAAATTTGTAATTTTACTGTGAAAATTGTATAAAAAAACTACCTGGACTTACAGGGGGCAATTAGTTACACTATATAAAAAGAAAATATGAACAGAAAAGACATATTTTATGCAAAGTTAGAGAAGATTTTATGTTTTATTTGTGAATTTACGACTATAAAACAATGAAAAATGTGAAAATTTATAATATAACAGTGAAAATTTAATAAGAAAACTATAGGGTAATATGGGGAGCATTTAGTTGTATTATTTAGAAAAAATTTAAACAAAAAAGACGAAGTTTTATGAAAGTTATAAGCAAAGTTGTAGTTGAATTTAATTATTTGTATCGATTAACCACTATACCTCAGTTTAGGTAAGTATCGATTTTCTCTATTTCCGCGTGTTTTATTTTACAGATTTGAGTGCAGATGGCAGTTCCTACACTAGACGGACCTTACAGAAGCAAAAAGAGCGAAATAAAAGCAGATTTGAAAAAATTTAAAAATTTAATGAAAGTACGACTTTAAGAAAACGAATTAAATGAAAATTTGTAATTTTACTGTGAAAATTGTATAAAAAAACTACCTGGAATTACAGGGGGCAATTAGTTACACTATATAAAAAGAAAATATGAACAGAAAAGACAAATTTTATGCAAAGTTAGAGAAGATTTTATGTTTTATTTGTGAATTTACGACTATAAAACAATGAAAAATGTGAAAATTTATAATATAACAGTGAAAATTTAATAAGAAAACTATAGGGTAATATGAGGAGCATTTAGTTGTATTATTTAGAAAAAATTTGAACAAAAAAGACGAAGTTTTATGAAAGTTATAAGCAAAGTTGTAGTTGAATTTAATTATTTGTATCGATTAACCACTATACCTCGGTTTAGGTAAGTATCGATTTCCTCTATTTCCGCGTGTTTTATTTTACAGATTTGAGTGCAGATGGCAGTTACTACACTAGACGGACCTTACAGAAGCAAAAAGAGCGAAATAAAAGCAGATTTGAAAAAATTTTAAAATTTAATGAAAATACGACTTTAAGAAAACGAATTATATGAAAATTTGTAATTTTACTGTGAAAATCGTATAAAAAAACTAGCTGGAATTACAGGGGCAATTAGTTACACTATATGAAAAAAAAATATGAACAGAAAAGACAAATTTTATGTTTATGTTGTAGTTGAATTTAATTATTTGTATCGATTAACCACTATACCTCGGTTTAGGTAAGTATCGATTTTCTCTATTTCCGCGTGTTTTATTTTACAGATTTGAGTGCAGATGGCAGTTTCTACACTAGACGGACCTTACAGAAGCAAAAAGAGCGAAATAAAAGCAGATTTGAAAAAATTTAAAAATTTAATGAAAATACGACTTTAAGAAAACGAATTATATGAAAATTTGTAATTTTACTGTGAAAATTGTATAACAAAAACTAGCTGGAATTACTGGGACAATTAGTTACACTATATAAAAAGAAAATATGAACAGAAAAGACAAATTTTATGCAAAGTTAGAGAAGATTTTATGTTTTATTTGTGAATTTACGACTATAAAACTATGAAAAATGTGAAAATTTATAATATAACAGTGAAAATTTAATAAGAAAACTATAGGGTAATATGGGGAGCATTTAGTTGTATTATTTAGAAAAAATTTGAACAAAAAAGACGAAGTTTTATGAAAGTTATAAGCAAAGTTGTAGTTGAATTTAATTATTTGTATCGATTAACCACTATACCTCGGTTTAGGTAAGTATCGATTTTCTCTATTTCCGCGTGTTTTATTTTACAGATTTGAGTGCAGATGGCAGTTTCTACACTAGACGGACCTTACAGAAGCAAAAAGAGCGAAATAAAAGCAGATTTGAAAAAATTTAATGAAAATACGACTTTAAGAAAACGAATTATATGAAAATTTGTAATTTTACTGTGAAAATTGTATAACAAAAACTAGCTGGAATTACTGGGACAATTAGTTACACTATATAAAAAGAAAATATGAACAGAAAAGACAAATTTTATGCAAAGTTAGAGAAGATTTTATGTTTTATTTGTGAATTTACGACTATAAAACAATGAAAAATGTGAAAATTTATAATATAACAGTGAAAATTTAATAAGAAAACTATAGGGTAATATGGGGAGCATTTAGTTGTATTATTTAGAAAAAATTTGAACAAAAAAGACGAAGTTTTATGAAAGTTATAAGCAAAGTTGTAGTTGAATTTAATTATTTGTATCGATTAACCACTATACCTCGGTTTAGGTAAGTATCGATTTTCTCTATTTCCGCGTGTTTTATTTTACAGATTTGAGTGCAGATGGCAGTTCCTACACTAGACGGACCTTACAGAAGCAAAAAGAGCGAAATAAAAGCAGATTTGAAAAAAATTAAAAATTTAATGAAAGTACGACTTTAAGAAAACGAATTAAATGAAAATTTGTAATTTTACTGTGAAAATTGTATAAAAAAACTACCTGGAATTACAGGGGGCAATTAGTTACACTATATAAAAAGAAAATATGAACAGAAAAGACATATTTTATGCAAAGTTAGAGAAGATTTTATGTTTTATTTGTGAATTTACGACTATAAAACAATGAAAAATGTGAAAATTTATAATATAACAGTGAAAATTTAATAAGAAAACTATAGGGTAATATGAGGAGCATTTAGTTGTATTATTTAGAAAAAATTTGAACAAAAAAGACGAAGTTTTATGAAAGTTATAAGCAAAGTTGTAGTTGAATTTAATTATTTGTATCGATTAACCACTATACCTCGGTTTAGGTAAGTATCGATTTCCTCTATTTCCGCGTGTTTTATTTTACAGATTTGAGTGCAGATGGCAGTTTCTACACTAGACGGACCTTACAGAAGCAAAAAGAGCGAAATAAAAGCAGATTTGAAAAAATTTTAAAATTTAATGAAAATACGACTTTAAGAAAACGAATTATATGAAAATTTGTAATTTTACTGTGAAAATCGTATAAAAAAACTAGCTCGAATTACAGGGGCAATTAGTTACACTATATGAAAAAAAAATATGAACAGAAAAGACAAATTTTATGTTTATGTTGTAGTTGAATTTAATTATTTGTATCGATTAACCACTATACCTCGGTTTAGGTAAGTATCGATTTTCTCTATTTCCGCGTGTTTTACTTTACAGATTTGAGTGCAGATGGCAGTTTCTACACTAGACGGACCTTACAGAAGCAAAAAGAGCGAAATAAAAGCAGATTTTAAAAAATTTAAAAATTTAATGAAAATTCGACTTTAAGAAAACGAATTATATGAAAATTTGTAATTTTACTGTGAAAATTGTATAAAAAAACTACCTGGACTTACAGGGGGCAATTAGTAACACTATATAAAAAGAAAATATGAACAGAAAAGACAAATTTTATGCAAAGTTAGAGAAGATTTTATGTTTTATTTGTGAATTTACGACTATAAAACAATGAAAAATGTGAAAATTTATAATATAACAGTGAAAATTTAATAAGAAAACTATAGGGTAATATGGGGAGCATTTAGTTGTATTATTTAGAAAAAATTTGAACAAAAAAGACGAAGTTTTATGAAAGTTATAAGCAAAGTTGTAGTTGAATTTAATTATTTGTATCGATTAACCACTATACCTCAGTTTAGGTAAGTATCGATTTTCTCTATTTCCGCGTGTTTTATTTTACAGATTTGAGTGCAGATGGCAGTTCCTACACTAGACGGACCTTACAGAAGCAAAAAGAGCGAAATAAAAGCAGATTTGAAAAAATTTAAAAATTTAATGAAAGTACGACTTTAAGAAAACGAATTAAATGAAAATTTGTAATTTTACTGTGAAAATTGTATAAAAAAACTACCTGGAATTACAGGGGGCAATTAGTTACACTATATAAAAAGAAAATATGAACAGAAAAGACAAATTTTATGCAAAGTTAGAGAAGATTTTATGTTTTATTTGTGAATTTACGACTATAAAACAATGAAAAATGTGAAAATTTATAATATAACAGTGAAAATTTAATAAGAAAACTATAGGGTAATATGGGGAGCAATTAGTTGTATTATTTAGAAAAAATTTGAACAAAAAAGACGAAGTTTTATGAAAGTTATAAGCAAAGTTGTAGTTGAATTTAATTATTTGTATCGATTAACCACTATACCTCGGTTTAGGTAAGTATCGATTTTCTCTATTTCCGCGTGTTTTATTTTACAGATTTGAGTGCAGATGGCAGTTTCTACATTAGACGGACCTTACAGAAGCAAAAAGAGCGAAATAAAAGCAGATTTGAAAAAATTTAAAAATTTAATGAAAATACGACTTTAAGAAAACGAATTATATGAAAATTTGTAATTTTACTGTGAAAATTGTATAAAAAAACTACCTGGACTTACAGGGGGCAATTAGTTACACTATATAAAAAGAAAATATGAACAGAAAAGACATATTTTATGCAAAGTTAGAGAAGATTTTATGTTTTATTTGTGAATTTACGACTATAAAACAATGAAAAATGTGAAAATTTATAATATAACAGTGAAAATTTAATAAGAAAACTATAGGGTAATATGGGGAGCATTTAGTTGTATTATTTAGAAAAAATTTGAACAAAAAAGACGAAGTTTTATGAAAGTTATAAGCAAAGTTGTAGTTGAATTTAATTATTTGTATCGATTAACCACTATACCTCGGTTTAGGTAAGTATCGATTTTCTCTATTTCCGCGTGTTTTATTTTACAGATTTGAGTGCAGATGGCAGTTTCTACATTAGACGGACCTTACAGAAGTAAAAAGAGCGAAATAAAAGCAGATTTGAAAAAATTTAAAAATTTAATGAAAATACGACTTTAAGAAAACGAATTATATGAAAATTTGTAATTTTACTGTGAAAATTGTATAAAAAAACTACCTGGACTTACAGGGGGCAATTAGTAACACTATATAAAAAGAAAATATGAACAGAAAAGACAAATTTTATGCAAAGTTAGAGAAGATTTTATGTTTTATTTGTGAATTTACGACTATAAAACTATGAAAAATGTGAAAATTTATAATATAACAGTGAAAATTTAATAAGAAAACTATAGGGTAATATGGGGAGCATTTAGTTGTATTATTTAGAAAAAATTTGAACAAAAAAGACGAAGTTTTATGAAAGTTATAAGCAAAGTTGTAGTTGAATTTAATTATTTGTATCGATTAACCACTATACCTCGGTTTAGGTAAGTATCGATTTTCTCTATTTCCGCGTGTTTTACTTTACAGATTTGAGTGCAGATGGCAGTTTCTACACTAGACGGACCTTACAGAAGCAAAAAGAGCGAAATAAAAGCAGATTTTAAAAAATTTAAAAATTTAATGAAAATTCGACTTTAAGAAAACGAATTATATGAAAATTTGTAATTTTACTGTGAAAATTGTATAAAAAAACTAGCTGGACTTACAGGGGGCAATTAGTTACACTATATAAAAAGAAAATATGAACAGAAAAGACATATTTTATGCAAAGTTAGAGAAGATTTTATGTTTTATTTGTGAATTTACGACTATAAAACAATGAAAAATGTGAAAATTTATAATATAACAGTGAAAATTTAATAAGAAAACTATAGGGTAATATGGGGAGCAATTAGTTGTATTATTTAGAAAAAATTTGAACAAAAAAGACGAAGTTTTATGAAAGTTATAAGCAAAGTTGTAGTTGAATTTAATTATTTGTATCGATTAACCACTATACCTCGGTTTAGGTAAGTATCGATTTTCTCTATTTCCGCGTGTTTTATTTTACAGATTTGAGTGCAGATGGCAGTTTCTACATTAGACGGACCTTACAGAAGCAAAAAGAGCGAAATAAAAGCAGATTTGAAAAAATTTAAAAATTTAATGAAAATACGACTTTAAGAAAACGAATTATATGAAAATTTGTAATTTTACTGTGAAAATTGTATAAAAAAACTACCTGGACTTACAGGGGGCAATTAGTTACACTATATAAAAAGAAAATATGAACAGAAAAGACATATTTTATGCAAAGTTAGAGAAGATTTTATGTTTTATTTGTGAATTTACGACTATAAAACAATGAAAAATGTGAAAATTTATAATATAACAGTGAAAATTTAATAAGAAAACTATAGGGTAATATGGGGAGCATTTAGTTGTATTATTTAGAAAAAATTTGAACAAAAAAGACGAAGTTTTATGAAAGTTATAAGCAAAGTTGTAGTTGAATTTAATTATTTGTATCGATTAACCACTATACCTCGGTTTAGGTAAGTATCGATTTTCTCTATTTCCGCGTGTTTTATTTTACAGATTTGAGTGCAGATGGCAGTTTCTACATTAGACGGACCTTACAGAAGTAAAAAGAGCGAAATAAAAGCAGATTTGAAAAAATTTAAAAATTTAATGAAAATACGACTTTAAGAAAACGAATTATATGAAAATTTGTAATTTTACTGTGAAAATTGTATAAAAAAACTACCTGGACTTACAGGGGGCAATTAGTAACACTATATAAAAAGAAAATATGAACAGAAAAGACAAATTTTATGCAAAGTTAGAGAAGATTTTATGTTTTATTTGTGAATTTACGACTATAAAACTATGAAAAATGTGAAAATTTATAATATAACAGTGAAAATTTAATAAGAAAACTATAGGGTAATATGGGGAGCATTTAGTTGTATTATTTAGAAAAAATTTGAACAAAAAAGACGAAGTTTTATGAAAGTTATAAGCAAAGTTGTAGTTGAATTTAATTATTTGTATCGATTAACCACTATACCTCGGTTTAGGTAAGTATCGATTTTCTCTATTTCCGCGTGTTTTACTTTACAGATTTGAATGCAGATGGCAGTTTCTACACTAGACGGACCTTACAGAAGCAAAAAGAGCGAAATAAAAGCAGATTTTAAAAAATTTAAAAATTTAATGAAAATTCGACTTTAAGAAAACGAATTATATGAAAATTTGTAATTTTACTGTGAAAATTGTATAAAAAAACTAGCTGGACTTACAGGGGGCAATTAGTTACACTATATAAAAAGAAAATATGAACAGAAAAGACATATTTTATGCAAAGTTAGAGAAGATTTTATGTTTTATTTGTGAATTTACGACTATAAAACAATGAAAAATGTGAAAATTTATAATATAACAGTGAAAATTTAATAAGAAAACTATAGGGTAATATGGGGAGCAATTAGTTGTATTATTTAGAAAAAATTTGAACAAAAAAGACGAAGTTTTATGAAAGTTATAAGCAAAGTTGTAGTTGAATTTAATTATTTGTATCGATTAACCACTATACCTCGGTTTAGGTAAGTATCGATTTTCTCTATTTCCGCGTGTTTTATTTTACAGATTTGAGTGCAGATGGCAGTTTCTACATTAGACGGACCTTACAGAAGCAAAAAGAGCGAAATAAAAGCAGATTTGAAAAAATTTAAAAATTTAATGAAAATACGACTTTAAGAAAACGAATTATATGAAAATTTGTAATTTTACTGTGAAAATTGTATAAAAAAACTACCTGGACTTACAGGGGGCAATTAGTTACACTATATAAAAAGAAAATATGAACAGAAAAGACATATTTTATGCAAAGTTAGAGAAGATTTTATGTTTTATTTGTGAATTTACGACTATAAAACAATGAAAAATGTGAAAATTTATAATATAACAGTGAAAATTTAATAAGAAAACTATAGGGTAATATGGGGAGCATTTAGTTGTATTATTTAGAAAAAATTTGAACAAAAAAGACGAAGTTTTATGAAAGTTATAAGCAAAGTTGTAGTTGAATTTAATTATTTGTATCGATTAACCACTATACCTCGGTTTAGGTAAGTATCGATTTTCTCTATTTCCGCGTGTTTTATTTTACAGATTTGAGTGCAGATGGCAGTTCCTACACTAGACGGACCTTACAGAAGCAAAAAGAGCGAAATAAAAGCAGATTTGAAAAAATTTAAAAAATTAATGAAAGTACGACTTTAAGAAAACGAATTAAATGAAAATTTGTAATTTTACTGTGAAAATTGTATAAAAAAACTACCTGGACTTACAGGGGGCAATTAGTTACACTATATAAAAAGAAAATATGAACAGAAAAGACATATTTTATGCAAAGTTAGAGAAGATTTTATGTTTTATTTGTGAATTTACGACTATAAAACAATGAAAAATGTGAAAATTTATAATATAACAGTGAAAATTTAATAAGAAAACTATAGGGTAATATGAGGAGCATTTAGTTGTATTATTTAGAAAAAATTTGAACAAAAAAGACGAAGTTTTATGAAAGTTATAAGCAAAGTTGTAGTTGAATTTAATTATTTGTATCGATTAACCACTATACCTCGGTTTAGGTAAGTATCGATTTCCTCTATTTCCGCGTGTTTTATTTTAAAGATTTGAGTGCAGATGGCAGTTACTACACTAGACGGACCTTACAGAAGCAAAAAGAGCGAAATAAAAGCAGATTTGAAAAATTTTTAAAATTTAATGAAAATACGACTTTAAGAAAACGAATTATATGAAAATTTGTAATTTTACTGTGAAAATCGTATAAAAAAACTAGCTGGAATTACAGGGGCAATTAGTTACACTATATGAAAAAAAAATATGAACAGAAATGACAAATTTTATGTTTATTTTGTAGTTGAATTTAATTATTTGTATCGATTAACCACTATACCTCGGTTTAGGTAAGTATCGATTTTCTCTATTTCCGCGTGTTTTATTTTACAGATTTGAGTGCAGATGGCAGTTCCTACACTAGACGGACTTTACAGAAGCAAAAAGAGCGAAATAAAAGCAGATTTGAAAAAATTTAAAAATTTAATGAAAGTACGACTTTAAGAAAACGAATTAAATGAAAATTTGTAATTTTACTGTGAAAATTGTATAAAAAAACTACCTGGAATTACAGGGGGCAATTAGTTACACTATATAAAAAGAAAATATGAACAGAAAAGACAAATTTTATGCAAAGTTAGAGAAGATTTTATGTTTTATTTGTGAATTTACGACTATAAAACAATGAAAAATGTGAAAATTTATAATATAACAGTGAAAAATTAATAAGAAAACTATAGGGTAATATGAGGAGCATTTAGTTGTATTATTTAGAAAAAATTTGAACAAAAAAGACGAAGTTTTATGAAAGTTATAAGCAAAGTTGTAGTTGAATTTAATTATTTGTATCGATTAACCACTATACCTCGGTTTAGGTAAGTATCGATTTCCTCTATTTCCGCGTGTTTTATTTTACAGATTTGAGTGCAGATGGCAGTTTCTACACTAGACGGACCTTACAGAAGCAAAAAGAGCGAAATAAAAGCAGATTTGAAAAAATTTTAAAATTTAATGAAAATACGACTTTAAGAAAACGAATTATATGAAAATTTGTAATTTTACTGTGAAAATCGTATAAAAAAACTAGCTCGAATTACAGGGGCAATTAGTTACACTATATGAAAAAAAAATATGAACAGAAAAGACAAATTTTATGTTTATGTTGTAGTTGAATTTAATTATTTGTATCGATTAACCACTATACCTCGGTTTAGGTAAGTATCGATTTTCTCTATTTCCGCGTGTTTTATTTTACAGATTTGAGTGCAGATGGCAGTTTCTACACTAGACGGACCTTACAGAAGCAAAAAGAGCGAAATAAAAGCAGATTTGAAAAAATTTAATGAAAATACGACTTTAAGAAAACGAATTATATGAAAATTTGTAATTTTACTGTGAAAATCGTATAAAAAAACTAGCTCGAATTACAGGGGCAATTAGTTACACTATATGAAAAAAAAATATGAACAGAAAAGACAAATTTTATGTTTATGTTGTAGTTGAATTTAATTATTTGTATCGATTAACCACTATACCTCGGTTTAGGTAAGTATCGATTTTCTCTATTTCCGCGTGTTTTATTTTACAGATTTGAGTTCAGATGGCAGTTTCTACACTAGACGGACCTTACAGAAGCAAAAAGAGCGAAATAAAAGCAGATTTGAAAAAATTTAATGAAAATACGACTTTAAGAAAACGAATTATATGAAAATTTGTAATTTTACTGTGAAAATTGTATAACAAAAACTAGCTGGAATTACTGGGACAATTAGTTACACTATATAAAAAGAAAATATGAACAGAAAAGACAAATTTTATGCAAAGTTAGAGAAGATTTTATGTTTTATTTGTGAATTTACGACTATAAAACTATGAAAAATGTGAAAATGTATAATATAACAGTGAAAATTTAATAAGAAAACTATAAGGTAATATGGGGAGCATTTAGTTGTATTATGTAGAAAAAATTTGAACAAAAAAGACGAAGTTTTATGAAAGTTATAAGCAAAGTTGTAGTTGAATTTAATTATTTGTATCGATTAACCACTATACCTCGGTTTAGGTAAGTATCGATTTTCTCTATTTCCGCGTGTTTTACTTTACAGATTTGAGTGCAGATGGCAGTTTCTACACTAGACGGACCTTACAGAAGCAAAAAGAGCGAAATAAAAGCAGATTTGAAAAAATTTAAAAATTTAATGAAAATACGACTTTAAGAAAACGAATTATATGAAAATTTGTAATTTTACTGTGAAAATTGTATAAAAAAACTAGCTGGACTTACAGGGGGCAATTAGTTACACTATATAAAAAGAAAATATGAACAGAAAAGACATATTTTATGCAAAGTTAGAGAAGATTTTATGTTTTATTTGTGAATTTACGACTATAAAACAATGAAAAATGTGAAAATTTATAATATAACAGTGAAAATTTAATAAGAAAACTATAGGGTAATATGGGGAGCATTTAGTTGTATTATTTAGAAAAAATTTGAACAAAAAAGACGAAGTTTTATGAAAGTTATAAGCAAAGTTGTAGTTGAATTTAATTATTTGTATCGATTAACCACTATACCTCGGTTTAGGTAAGTATCGATTTTCTCTATTTCCGCGTGTTTTATTTTACAGATTTGAGTGCAGATGGCAGTTCCTACACTAGACGGACCTTACAGAAGCAAAAAGAGCGAAATAAAAGCAGATTTGAAAAAATTTAAAAATTTAATGAAAGTACGACTTTAAGAAAACGAATTAAATGAAAATTTGTAATTTTACTGTGAAAATTGTATAAAAAAACTACCTGGACTTACAGGGGGCAATTAGTTACACTATATAAAAAGAAAATATGAACAGAAAAGACAAATTTTATGCAAAGTTAGAGAAGATTTTATGTTTTATTTGTGAATTTACGACTATAAAACAATGAAAAATGTGAAAATTTATAATATAACAGTGAAAATTTAATAAGAAAACTATAGGGTAATATGGGGAGCAATTAGTTGTATTATTTAGAAAAAATTTGAACAAAAAAGACGAAGTTTTATGAAAGTTATAAGCAAAGTTGTAGTTGAATTTAATTATTTGTATCGATTAACCACTATACCTCGGTTTAGGTAAGTATCGATTTTCTCTATTTCCGCGTGTTTTATTTTACAGATTTGAGTGCAGATGGCAGTTCCTACACTAGACGGACCTTACAGAAGCAAAAAGAGCGAAATAAAAGCAGATTTGAAAAAATTTAAAAATTTAATGAAAATACGACTTTAAGAAAACGAATTATATGAAAATTGTATAAAAAAACTACCTGGACTTACAGGGGGCAATTAGTTACACTATATAAAAAGAAAATATGAACAGAAAAGACATATTTTATGCAAAGTTAGAGAAGATTTTATGTTTTATTTGTGAATTTACGACTATAAAACAATGAAAAATGTGAAAATTTATAATATAACAGTGAAAATTTAATAAGAAAACTATAGGGTAATATGGGGAGCATTTAGTTGTATTATTTAGAAAAAATTTGAACAAAAAAGACGAAGTTTTATGAAAGTTATAAGCAAAGTTGTAGTTGAATTTAATTATTTGTATCGATTAACCACTATACCTCGGTTTAGGTAAGTATCGATTTTCTCTATTTCCGCGTGTTTTATTTTACAGATTTGAGTGCAGATGGCAGTTCCTACACTAGACGGACCTTACAGAAGCAAAAAGAGCGAAATAAAAGCAGATTTGAAAAAATTTAAAAATTTAATGAAAGTACGACTTTAAGAAAACGAATGAAATGAAAATTTGTAATTTTACTGTGAAAATTGTATAAAAAAACTACCTGGACTTACAGGGGGCAATTAGTTACACTATATAAAAAGAAAATATGAACAGAAAAGACAAATTTTATGCAAAGTTAGAGAAGATTTTATGTTTTATTTGTGAATTTACGACTATAAAACAATGAAAAATGTGAAAATTTATAATATAACAGTGAAAATTTAATAAGAAAACTATAGGGTAATATGGGGAGCATTTAGTTGTATTATTTAGAAAAAATTTGAACAAAAAAGACGAAGTTTTATGAAAGTTATAAGCAAAGTTGTAGTTGAATTTAATTATTTGTATCGATTAACCACTATACCTCGGTTTAGGTAAGTATCGATTTTCTCTATTTCCGCGTGTTTTATTTTACAGATTTGAGTGCAGATGGCAGTTTCTACATTAGACGGACCTTACAGAAGCAAAAAGAGCGAAATAAAAGCAGATTTGAAAAAATTTAAAAATTTAATGAAAATACGACTTTAAGAAAACGAATTATATGAAAATTTGTAATTTTACTGTGAAAATTGTATAAAAAAACTACCTGGACTTACAGGGGGCAATTAGTTACACTATATAAAAAGAAAATATGAACAGAAAAGACATATTTTATGCAAAGTTAGAGAAGATTTTATGTTTTATTTGTGAATTTACGACTATAAAACAATGAAAAATGTGAAAATTTATAATATAACAGTGAAAATTTAATAAGAAAACTATAGGGTAATATGGGGAGCAATTAGTTGTATTATTTAGAAAAAATTTGAACAAAAAAGACGAAGTTTTATGAAAGTTATAAGCAAAGTTGTAGTTGAATTTAATTATTTGTATCGATTAACCACTATACCTCGGTTTAGGTAAGTATCGATTTTCTCTATTTCCGCGTGTTTTATTTTACAGATATTAGTGCAGATGGCAGTTTCTACATTAGACGGACCTTACAGAAGCAAAAAGAGCGAAATAAAAGCAGATTTGAAAAAATTTAAAAATTTAATGAAAATACGACTTTAAGAAAACGAATTATATGAAAATTTGTAATTTTACTGTGAAAATTGTATAAAAAAACTACCTGGACTTACAGGGGGCAATTAGTTACACTATATAAAAAGAAAATATGAACAGAAAAGACATATTTTATGCAAAGTTAGAGAAGATTTTATGTTTTATTTGTGAATTTACGACTATAAAACAATGAAAAATGTGAAAATTTATAATATAACAGTGAAAATTTAATAAGAAAACTATAGGGTAATATGGGGAGCATTTAGTTGTATTATTTAGAAAAAATTTGAACAAAAAAGACGAAGTTTTATGAAAGTTATAAGCAAAGTTGTAGTTGAATTTAATTATTTGTATCGATTAACCACTATACCTCGGTTTAGGTAAGTATCGATTTTCTCTATTTCCGCGTGTTTTATTTTACAGATTTGAGTGCAGATGGCAGTTCCTACACTAGACGGACCTTACAGAAGCAAAAAGAGCGAAATAAAAGCAGATTTGAAAAAATTTAAAAAATTAATGAAAGTACGACTTTAAGAAAACGAATTAAATGAAAATTTGTAATTTTACTGTGAAAATTGTATAAAAAAACTACCTGGACTTACAGGGGGCAATTAGTTACACTATATAAAAAGAAAATATGAACAGAAAAGACATATTTTATGCAAAGTTAGAGAAGATTTTATGTTTTATTTGTGAATTTACGACTATAAAACAATGAAAAATGTGAAAATTTATAATATAACAGTGAAAATTTAATAAGAAAACTATAGGGTAATATGAGGAGCATTTAGTTGTATTATTTAGAAAAAATTTGAACAAAAAAGACGAAGTTTTATGAAAGTTATAAGCAAAGTTGTAGTTGAATTTAATTATTTGTATCGATTAACCACTATACCTCGGTTTAGGTAAGTATCGATTTCCTCTATTTCCGCGTGTTTTATTTTAAAGATTTGAGTGCAGATGGCAGTTACTACACTAGACGGACCTTACAGAAGCAAAAAGAGCGAAATAAAAGCAGATTTGAAAAATTTTTAAAATTTAATGAAAATACGACTTTAAGAAAACGAATTATATGAAAATTTGTAATTTTACTGTGAAAATCGTATAAAAAAACTAGCTGGAATTACAGGGGCAATTAGTTACACTATATGAAAAAAAAATATGAACAGAAATGACAAATTTTATGTTTATGTTGTAGTTGAATTTAATTATTTGTATCGATTAACCACTATACCTCGGTTTAGGTAAGTATCGATTTTCTCTATTTCCGCGTGTTTTATTTTACAGATTTGAGTGCAGATGGCAGTTCCTACACTAGACGGACTTTACAGAAGCAAAAAGAGCGAAATAAAAGCAGATTTGAAAAAATTTAAAAATTTAATGAAAGTACGACTTTAAGAAAACGAATTAAATGAAAATTTGTAATTTTACTGTGAAAATTGTATAAAAAAACTACCTGGAATTACAGGGGGCAATTAGTTACACTATATAAAAAGAAAATATGAACAGAAAAGACAAATTTTATGCAAAGTTAGAGAAGATTTTATGTTTTATTTGTGAATTTACGACTATAAAACAATGAAAAATGTGAAAATTTATAATATAACAGTGAAAAATTAATAAGAAAACTATAGGGTAATATGAGGAGCATTTAGTTGTATTATTTAGAAAAAATTTGAACAAAAAAGACGAAGTTTTATGAAAGTTATAAGCAAAGTTGTAGTTGAATTTAATTATTTGTATCGATTAACCACTATACCTCGGTTTAGGTAAGTATCGATTTCCTCTATTTCCGCGTGTTTTATTTTACAGATTTGAGTGCAGATGGCAGTTTCTACACTAGACGGACCTTACAGAAGCAAAAAGAGCGAAATAAAAGCAGATTTGAAAAAATTTTAAAATTTAATGAAAATACGACTTTAAGAAAACGAATTATATGAAAATTTGTAATTTTACTGTGAAAATCGTATAAAAAAACTAGCTCGAATTACAGGGGCAATTAGTTACACTATATGAAAAAAAAATATGAACAGAAAAGACAAATTTTATGTTTATGTTGTAGTTGAATTTAATTATTTGTATCGATTAACCACTATACCTCGGTTTAGGTAAGTATCGATTTTCTCTATTTCCGCGTGTTTTATTTTACAGATTTGAGTGCAGATGGCAGTTTCTACACTAGACGGACCTTACAGAAGCAAAAAGAGCGAAATAAAAGCAGATTTGAAAAAATTTAATGAAAATACGACTTTAAGAAAACGAATTATATGAAAATTTGTAATTTTACTGTGAAAATCGTATAAAAAAACTAGCTCGAATTACAGGGGCAATTAGTTACACTATATGAAAAAAAAATATGAACAGAAAAGACAAATTTTATGTTTATGTTGTAGTTGAATTTAATTATTTGTATCGATTAACCACTATACCTCGGTTTAGGTAAGTATCGATTTTCTCTATTTCCGCGTGTTTTATTTTACAGATTTGAGTTCAGATGGCAGTTTCTACACTAGACGGACCTTACAGAAGCAAAAAGAGCGAAATAAAAGCAGATTTGAAAAAATTTAATGAAAATACGACTTTAAGAAAACGAATTATATGAAAATTTGTAATTTTACTGTGAAAATTGTATAACAAAAACTAGCTGGAATTACTGGGACAATTAGTTACACTATATAAAAAGAAAATATGAACAGAAAAGACAAATTTTATGCAAAGTTAGAGAAGATTTTATGTTTTATTTGTGAATTTACGACTATAAAACTATGAAAAATGTGAAAATGTATAATATAACAGTGAAAATTTAATAAGAAAACTATAAGGTAATATGGGGAGCATTTAGTTGTATTATGTAGAAAAAATTTGAACAAAAAAGACGAAGTTTTATGAAAGTTATAAGCAAAGTTGTAGTTGAATTTAATTATTTGTATCGATTAACCACTATACCTCGGTTTAGGTAAGTATCGATTTTCTCTATTTCCGCGTGTTTTACTTTACAGATTTGAGTGCAGATGGCAGTTTCTACACTAGACGGACCTTACAGAAGCAAAAAGAGCGAAATAAAAGCAGATTTGAAAAAATTTAAAAATTTAATGAAAATACGACTTTAAGAAAACGAATTATATGAAAATTTGTAATTTTACCGTGAAAATTGTATAAAAAAACTAGCTGGACTTACAGGGGGCAATTAGTTACACTATATAAAAAGAAAATATGAACAGAAAAGACATATTTTATGCAAAGTTAGAGAAGATTTTATGTTTTATTTGTGAATTTACGACTATAAAACAATGAAAAATGTGAAAATTTATAATATAACAGTGAAAATTTAATAAGAAAACTATAGGGTAATATGGGGAGCATTTAGTTGTATTATTTAGAAAAAATTTGAACAAAAAAGACGAAGTTTTATGAAAGTTATAAGCAAAGTTGTAGTTGAATTTAATTATTTGTATCGATTAACCACTATACCTCGGTTTAGGTAAGTATCGATTTTCTCTATTTCCGCGTGTTTTATTTTACAGATTTGAGTGCAGATGGCAGTTCCTACACTAGACGGACCTTACAGAAGCAAAAAGAGCGAAATAAAAGCAGATTTGAAAAAATTTAAAAATTTAATGAAAGTACGACTTTAAGAAAACGAATTAAATGAAAATTTGTAATTTTACTGTGAAAATTGTATAAAAAAACTACCTGGACTTACAGGGGGCAATTAGTTACACTATATAAAAAGAAAATATGAACAGAAAAGACAAATTTTATGCAAAGTTAGAGAAGATTTTATGTTTTATTTGTGAATTTACGACTATAAAACAATGAAAAATGTGAAAATTTATAATATAACAGTGAAAATTTAATAAGAAAACTATAGGGTAATATGGGGAGCAATTAGTTGTATTATTTAGAAAAAATTTGAACAAAAAAGACGAAGTTTTATGAAAGTTATAAGCAAAGTTGTAGTTGAATTTAATTATTTGTATCGATTAACCACTATACCTCGGTTTAGGTAAGTATCGATTTTCTCTATTTCCGCGTGTTTTATTTTACAGATTTGAGTGCAGATGGCAGTTCCTACACTAGACGGACCTTACAGAAGCAAAAAGAGCGAAATAAAAGCAGATTTGAAAAAATTTAAAAATTTAATGAAAATACGACTTTAAGAAAACGAATTATATGAAAATTGTATAAAAAAACTACCTGGACTTACAGGGGGCAATTAGTTACACTATATAAAAAGAAAATATGAACAGAAAAGACATATTTTATGCAAAGTTAGAGAAGATTTTATGTTTTATTTGTGAATTTACGACTATAAAACAATGAAAAATGTGAAAATTTATAATATAACAGTGAAAATTTAATAAGAAAACTATAGGGTAATATGGGGAGCATTTAGTTGTATTATTTAGAAAAAATTTGAACAAAAAAGACGAAGTTTTATGAAAGTTATAAGCAAAGTTGTAGTTGAATTTAATTATTTGTATCGATTAACCACTATACCTCGGTTTAGGTAAGTATCGATTTTCTCTATTTCCGCGTGTTTTATTTTACAGATTTGAGTGCAGATGGCAGTTCCTACACTAGACGGACCTTACAGAAGCAAAAAGAGCGAAATAAAAGCAGATTTGAAAAAATTTAAAAATTTAATGAAAGTACGACTTTAAGAAAACGAATTAAATGAAAATTTGTAATTTTACTGTGAAAATTGTATAAAAAAACTACCTGGACTTACAGGGGGCAATTAGTTACACTATATAAAAAGAAAATATGAACAGAAAAGACAAATTTTATGCAAAGTTAGAGAAGATTTTATGTTTTATTTGTGAATTTACGACTATAAAACAATGAAAAATGTGAAAATTTATAATATAACAGTGAAAATTTAATAAGAAAACTATAGGGTAATATGGGGAGCATTTAGTTGTATTATTTAGAAAAAATTTGAACAAAAAAGACGAAGTTTTATGAAAGTTATAAGCAAAGTTGTAGTTGAATTTAATTATTTGTATCGATTAACCACTATACCTCGGTTTAGGTAAGTATCGATTTTCTCTATTTCCGCGTGTTTTATTTTACAGATTTGAGTGCAGATGGCAGTTTCTACATTAGACGGACCTTACAGAAGCAAAAAGAGCGAAATAAAAGCAGATTTGAAAAAATTTAAAAATTTAATGAAAATACGACTTTAAGAAAACGAATTATATGAAAATTTGTAATTTTACTGTGAAAATTGTATAAAAAAACTACCTGGACTTACAGGGGGCAATTAGTTACACTATATAAAAAGAAAATATGAACAGAAAAGACATATTTTATGCAAAGTTAGAGAAGATTTTATGTTTTATTTGTGAATTTACGACTATAAAACAATGAAAAATGTGAAAATTTATAATATAACAGTGAAAATTTAATAAGAAAACTATAGGGTAATATGGGGAGCATTTAGTTGTATTATTTAGAAAAAATTTGAACAAAAAAGACGAAGTTTTATGAAAGTTATAAGCAAAGTTGTAGTTGAATTTAATTATTTGTATCGATTAACCACTATACCTCGGTTTAGGTAAGTATCGATTTTCTCTATTTCCGCGTGTTTTATTTTACAGATTTGAGTGCAGATGGCAGTTCCTACACTAGACGGACCTTACAGAAGCAAAAAGAGCGAAATAAAAGCAGATTTGAAAAAATTTAAAAATTTAATGAAAGTACGACTTTAAGAAAACGAATTAAATGAAAATTTGTAATTTTACTGTGAAAATTGTATAAAAAAACTACCTGGACTTACAGGGGGCAATTAGTTACACTATATAAAAAGAAAATATGAACAGAAAAGACAAATTTTATGCAAAGTTAGAGAAGATTTTATGTTTTATTTGTGAATTTACGACTATAAAACAATGAAAAATGTGAAAATTTATAATATAACAGTGAAAATTTAATAAGAAAACTATAGGGTAATATGGGGAGCAATTAGTTGTATTATTTAGAAAAAATTTGAACAAAAAAGACGAAGTTTTATGAAAGTTATAAGCAAAGTTGTAGTTGAATTTAATTATTTGTATCGATTAACCACTATACCTCGGTTTAGGTAAGTATCGATTTTCTCTATTTCCGCGTGTTTTATTTTACAGATTTGAGTGCAGATGGCAGTTTCTACATTAGACGGACCTTACAGAAGCAAAAAGAGCGAAATAAAAGCAGATTTGAAAAAATTTAAAAATTTAATGAAAATACGACTTTAAGAAAACGAATTATATGAAAATTTGTAATTTTACTGTGAAAATTGTATAAAAAAACTACCTGGACTTACAGGGGGCAATTAGTTACACTATATAAAAAGAAAATATGAACAGAAAAGACAAATTTTATGCAAAGTTAGAGAAGATTTTATGTTTTATTTGTGAATTTACGACTATAAAACAATGAAAAATGTGAAAATTTATAATATAACAGTGAAAATTTAATAAGAAAACTATAGGGTAATATGGGGAGCAATTAGTTGTATTATTTAGAAAAAATTTGAACAAAAAAGACGAAGTTTTATGAAAGTTATAAGCAAAGTTGTAGTTGAATTTAATTATTTGTATCGATTAACCACTATACCTCGGTTTAGGTAAGTATCGATTTCCTCTATTTCCGCGTGTTTTATTTTACAGATTTGAGTGCAGATGGCAGTTTCTACACTAGACGGACCTTACAGAAGCAAAAAGAGCGAAATAAAAGCAGATTTGAAAAAATTTTAAAATTTAATGAAAATACGACTTTAAGAAAACGAATTATATGAAAATTTGTAATTTTACTGTGAAAATCGTATAAAAAAACTAGCTGGAATTACAGGGGCAATTAGTTACACTATATGAAAAAAAAATATGAACAGAAAAGACAAATTTTATGCTTATGTTGTAGTTGAATTTAATTATTTGTATCGATTAACCACTATACCTCGGTTTAGGTAAGTATCGATTTTCTCTATTTCCGCGTGTTTTATTTTACAGATTTGAGTGCAGATGGCAGTTTCTACACTAGACGGACCTTACAGAAGCAAAAAGAGCGAAATAAAAGCAGATTTGAAAAAATTTAATGAAAATACGACTTTAAGAAAACGAATTATATGAAAATTTGTAATTTTACTGTGAAAATTGTATAACAAAAACTAGCTGGAATTACTGGGACAATTAGTTACACTATATAAAAAGAAAATATGAACAGAAAAGACAAATTTTATGCAAAGTTAGAGAAGATTTTATGTTTTATTTGTGAATTTACGACTATAAAACAATGAAAAATGTGAAAATTTATAATATAACAGTGAAAATTTAATAAGAAAACTATAGGGTAATATGGGGAGCATTTAGTTGTATTATTTAGAAAAAATTTGAACAAAAAAGACGAAGTTTTATGAAAGTTATAAGCAAAGTTGTAGTTGAATTTAATTATTTGTATCGATTAACCACTATACCTCGGTTTAGGTAAGTATCGATTTTCTCTATTTCCGCGTGTTTTATTTTACAGATTTGAGTGCAGATGGCAGTTCCTACACTAGACGGACCTTACAGAAGCAAAAAGAGCGAAATAAAAGCAGATTTGAAAAAATTTAAAAATTTAATGAAAGTACGACTTTAAGAAAACGAATTAAATGAAAATTTGTAATTTTACTGTGAAAATTGTATAAAAAAACTACCTGGACTTACAGGGGGCAATTAGTTACACTATATAAAAAGAAAATATGAACAGAAAAGACAAATTTTATGCAAAGTTAGAGAAGATTTTATGTTTTATTTGTGAATTTACGACTATAAAACAATGAAAAATGTGAAAATTTATAATATAACAGTGAAAATTTAATAAGAAAACTATAGGGTAATATGGGGAGCAATTAGTTGTATTATTTAGAAAAAATTTGAACAAAAAAGACGAAGTTTTATGAAAGTTATAAGCAAAGTTGTAGTTGAATTTAATTATTTGTATCGATTAACCACTATACCTCGGTTTAGGTAAGTATCGATTTTCTCTATTTCCGCGTGTTTTATTTTACAGATTTGAGTGCAGATGGCAGTTTCTACATTAGACGGACCTTACAGAAGCAAAAAGAGCGAAATAAAAGCAGATTTGAAAAAATTTAAAAATTTAATGAAAATACGACTTTAAGAAAACGAATTATATGAAAATTTGTAATTTTACTGTGAAAATTGTATAAAAAAACTACCTGGACTTACAGGGGGCAATTAGTTACACTATATAAAAAGAAAATATGAACAGAAAAGACAAATTTTATGCAAAGTTAGAGAAGATTTTATGTTTTATTTGTGAATTTACGACTATAAAACAATGAAAAATGTGAAAATTTATAATATAACAGTGAAAATTTAATAAGAAAACTATAGGGTAATATGGGGAGCAATTAGTTGTATTATTTAGAAAAAATTTGAACAAAAAAGACGAAGTTTTATGAAAGTTATAAGCAAAGTTGTAGTTGAATTTAATTATTTGTATCGATTAACCACTATACCTCGGTTTAGGTAAGTATCGATTTCCTCTATTTCCGCGTGTTTTATTTTACAGATTTGAGTGCAGATGGCAGTTTCTACACTAGACGGACCTTACAGAAGCAAAAAGAGCGAAATAAAAGCAGATTTGAAAAAATTTTAAAATTTAATGAAAATACGACTTTAAGAAAACGAATTATATGAAAATTTGTAATTTTACTGTGAAAATCGTATAAAAAAACTAGCTGGAATTACAGGGGCAATTAGTTACACTATATGAAAAAAAAATATGAACAGAAAAGACAAATTTTATGCTTATGTTGTAGTTGAATTTAATTATTTGTATCGATTAACCACTATACCTCGGTTTAGGTAAGTATCGATTTTCTCTATTTCCGCGTGTTTTATTTTACAGATTTGAGTGCAGATGGCAGTTTCTACACTAGACGGACCTTACAGAAGCAAAAAGAGCGAAATAAAAGCAGATTTGAAAAAATTTAATGAAAATACGACTTTAAGAAAACGAATTATATGAAAATTTGTAATTTTACTGTGAAAATTGTATAACAAAAACTAGCTGGAATTACTGGGACAATTAGTTACACTATATAAAAAGAAAATATGAACAGAAAAGACAAATTTTATGCAAAGTTAGAGAAGATTTTATGTTTTATTTGTGAATTTACGACTATAAAACAATGAAAAATGTGAAAATTTATAATATAACAGTGAAAATTTAATAAGAAAACTATAGGGTAATATGGGGAGCATTTAGTTGTATTATTTAGAAAAAATTTGAACAAAAAAGACGAAGTTTTATGAAAGTTATAAGCAAAGTTGTAGTTGAATTTAATTATTTGTATCGATTAACCACTATACCTCGGTTTAGGTAAGTATCGATTTTCTCTATTTCCGCGTGTTTTATTTTACAGATTTGAGTGCAGATGGCAGTTTCTACATTAGACGGACCTTACAGAAGCAAAAAGAGCGAAATAAAAGCAGATTTGAAAAAATTTAAAAATTTAATGAAAATACGACTTTAAGAAAACGAATTATATGAAAATTTGTAATTTTACTGTGAAAATTGTATAAAAAAACTACCTGGACTTACAGGGGGCAATTAGTTACACTATATAAAAAGAAAATATGAACAGAAAAGACATATTTTATGCAAAGTTAGAGAAGATTTTATGTTTTATTTGTGAATTTACGACTATAAAACAATGAAAAATGTGAAAATTTATAATATAACAGTGAAAATTTAATAAGAAAACTATAGGGTAATATGGGGAGCATTTAGTTGTATTATTTAGAAAAAATTTGAACAAAAAAGACGAAGTTTTATGAAAGTTATAAGCAAAGTTGTAGTTGAATTTAATTATTTGTATCGATTAACCACTATACCTCGGTTTAGGTAAGTATCGATTTTCTCTATTTCCGCGTGTTTTATTTTACAGATTTGAGTGCAGATGGCAGTTCCTACACTAGACGGACCTTACAGAAGCAAAAAGAGCGAAATAAAAGCAGATTTGAAAAAATTTAAAAATTTAATGAAAGTACGACTTTAAGAAAACGAATTAAATGAAAATTTGTAATTTTACTGTGAAAATTGTATAAAAAAACTACCTGGACTTACAGGGGGCAATTAGTTACACTATATAAAAAGAAAATATGAACAGAAAAGACAAATTTTATGCAAAGTTAGAGAAGATTTTATGTTTTATTTGTGAATTTACGACTATAAAACAATGAAAAATGTGAAAATTTATAATATAACAGTGAAAATTTAATAAGAAAACTATAGGGTAATATGGGGAGCAATTAGTTGTATTATTTAGAAAAAATTTGAACAAAAAAGACGAAGTTTTATGAAAGTTATAAGCAAAGTTGTAGTTGAATTTAATTATTTGTATCGATTAACCACTATACCTCGGTTTAGGTAAGTATCGATTTTCTCTATTTCCGCGTGTTTTATTTTACAGATTTGAGTGCAGATGGCAGTTTCTACATTAGACGGACCTTACAGAAGCAAAAAGAGCGAAATAAAAGCAGATTTGAAAAAATTTAAAAATTTAATGAAAATACGACTTTAAGAAAACGAATTATATGAAAATTTGTAATTTTACTGTGAAAATTGTATAAAAAAACTACCTGGACTTACAGGGGGCAATTAGTTACACTATATAAAAAGAAAATATGAACAGAAAAGACAAATTTTATGCAAAGTTAGAGAAGATTTTATGTTTTATTTGTGAATTTACGACTATAAAACAATGAAAAATGTGAAAATTTATAATATAACAGTGAAAATTTAATAAGAAAACTATAGGGTAATATGGGGAGCAATTAGTTGTATTATTTAGAAAAAATTTGAACAAAAAAGACGAAGTTTTATGAAAGTTATAAGCAAAGTTGTAGTTGAATTTAATTATTTGTATCGATTAACCACTATACCTCGGTTTAGGTAAGTATCGATTTCCTCTATTTCCGCGTGTTTTATTTTACAGATTTGAGTGCAGATGGCAGTTTCTAGACTAGACGGACCTTACAGAAGCAAAAAGAGCGAAATAAAAGCAGATTTGAAAAAATTTTAAAATTTAATGAAAATACGACTTTAAGAAAACGAATTATATGAAAATTTGTAATTTTACTGTGAAAATCGTATAAAAAAACTAGCTCGAATTACAGGGGCAATTAGTTACACTATATGAAAAAAAAATATGAACAGAAAAGACAAATTTTATGTTTATGTTGTAGTTGAATTTAATTATTTGTATCGATTAACCACTATACCTCGGTTTAGGTAAGTATCGATTTTCTCTATTTCCGCGTGTTTTATTTTACAGATTTGAGTGCAGATGGCAGTTTCTACACTAGACGGACCTTACAGAAGCAAAAAGAGCGAAATAAAAGCAGATTTGAAAAAATTTAATGAAAATACGACTTTAAGAAAACGAATTATATGAAAATTTGTAATTTTACTGTGAAAATCGTATAAAAAAACTAGCTCGAATTACAGGGGCAATTAGTTACACTATATGAAAAAAAAATATGAACAGAAAAGACAAATTTTATGTTTATGTTGTAGTTGAATTTAATTATTTGTATCGATTAACCACTATACCTCGGTTTAGGTAAGTATCGATTTTCTCTATTTCCGCGTGTTTTATTTTACAGATTTGAGTTCAGATGGCAGTTTCTACACTAGACGGACCTTACAGAAGCAAAAAGAGCGAAATAAAAGCAGATTTGAAAAAATTTAATGAAAATACGACTTTAAGAAAACGAATTATATGAAAATTTGTAATTTTACTGTGAAAATTGTATAACAAAAACTAGCTGGAATTACTGGGACAATTAGTTACACTATATAAAAAGAAAATATGAACAGAAAAGACAAATTTTATGCAAAGTTAGAGAAGATTTTATGTTTTATTTGTGAATTTACGACTATAAAACTATGAAAAATGTGAAAATGTATAATATAACAGTGAAAATTTAATAAGAAAACTATAAGGTAATATGGGGAGCATTTAGTTGTATTATGTAGAAAAAATTTGAACAAAAAAGACGAAGTTTTATGAAAGTTATAAGCAAAGTTGTAGTTGAATTTAATTATTTGTATCGATTAACCACTATACCTCGGTTTAGGTAAGTATCGATTTTCTCTATTTCCGCGTGTTTTACTTTACAGATTTGAGTGCAGATGGCAGTTTCTACACTAGACGGACCTTACAGAAGCAAAAAGAGCGAAATAAAAGCAGATTTGAAAAAATTTAAAAATTTAATGAAAATACGACTTTAAGAAAACGAATTATATGAAAATTTGTAATTTTACTGTGAAAATTGTATAAAAAAACTAGCTGGACTTACAGGGGGCAATTAGTTACACTATATAAAAAGAAAATATGAACAGAAAAGACATATTTTATGCAAAGTTAGAGAAGATTTTATGTTTTATTTGTGAATTTACGACTATAAAACAATGAAAAATGTGAAAATTTATAATATAACAGTGAAAATTTAATAAGAAAACTATAGGGTAATATGGGGAGCATTTAGTTGTATTATTTAGAAAAAATTTGAACAAAAAAGACGAAGTTTTATGAAAGTTATAAGCAAAGTTGTAGTTGAATTTAATTATTTGTATCGATTAACCACTATACCTCGGTTTAGGTAAGTATCGATTTTCTCTATTTCCGCGTGTTTTATTTTACAGATTTGAGTGCAGATGGCAGTTCCTACACTAGACGGACCTTACAGAAGCAAAAAGAGCGAAATAAAAGCAGATTTGAAAAAATTTAAAAATTTAATGAAAGTACGACTTTAAGAAAACGAATTAAATGAAAATTTGTAATTTTACTGTGAAAATTGTATAAAAAAACTACCTGGACTTACAGGGGGCAATTAGTTACACTATATAAAAAGAAAATATGAACAGAAAAGACAAATTTTATGCAAAGTTAGAGAAGATTTTATGTTTTATTTGTGAATTTACGACTATAAAACAATGAAAAATGTGAAAATTTATAATATAACAGTGAAAATTTAATAAGAAAACTATAGGGTAATATGGGGAGCAATTAGTTGTATTATTTAGAAAAAATTTGAACAAAAAAGACGAAGTTTTATGAAAGTTATAAGCAAAGTTGTAGTTGAATTTAATTATTTGTATCGATTAACCACTATACCTCGGTTTAGGTAAGTATCGATTTTCTCTATTTCCGCGTGTTTTATTTTACAGATTTGAGTGCAGATGGCAGTTCCTACACTAGACGGACCTTACAGAAGCAAAAAGAGCGAAATAAAAGCAGATTTGAAAAAATTTAAAAATTTAATGAAAATACGACTTTAAGAAAACGAATTATATGAAAATTTGTAATTTTACTGTGAAAATTGTATAAAAAAACTACCTGGACTTACAGGGGGCAATTAGTTACACTATATAAAAAGAAAATATGAACAGAAAAGACATATTTTATGCAAAGTTAGAGAAGATTTTATGTTTTATTTGTGAATTTACGACTATAAAACAATGAAAAATGTGAAAATTTATAATATAACAGTGAAAATTTAATAAGAAAACTATAGGGTAATATGGGGAGCATTTAGTTGTATTATTTAGAAAAAATTTGAACAAAAAAGACGAAGTTTTATGAAAGTTATAAGCAAAGTTGTAGTTGAATTTAATTATTTGTATCGATTAACCACTATACCTCGGTTTAGGTAAGTATCGATTTTCTCTATTTCCGCGTGTTTTACTTTACAGATTTGAGTGCAGATGGCAGTTTCTACACTAGACGGACCTTACAGAAGCAAAAAGAGCGAAATAAAAGCAGATTTGAAAAAATTTAAAAATTTAATGAAAATACGACTTTAAGAAAACGAATTATATGAAAATTTGTAATTTTACTGTGAAAATTGTCTAAAAAAACTACCTGGAATTACAGGGGGCAATTAGTTACACTATATAAAAAGAAAATATGAACAGAAAAGACATATTTTATGCAAAGTTAGAGAAGATTTTATGTTTTATTTGTGAATTTACGACTATAAAACAATGAAAAATGTGAAAATTTATAATATAACAGTGAAAATTTAATAAGAAAACTATAGGGTAATATGGGGAGCATTTAGTTGTATTATTTAGAAAAAATTTGAACAAAAAAGACGAAGTTTTATGAAAGTTATAAGCAAAGTTGTAGTTGAATTTAATTATTTGTATCGATTAACCACTATACCTCGGTTTAGGTAAGTATCGATTTTCTCTATTTCCGCGTGTTTTATTTTACAGATTTGAGTGCAGATGGCAGTTCCTACACTAGACGGACCTTACAGAAGCAAAAAGAGCGAAATAAAAGCAGATTTGAAAAAATTTAAAAATTTAATGAAAGTACGACTTTAAGAAAACTAATTAAATGAAAATTTGTAATTTTACTGTGAAAATTGTATAAAAAAACTACCTGGACTTACAGGGGGCAATTAGTTACACTATATAAAAAGAAAATATGAACAGAAAAGACAAATTTTATGCAAAGTTAGAGAAGATTTTATGTTTTATTTGTGAATTTACGACTATAAAACAATGAAAAATGTGAAAATTTATAATATAACAGTGAAAATTTAATAAGAAAACTATAGGGTAATATGGGGAGCAATTAGTTGTATTATTTAGAAAAAATTTGAACAAAAAAGACGAAGTTTTATGAAAGTTATAAGCAAAGTTGTAGTTGAATTTAATTATTTGTATCGATTAACCACTATACCTCGGTTTAGGTAAGTATCGATTTTCTCTATTTCCGCGTGTTTTATTTTACAGATTTGAGTGCAGATGGCAGTTTCTACATTAGACGGACCTTACAGAAGCAAAAAGAGCGAAATAAAAGCAGATTTGAAAAAATTTAAAAATTTAATGAAAATACGACTTTAAGAAAACGAATTATATGAAAATTTGTAATTTTACTGTGAAAATTGTATAAAAAAACTACCTGGACTTACAGGGGGCAATTAGTTACACTATATAAAAAGAAAATATGAACAGAAAAGACAAATTTTATGCAAAGTTAGAGAAGATTTTATGTTTTATTTGTGAATTTACGACTATAAAACAATGAAAAATGTGAAAATTTATAATATAACAGTGAAAATTTAATAAGAAAACTATAGGGTAATATGGGGAGCAATTAGTTGTATTATTTAGAAAAAATTTGAACAAAAAAGACGAAGTTTTATGAAAGTTATAAGCAAAGTTGTAGTTGAATTTAATTATTTGTATCGATTAACCACTATACCTCGGTTTAGGTAAGTATCGATTTCCTCTATTTCCGCGTGTTTTATTTTACAGATTTGAGTGCAGATGGCAGTTTCTAGACTAGACGGACCTTACAGAAGCAAAAAGAGCGAAATAAAAGCAGATTTGAAAAAATTTTAAAATTTAATGAAAATACGACTTTAAGAAAACGAATTATATGAAAATTTGTAATTTTACTGTGAAAATCGTATAAAAAAACTAGCTCGAATTACAGGGGCAATTAGTTACACTATATGAAAAAAAAATATGAACAGAAAAGACAAATTTTATGTTTATGTTGTAGTTGAATTTAATTATTTGTATCGATTAACCACTATACCTCGGTTTAGGTAAGTATCGATTTTCTCTATTTCCGCGTGTTTTATTTTACAGATTTGAGTGCAGATGGCAGTTTCTACACTAGACGGACCTTACAGAAGCAAAAAGAGCGAAATAAAAGCAGATTTGAAAAAATTTAATGAAAATACGACTTTAAGAAAACGAATTATATGAAAATTTGTAATTTTACTGTGAAAATCGTATAAAAAAACTAGCTCGAATTACAGGGGCAATTAGTTACACTATATGAAAAAAAAATATGAACAGAAAAGACAAATTTTATGTTTATGTTGTAGTTGAATTTAATTATTTGTATCGATTAACCACTATACCTCGGTTTAGGTAAGTATCGATTTTCTCTATTTCCGCGTGTTTTATTTTACAGATTTGAGTTCAGATGGCAGTTTCTACACTAGACGGACCTTACAGAAGCAAAAAGAGCGAAATAAAAGCAGATTTGAAAAAATTTAATGAAAATACGACTTTAAGAAAACGAATTATATGAAAATTTGTAATTTTACTGTGAAAATTGTATAACAAAAACTAGCTGGAATTACTGGGACAATTAGTTACACTATATAAAAAGAAAATATGAACAGAAAAGACAAATTTTATGCAAAGTTAGAGAAGATTTTATGTTTTATTTGTGAATTTACGACTATAAAACTATGAAAAATGTGAAAATGTATAATATAACAGTGAAAATTTAATAAGAAAACTATAAGGTAATATGGGGAGCATTTAGTTGTATTATGTAGAAAAAATTTGAACAAAAAAGACGAAGTTTTATGAAAGTTATAAGCAAAGTTGTAGTTGAATTTAATTATTTGTATCGATTAACCACTATACCTCGGTTTAGGTAAGTATCGATTTTCTCTATTTCCGCGTGTTTTACTTTACAGATTTGAGTGCAGATGGCAGTTTCTACACTAGACGGACCTTACAGAAGCAAAAAGAGCGAAATAAAAGCAGATTTGAAAAAATTTAAAAATTTAATGAAAATACGACTTTAAGAAAACGAATTATATGAAAATTTGTAATTTTACTGTGAAAATTGTATAAAAAAACTAGCTGGACTTACAGGGGGCAATTAGTTACACTATATAAAAAGAAAATATGAACAGAAAAGACATATTTTATGCAAAGTTAGAGAAGATTTTATGTTTTATTTGTGAATTTACGACTATAAAACAATGAAAAATGTGAAAATTTATAATATAACAGTGAAAATTTAATAAGAAAACTATAGGGTAATATGGGGAGCATTTAGTTGTATTATTTAGAAAAAATTTGAACAAAAAAGACGAAGTTTTATGAAAGTTATAAGCAAAGTTGTAGTTGAATTTAATTATTTGTATCGATTAACCACTATACCTCGGTTTAGGTAAGTATCGATTTTCTCTATTTCCGCGTGTTTTATTTTACAGATTTGAGTGCAGATGGCAGTTCCTACACTAGACGGACCTTACAGAAGCAAAAAGAGCGAAATAAAAGCAGATTTGAAAAAATTTAAAAATTTAATGAAAGTACGACTTTAAGAAAACGAATTAAATGAAAATTTGTAATTTTACTGTGAAAATTGTATAAAAAAACTACCTGGACTTACAGGGGGCAATTAGTTACACTATATAAAAAGAAAATATGAACAGAAAAGACAAATTTTATGCAAAGTTAGAGAAGATTTTATGTTTTATTTGTGAATTTACGACTATAAAACAATGAAAAATGTGAAAATTTATAATATAACAGTGAAAATTTAATAAGAAAACTATAGGGTAATATGGGGAGCAATTAGTTGTATTATTTAGAAAAAATTTGAACAAAAAAGACGAAGTTTTATGAAAGTTATAAGCAAAGTTGTAGTTGAATTTAATTATTTGTATCGATTAACCACTATACCTCGGTTTAGGTAAGTATCGATTTTCTCTATTTCCGCGTGTTTTATTTTACAGATTTGAGTGCAGATGGCAGTTCCTACACTAGACGGACCTTACAGAAGCAAAAAGAGCGAAATAAAAGCAGATTTGAAAAAATTTAAAAATTTAATGAAAATACGACTTTAAGAAAACGAATTATATGAAAATTTGTAATTTTACTGTGAAAATTGTATAAAAAAACTACCTGGACTTACAGGGGGCAATTAGTTACACTATATAAAAAGAAAATATGAACAGAAAAGACATATTTTATGCAAAGTTAGAGAAGATTTTATGTTTTATTTGTGAATTTACGACTATAAAACAATGAAAAATGTGAAAATTTATAATATAACAGTGAAAATTTAATAAGAAAACTATAGGGTAATATGGGGAGCATTTAGTTGTATTATTTAGAAAAAATTTGAACAAAAAAGACGAAGTTTTATGAAAGTTATAAGCAAAGTTGTAGTTGAATTTAATTATTTGTATCGATTAACCACTATACCTCGGTTTAGGTAAGTATCGATTTTCTCTATTTCCGCGTGTTTTACTTTACAGATTTGAGTGCAGATGGCAGTTTCTACACTAGACGGACCTTACAGAAGCAAAAAGAGCGAAATAAAAGCAGATTTGAAAAAATTTAAAAATTTAATGAAAATACGACTTTAAGAAAACGAATTATATGAAAATTTGTAATTTTACTGTGAAAATTGTCTAAAAAAACTACCTGGAATTACAGGGGGCAATTAGTTACACTATATAAAAAGAAAATATGAACAGAAAAGACATATTTTATGCAAAGTTAGAGAAGATTTTATGTTTTATTTGTGAATTTACGACTATAAAACAATGAAAAATGTGAAAATTTATAATATAACAGTGAAAATTTAATAAGAAAACTATAGGGTAATATGGGGAGCATTTAGTTGTATTATTTAGAAAAAATTTGAACAAAAAAGACGAAGTTTTATGAAAGTTATAAGCAAAGTTGTAGTTGAATTTAATTATTTGTATCGATTAACCACTATACCTCGGTTTAGGTAAGTATCGATTTTCTCTATTTCCGCGTGTTTTATTTTACAGATTTGAGTGCAGATGGCAGTTCCTACACTAGACGGACCTTACAGAAGCAAAAAGAGCGAAATAAAAGCAGATTTGAAAAAATTTAAAAATTTAATGAAAGTACGACTTTAAGAAAACGAATTAAATGAAAATTTGTAATTTTACTGTGAAAATTGTATAAAAAAACTACCTGGACTTACAGGGGGCAATTAGTTACACTATATAAAAAGAAAATATGAACAGAAAAGACAAATTTTATGCAAAGTTAGAGAAGATTTTATGTTTTATTTGTGAATTTACGACTATAAAACAATGAAAAATGTGAAAATTTATAATATAACAGTGAAAATTTAATAAGAAAACTATAGGGTAATATGGGGAGCAATTAGTTGTATTATTTAGAAAAAATTTGAACAAAAAAGACGAAGTTTTATGAAAGTTATAAGCAAAGTTGTAGTTGAATTTAATTATTTGTATCGATTAACCACTATACCTCGGTTTAGGTAAGTATCGATTTTCTCTATTTCCGCGTGTTTTATTTTACAGATTTGAGTGCAGATGGCAGTTTCTACATTAGACGGACCTTACAGAAGCAAAAAGAGCGAAATAAAAGCAGATTTGAAAAAATTTAAAAATTTAATGAAAATACGACTTTAAGAAAACGAATTATATGAAAATTTGTAATTTTACTGTGAAAATTGTATAAAAAAACTACCTGGACTTACAGGGGGCAATTAGTTACACTATATAAAAAGAAAATATGAACAGAAAAGACATATTTTATGCAAAGTTAGAGAAGATTTTATGTTTTATTTGTGAATTTACGACTATAAAACAATGAAAAATGTGAAAATTTATAATATAACAGTGAAAATTTAATAAGAAAACTATAGGGTAATATGGGGAGCATTTAGTTGTATTATTTAGAAAAAATTTGAACAAAAAAGACGAAGTTTTATGAAAGTTATAAGCAAAGTTGTAGTTGAATTTAATTATTTGTATCGATTAACCACTATACCTCGGTTTAGGTAAGTATCGATTTTCTCTATTTCCGCGTGTTTTATTTTACAGATTTGAGTGCAGATGGCAGTTCCTACACTAGACGGACCTTACAGAAGCAAAAAGAGCGAAATAAAAGCAGATTTGAAAAAATTTAAAAATTTAATGAAAGTACGACTTTAAGAAAACGAATTAAATGAAAATTTGTAATTTTACTGTGAAAATTGTATAAAAAAACTACCTGGACTTACAGGGGGCAATTAGTTACACTATATAAAAAGAAAATATGAACAGAAAAGACAAATTTTATGCAAAGTTAGAGAAGATTTTATGTTTTATTTGTGAATTTACGACTATAAAACAATGAAAAATGTGAAAATTTATAATATAACAGTGAAAATTTAATAAGAAAACTATAGGGTAATATGGGGAGCAATTAGTTGTATTATTTAGAAAAAATTTGAACAAAAAAGACGAAGTTTTATGAAAGTTATAAGCAAAGTTGTAGTTGAATTTAATTATTTGTATCGATTAACCACTATACCTCGGTTTAGGTAAGTATCGATTTTCTCTATTTCCGCGTGTTTTATTTTACAGATTTGAGTGCAGATGGCAGTTTCTACATTAGACGGACCTTACAGAAGCAAAAAGAGCGAAATAAAAGCAGATTTGAAAAAATTTAAAAATTTAATGAAAATACGACTTTAAGAAAACGAATTATATGAAAATTTGTAATTTTACTGTGAAAATTGTATAAAAAAACTACCTGGACTTACAGGGGGCAATTAGTTACACTATATAAAAAGAAAATATGAACAGAAAAGACATATTTTATGCAAAGTTAGAGAAGATTTTATGTTTTATTTGTGAATTTACGACTATAAAACAATGAAAAATGTGAAAATTTATAATATAACAGTGAAAATTTAATAAGAAAACTATAGGGTAATATGGGGAGCATTTAGTTGTATTATTTAGAAAAAATTTGAACAAAAAAGACGAAGTTTTATGAAAGTTATAAGCAAAGTTGTAGTTGAATTTAATTATTTGTATCGATTAACCACTATACCTCGGTTTAGGTAAGTATCGATTTTCTCTATTTCCGCGTGTTTTATTTTACAGATTTGAGTGCAGATGGCAGTTCCTACACTAGACGGACCTTACAGAAGCAAAAAGAGCGAAATAAAAGCAGATTTGAAAAAATTTAAAAATTTAATGAAAGTACGACTTTAAGAAAACGAATTAAATGAAAATTTGTAATTTTACTGTGAAAATTGTATAAAAAAACTACCTGGAATTACAGGGGGCAATTAGTTACACTATATAAAAAGAAAATATGAACAGAAAAGACAAATTTTATGCAAAGTTAGAGAAGATTTTATGTTTTGTTTGTGAATTTACGACTATAAAACAATGAAAAATGTGAAAATTTATAATATAACAGTGAAAATTTAATAAGAAAACTATAGGGTAATATGAGGAGCATTTAGTTGTATTATTTAGAAAAAATTTGAACAAAAAAGACGAAGTTTTATGAAAGTTATAAGCAAAGTTGTAGTTGAATTTAATTATTTGTATCGATTAACCACTATACCTCGGTTTAGGTAAGTATCGATTTTCTCTATTTCCGCGTGTTTTATTTTACAGATTTGAGTGCAGATGGCAGTTTCTACATTAGACGGACCTTACAGAAGCAAAAAGAGCGAAATAAAAGCAGATTTGAAAAAATTTAAAAATTTAATGAAAGTACGACTTTAAGAAAACGAATTATATGAAAATTTGTAATTTTACTGTGAAAATTGTATAAAAAAACTACCTGGACTTACAGGGGGCAATTAGTTACACTATATAAAAAGAAAATATGAACAGAAAAGACATATTTTATGCAAAGTTAGAGAAGATTTTATGTTTTATTTGTGAATTTACGACTATAAAACAATGAAAAATGTGAAAATTTATAATATAACAGTGAAAATTTAATAAGAAAACTATAGGGTAATATGGGGAGCATTTAGTTGTATTATTTAGAAAAAATTTGAACAAAAAAGACGAAGTTTTATGAAAGTTATAAGCAAAGTTGTAGTTGAATTTAATTATTTGTATCGATTAACCACTATACCTCGGTTTAGGTAAGTATCGATTTTCTCTATTTCCGCGTGTTTTATTTTACAGATTTGAGTGCAGATGGCAGTTCCTACACTAGACGGACCTTACAGAAGCAAAAAGAGCGAAATAAAAGCAGATTTGAAAAAATTTAAAAATTTAATGAAAATACGACTTTAAGAAAACGAATTATATGAAAATTTGTAATTTTACTGTGAAAATTGTATAAAAAAACTAGCTGGACTTACAGGGGGCAATTAGTTACACTATATAAAAAGAAAATATGAACAGAAAAGACATATTTTATGCAAAGTTAGAGAAGATTTTATGTTTTATTTGTGAATTTACGACTATAAAACAATGAAAAATGTGAAAATTTATAATATAACAGTGAAAATTTAATAAGAAAACTATAGGGTAATATGGGGAGCAAGTAGTTGTATTATTTAGAAAAAATTTGAACAAAAAAGACGAAGTTTTATGAAAGTTATAAGCAAAGTTGTAGTTGAATTTAATTATTTGTATCGATTAACCACTATACCTCGGTTTAGGTAAGTATCGATTTTCTCTATTTCCGCGTGTTTTATTTTACAGATTTGAGTGCAGATGGCAGTTCCTACACTAGACGGACCTTACAGAAGCAAAAAGAGCGAAATAAAAGCAGATTTGAAAAAAATTAAAAATTTAATGAAAGTACGACTTTAAGAAAACGAATTAAATGAAAATTTGTAATTTTACTGTGAAAATTATATAAAAAAACTACCTGGACTTACAGGGGGCAATTAGTTACACTATATAAAAAGAAAATATGAACAGAAAAGACAAATTTTATGCAAAGTTAGAGAAGATTTTATGTTTTATTTGTGAATTTACGACTATAAAACAATGAAAAATGTGAAAATTTATAATATAACAGTGAAAATTTAATAAGAAAACTATAGGGTAATATGGGGAGCAATTAGTTGTATTATTTAGAAAAAATTTGAACAAAAAAGACGAAGTTTTATGAAAGTTATAAGCAAAGTTGTAGTTGAATTTAATTATTTGTATCGATTAACCACTATACCTCGGTTTAGGTAAGTATCGATTTTCTCTATTTCCGCGTGTTTTATTTTACAGATTTGAGTGCAGATGGCAGTTTCTACATTAGACGGACCTTACAGAAGCAAAAAGAGCGAAATAAAAGCAGATTTGAAAAAATTTAAAAATTTAATGAAAGTACGACTTTAAGAAAACGAATTATATGAAAATTTGTAATTTTACTGTGAAAATTGTATAAAAAAACTACCTGGACTTACAGGGGGCAATTAGTTACACTATATAAAAAGAAAATATGAACAGAAAAGACATATTTTATGCAAAGTTAGAGAAGATTTTATGTTTTATTTGTGAATTTACGACTATAAAACAATGAAAAATGTGAAAATTTATAATATAACAGTGAAAATTTAATAAGAAAACTATAGGGTAATATGGGGAGCATTTAGTTGTATTATTTAGAAAAAATTTGAACAAAAAAGACGAAGTTTTATGAAAGTTATAAGCAAAGTTGTAGTTGAATTTAATTATTTGTATCGATTAACCACTATACCTCGGTTTAGGTAAGTATCGATTTTCTCTATTTCCGCGTGTTTTATTTTACAGATTTGAGTGCAGATGGCAGTTCCTACACTAGACGGACCTTACAGAAGCAAAAAGAGCGAAATAAAAGCAGATTTGAAAAAATTTAAAAATTTAATGAAAATACGACTTTAAGAAAACGAATTATATGAAAATTTGTAATTTTACTGTGAAAATTGTATAAAAAAACTACCTGGACTTACAGGGGGCAATTAGTTACACTATATAAAAAGAAAATATGAACAGAAAAGACATATTTTATGCAAAGTTAGAGAAGATTTTATGTTTTATTTGTGAATTTACGACTATAAAACAATGAAAAATGTGAAAATTTATAATATAACAGTGAAAATTTAATAAGAAAACTATAGGGTAATATGGGGAGCATTTAGTTGTATTATTTAGAAAAAATTTGAACAAAAAAGACGAAGTTTTATGAAAGTTATAAGCAAAGTTGTAGTTGAATTTAATTATTTGTATCGATTAACCACTATACCTCGGTTTAGGTAAGTATCGATTTTCTCTATTTCCGCGTGTTTTATTTTACAGATTTGAGTGCAGATGGCAGTTCCTACACTAGACGGACCTTACAGAAGCAAAAAGAGCGAAATAAAAGCAGATTTGAAAAAATTTAAAAATTTAATGAAAGTACGACTTTAAGAAAACGAATTAAATGAAAATTTGTAATTTTACTGTGAAAATTGTATAAAAAAACTACCTGGAATTACAGGGGGCAATTAGTTACACTATATAAAAAGAAAATATGAACAGAAAAGACAAATTTTATGCAAAGTTAGAGAAGATTTTATGTTTTGTTTGTGAATTTACGACTATAAAACAATGAAAAATGTGAAAATTTATAATATAACAGTGAAAATTTAATAAGAAAACTATAGGGTAATATGAGGAGCATTTAGTTGTATTATTTAGAAAAAATTTGAACAAAAAAGACGAAGTTTTATGAAAGTTATAAGCAAAGTTGTAGTTGAATTTAATTATTTGTATCGATTAACCACTATACCTCGGTTTAGGTAAGTATCGATTTCCTCTATTTCCGCGTGTTTTATTTTACAGATTTGAGTGCAGATGGCAGTTTCTACACTAGACGGACCTTACAGAAGCAAAAAGAGCGAAATAAAAGCAGATTTGAAAAAATTTTAAAATTTAATGAAAATACGACTTTAAGAAAACGAATTATATGAAAATTTGTAATTTTACTGTGAAAATCGTATAAAAAAACTAGCTGGAATTACAGGGGCAATTAGTTACACTATATGAAAAAAAAATATGAACAGAAAAGACAAATTTTATGCTTATGTTGTAGTTGAATTTAATTATTTGTATCGATTAACCACTATACCTCGGTTTAGGTAAGTATCGATTTTCTCTATTTCCGCGTGTTTTATTTTACAGATTTGAGTGCAGATGGCAGTTTCTACACTAGACGGACCTTACAGAAGCAAAAAGAGCGAAATAAAAGCAGATTTGAAAAAATTTAATGAAAATACGACTTTAAGAAAACGAATTATATGAAAATTTGTAATTTTACTGTGAAAATTGTATAAAAAAACTACCTGGAATTACAGGGGGCAATTAGTTACACTATATAAAAAGAAAATATGAACAGAAAAGACAAATTTTATGCAAAGTTAGAGAAGATTTTATGTTTTGTTTGTGAATTTACGACTATAAAACAATGAAAAATGTGAAAATTTATAATATAACAGTGAAAATTTAATAAGAAAACTATAGGGTAATATGAGGAGCATTTAGTTGTATTATTTAGAAAAAATTTGAACAAAAAAGACGAAGTTTTATGAAAGTTATAAGCAAAGTTGTAGTTGAATTTAATTATTTGTATCGATTAACCACTATACCTCGGTTTAGGTAAGTATCGATTTCCTCTATTTCCGCGTGTTTTATTTTACAGATTTGAGTGCAGATGGCAGTTTCTACACTAGACGGACCTTACAGAAGCAAAAAGAGCGAAATAAAAGCAGATTTGAAAAAATTTTAAAATTTAATGAAAATACGACTTTAAGAAAACGAATTATATGAAAATTTGTAATTTTACTGTGAAAATCGTATAAAAAAACTAGCTGGAATTACAGGGGCAATTAGTTACACTATATGAAAAAAAAATATGAACAGAAAAGACAAATTTTATGCTTATGTTGTAGTTGAATTTAATTATTTGTATCGATTAACCACTATACCTCGGTTTAGGTAAGTATCGATTTTCTCTATTTCCGCGTGTTTTATTTTACAGATTTGAGTGCAGATGGCAGTTTCTACACTAGACGGACCTTACAGAAGCAAAAAGAGCGAAATAAAAGCAGATTTGAAAAAATTTAATGAAAATACGACTTTAAGAAAACGAATTATATGAAAATTTGTAATTTTACTGTGAAAATTGTATAACAAAAACTAGCTGGAATTACTGGGACAATTAGTTACACTATATAAAAAGAAAATATGAACAGAAAAGACAAATTTTATGCAAAGTTAGAGAAGATTTTATGTTTTATTTGTGAATTTACGACTATAAAACAATGAAAAATGTGAAAATTTATAATATAACAGTGAAAATTTAATAAGAAAACTATAGGGTAATATGGGGAGCATTTAGTTGTATTATTTAGAAAAAATTTGAACAAAAAAGACGAAGTTTTATGAAAGTTATAAGCAAAGTTGTAGTTGAATTTAATTATTTGTATCGATTAACCACTATACCTCGGTTTAGGTAAGTATCGATTTTCTCTATTTCCGCGTGTTTTATTTTACAGATTTGAGTGCAGATGGCAGTTCCTACACTAGACGGACCTTACAGAAGCAAAAAGAGCGAAATAAAAGCAGATTTGAAAAAATTTAATGAAAGTACGACTTGAAGAAAACGAATTAAATGAAAATTTGTAATTTTACTGTGAAAATTGTATAAAAAAACTACCTGGAATTACAGGGGGCAATTAGTTACACTATATAAAAAGAAAATATGAACAGAAAAGACAAATTTTATGCAAAGTTAGAGAAGATTTTATGTTTTATTTGTGAATTTACGACTATAAAACAATGAAAAATGTGAAAATTTATAATATAACAGTGAAAATTTAATAAGAAAACTATAGGGTAATATGAGGAGCATTTAGTTGTATTATTTAGAAAAAATTTGAACAAAAAAGACGAAGTTTTATGAAAGTTATAAGCAAAGTTGTAGTTGAATTTAATTATTTGTATCGATTAACCACTATACCTCGGTTTAGGTAAGTATCGATTTCCTCTATTTCCGCGTGTTTTATTTTACAGATTTGAGTGCAGATGGCAGTTTCTACACTAGACGGACCTTACAGAAGCAAAAAGAGCGAAATAAAAGCAGATTTGAAAAAATTTTAAAATTTAATGAAAATACGACTTTAAGAAAACGAATTATATGAAAATTTGTAATTTTACTGTGAAAATCGTATAAAAAAACTAGCTCGAATTACAGGGGCAATTAGTTACACTATATGAAAAAAAAATATGAACAGAAAAGACAAATTTTATGTTTATGTTGTAGTTGAATTTAATTATTTGTATCGATTAACCACTATACCTCGGTTTAGGTAAGTATCGATTTTCTCTATTTCCGCGTGTTTTATTTTACAGATTTGAGTTCAGATGGCAGTTTCTACACTAGACGGACCTTACAGAAGCAAAAAGAGCGAAATAAAAGCAGATTTGAAAAAATTTAATGAAAATACGACTTTAAGAAAACGAATTATATGAAAATTTGTAATTTTACTGTGAAAATTGTATAACAAAAACTAGCTGCAATTACTGGGACAATTAGTTTCACTATATAAAAAGAAAATATGAACAGAAAAGACAAATTTTATGCAAAGTTAGAGAAGATTTTATGTTTTATTTGTGAATTTACGACTATAAAACTATGAAAAATGTGAAAATGTATAATATAACAGTGAAAATTTAATAAGAAAACTATAGGGTAATATGGGGAGCATTTAGTTGTATTATTTAGAAAAAATTTGAACAAAAAAGACGAAGTTTTATGAAAGTTATAAGCAAAGTTGTAGTTGAATTTAATTATTTGTATCGATTAACCACTATACCTCGGTTTAGGTAAGTATCGATTTTCTCTATTTCCGCGTGTTTTACTTTACAGATTTGAGTGCAGATGGCAGTTTCTACACTAGACGGACCTTACAGAAGCAAAAAGAGCGAAATAAAAGCAGATTTGAAAAAATTTAAAAATTTAATGAAAATACGACTTTAAGAAAACGAATTATATGAAAATTTGTAATTTTACTGTGAAAATTGTATAAAAAAACTAGCTGGACTTACAGGGGGCAATTAGTTACACTATATAAAAAGAAAATATGAACAGAAAAGACATATTTTATGCAAAGTTAGAGAAGATTTTATGTTTTATTTGTGAATTTACGACTATAAAACAATGAAAAATGTGAAAATTTATAATATAACAGTGAAAATTTAATAAGAAAACTATAGGGTAATATGGGGAGCATTTAGTTGTATTATTTAGAAAAAATTTGAACAAAAAAGACGAAGTTTTATGAAAGTTATAAGCAAAGTTGTAGTTGAATTTAATTATTTGTATCGATTAACCACTATACCTCGGTTTAGGTAAGTATCGATTTACTCTATTTCCGCGTGTTTTATTTTACAGATTTGAGTGCAGATGGCAGTTCCTACACTAGACGGACCTTACAGAAGCAAAAAGAGCGAAATAAAAGCAGATTTGAAAAAATTTAAAAATTTAATGAAAGTACGACTTTAAGAAAACGAATTAAATGAAAATTTGTAATTTTACTGTGAAAATTGTATAAAAAAACTACCTGGACTTACAGGGGGCAATTAGTTACACTATATAAAAAGAAAATATGAACAGAAAAGACAAATTTTATGCAAAGTTAGAGAAGATTTTATGTTTTATTTGTGAATTTACGACTATAAAACAATGAAAAATGTGAAAATTTATAATATAACAGTGAAAATTTAATAAGAAAACTATAGGGTAATATGGGGAGCAATTAGTTGTATTATTTAGAAAAAATTTGAACAAAAAAGACGAAGTTTTATGAAAGTTATAAGCAAAGTTGTAGTTGAATTTAATTATTTGTATCGATTAACCACTATACCTCGGTTTAGGTAAGTATCGATTTTCTCTATTTCCGCGTGTTTTATTTTACAGATTTGAGTGCAGATGGCAGTTTCTACATTAGACGGACCTTACAGAAGCAAAAAGAGCGAAATAAAAGCAGATTTGAAAAAATTTAAAAATTTAATGAAAATACGACTTTAAGAAAACGAATTATATGAAAATTTGTAATTTTACTGTGAAAATTGTATAAAAAAACTACCTGGACTTACAGGGGGCAATTAGTTACACTATATAAAAAGAAAATATGAACAGAAAAGACATATTTTATGCAAAGTTAGAGAAGATTTTATGTTTTATTTGTGAATTTACGACTATAAAACAATGAAAAATGTGAAAATTTATAATATAATAGTGAAAATTTAATAAGAAAACTATAGGGTAATATGGGGAGCATTTAGTTGTATTATTTAGAAAAAATTTGAACAAAAAAGACGAAGTTTTATGAAAGTTATAAGCAAAGTTGTAGTTGAATTTAATTATTTGTATCGATTAACCACTATACCTCGGTTTAGGTAAGTATCGATTTTCTCTATTTCCGCGTGTTTTATTTTACAGATTTGAGTGCAGATGGCAGTTCCTACACTAGACGGACCTTACAGAAGCAAAAAGAGCGAAATAAAAGCAGATTTGAAAAAATTTAAAAATTTAATGAAAGTACGACTTTAAGAAAACGAATTAAATGAAAATTTGTAATTTTACTGTGAAAATTGTATAAAAAAACTACCTGGAATTACAGGGGGCAATTAGTTACACTATATAAAAAGAAAATATGAACAGAAAAGACAAATTTTATGCAAAGTTAGAGAAGATTTTATGTTTTATTTGTGAATTTACGACTATAAAACAATGAAAAATGTGAAAATTTATAATATAACAGTGAAAATTTAATAAGAAAACTATAGGGTAATATGAGGAGCATTTAGTTGTATTATTTAGAAAAAATTTGAACAAAAAAGACGAAGTTTTATGAAAGTTATAAGCAAAGTTGTAGTTGAATTTAATTATTTGTATCGATTAACCACTATACCTCGGTTTAGGTAAGTATCGATTTCCTCTATTTCCGCGTGTTTTATTTTACAGATTTGAGTGCAGATGGCAGTTTCTACACTAGACGGACCTTACAGAAGCAAAAAGAGCGAAATAAAAGCAGATTTGAAAAAATTTTAAAATTTAATGAAAATACGACTTTAAGAAAACGAATTATATGAAAATTTGTAATTTTACTGTGAAAATCGTATAAAAAAACTAGCTGGAATTACAGGGGCAATTAGTTACACTATATGAAAAAAAAATATGAACAGAAAAGACAAATTTTATGCTTATGTTGTAGTTGAATTTAATTATTTGTATCGATTAACCACTATACCTCGGTTTAGGTAAGTATCGATTTTCTCTATTTCCGCGTGTTTTATTTTACAGATTTGAGTGCAGATGGCAGTTTCTACACTAGACGGACCTTACAGAAGCAAAAAGAGCGAAATAAAAGCAGATTTGAAAAAATTTAATGAAAATACGACTTTAAGAAAACGAATTATATGAAAATTTGTAATTTTACTGTGAAAATTGTATAAAAAAACTACCTGGAATTACAGGGGGCAATTAGTTACACTATATAAAAAGAAAATATGAACAGAAAAGACAAATTTTATGCAAAGTTAGAGAAGATTTTATGTTTTGTTTGTGAATTTACGACTATAAAACAATGAAAAATGTGAAAATTTATAATATAACAGTGAAAATTTAATAAGAAAACTATAGGGTAATATGAGGAGCATTTAGTTGTATTATTTAGAAAAAATTTGAACAAAAAAGACGAAGTTTTATGAAAGTTATAAGCAAAGTTGTAGTTGAATTTAATTATTTGTATCGATTAACCACTATACCTCGGTTTAGGTAAGTATCGATTTCCTCTATTTCCGCGTGTTTTATTTTACAGATTTGAGTGCAGATGGCAGTTTCTACACTAGACGGACCTTACAGAAGCAAAAAGAGCGAAATAAAAGCAGATTTGAAAAAATTTTAAAATTTAATGAAAATACGACTTTAAGAAAACGAATTATATGAAAATTTGTAATTTTACTGTGAAAATCGTATAAAAAAACTAGCTGGAATTACAGGGGCAATTAGTTACACTATATGAAAAAAAAATATGAACAGAAAAGACAAATTTTATGCTTATGTTGTAGTTGAATTTAATTATTTGTATCGATTAACCACTATACCTCGGTTTAGGTAAGTATCGATTTTCTCTATTTCCGCGTGTTTTATTTTACAGATTTGAGTGCAGATGGCAGTTTCTACACTAGACGGACCTTACAGAAGCAAAAAGAGCGAAATAAAAGCAGATTTGAAAAAATTTAATGAAAATACGACTTTAAGAAAACGAATTATATGAAAATTTGTAATTTTACTGTGAAAATTGTATAACAAAAACTAGCTGGAATTACTGGGACAATTAGTTACACTATATAAAAAGAAAATATGAACAGAAAAGACAAATTTTATGCAAAGTTAGAGAAGATTTTATGTTTTATTTGTGAATTTACGACTATAAAACAATGAAAAATGTGAAAATTTATAATATAACAGTGAAAATTTAATAAGAAAACTATAGGGTAATATGGGGAGCATTTAGTTGTATTATTTAGAAAAAATTTGAACAAAAAAGACGAAGTTTTATGAAAGTTATAAGCAAAGTTGTAGTTGAATTTAATTATTTGTATCGATTAACCACTATACCTCGGTTTAGGTAAGTATCGATTTTCTCTATTTCCGCGTGTTTTATTTTACAGATTTGAGTGCAGATGGCAGTTCCTACACTAGACGGACCTTACAGAAGCAAAAAGAGCGAAATAAAAGCAGATTTGAAAAAATTTAATGAAAGTACGACTTGAAGAAAACGAATTAAATGAAAATTTGTAATTTTACTGTGAAAATTGTATAAAAAAACTACCTGGAATTACAGGGGGCAATTAGTTACACTATATAAAAAGAAAATATGAACAGAAAAGACAAATTTTATGCAAAGTTAGAGAAGATTTTATGTTTTATTTGTGAATTTACGACTATAAAACAATGAAAAATGTGAAAATTTATAATATAACAGTGAAAATTTAATAAGAAAACTATAGGGTAATATGAGGAGCATTTAGTTGTATTATTTAGAAAAAATTTGAACAAAAAAGACGAAGTTTTATGAAAGTTATAAGCAAAGTTGTAGTTGAATTTAATTATTTGTATCGATTAACCACTATACCTCGGTTTAGGTAAGTATCGATTTCCTCTATTTCCGCGTGTTTTATTTTACAGATTTGAGTGCAGATGGCAGTTTCTACACTAGACGGACCTTACAGAAGCAAAAAGAGCGAAATAAAAGCAGATTTGAAAAAATTTTAAAATTTAATGAAAATACGACTTTAAGAAAACGAATTATATGAAAATTTGTAATTTTACTGTGAAAATCGTATAAAAAAACTAGCTCGAATTACAGGGGCAATTAGTTACACTATATGAAAAAAAAATATGAACAGAAAAGACAAATTTTATGTTTATGTTGTAGTTGAATTTAATTATTTGTATCGATTAACCACTATACCTCGGTTTAGGTAAGTATCGATTTTCTCTATTTCCGCGTGTTTTATTTTACAGATTTGAGTTCAGATGGCAGTTTCTACACTAGACGGACCTTACAGAAGCAAAAAGAGCGAAATAAAAGCAGATTTGAAAAAATTTAATGAAAATACGACTTTAAGAAAACGAATTATATGAAAATTTGTAATTTTACTGTGAAAATTGTATAACAAAAACTAGCTGCAATTACTGGGACAATTAGTTTCACTATATAAAAAGAAAATATGAACAGAAAAGACAAATTTTATGCAAAGTTAGAGAAGATTTTATGTTTTATTTGTGAATTTACGACTATAAAACTATGAAAAATGTGAAAATGTATAATATAACAGTGAAAATTTAATAAGAAAACTATAGGGTAATATGGGGAGCATTTAGTTGTATTATTTAGAAAAAATTTGAACAAAAAAGACGAAGTTTTATGAAAGTTATAAGCAAAGTTGTAGTTGAATTTAATTATTTGTATCGATTAACCACTATACCTCGGTTTAGGTAAGTATCGATTTTCTCTATTTCCGCGTGTTTTACTTTACAGATTTGAGTGCAGATGGCAGTTTCTACACTAGACGGACCTTACAGAAGCAAAAAGAGCGAAATAAAAGCAGATTTGAAAAAATTTAAAAATTTAATGAAAATACGACTTTAAGAAAACGAATTATATGAAAATTTGTAATTTTACTGTGAAAATTGTATAAAAAAACTAGCTGGACTTACAGGGGGCAATTAGTTACACTATATAAAAAGAAAATATGAACAGAAAAGACATATTTTATGCAAAGTTAGAGAAGATTTTATGTTTTATTTGTGAATTTACGACTATAAAACAATGAAAAATGTGAAAATTTATAATATAACAGTGAAAATTTAATAAGAAAACTATAGGGTAATATGGGGAGCATTTAGTTGTATTATTTAGAAAAAATTTGAACAAAAAAGACGAAGTTTTATGAAAGTTATAAGCAAAGTTGTAGTTGAATTTAATTATTTGTATCGATTAACCACTATACCTCGGTTTAGGTAAGTATCGATTTACTCTATTTCCGCGTGTTTTATTTTACAGATTTGAGTGCAGATGGCAGTTCCTACACTAGACGGACCTTACAGAAGCAAAAAGAGCGAAATAAAAGCAGATTTGAAAAAATTTAAAAATTTAATGAAAGTACGACTTTAAGAAAACGAATTAAATGAAAATTTGTAATTTTACTGTGAAAATTGTATAAAAAAACTACCTGGACTTACAGGGGGCAATTAGTTACACTATATAAAAAGAAAATATGAACAGAAAAGACAAATTTTATGCAAAGTTAGAGAAGATTTTATGTTTTATTTGTGAATTTACGACTATAAAACAATGAAAAATGTGAAAATTTATAATATAACAGTGAAAATTTAATAAGAAAACTATAGGGTAATATGGGGAGCAATTAGTTGTATTATTTAGAAAAAATTTGAACAAAAAAGACGAAGTTTTATGAAAGTTATAAGCAAAGTTGTAGTTGAATTTAATTATTTGTATCGATTAACCACTATACCTCGGTTTAGGTAAGTATCGATTTTCTCTATTTCCGCGTGTTTTATTTTACAGATTTGAGTGCAGATGGCAGTTTCTACATTAGACGGACCTTACAGAAGCAAAAAGAGCGAAATAAAAGCAGATTTGAAAAAATTTAAAAATTTAATGAAAATACGACTTTAAGAAAACGAATTATATGAAAATTTGTAATTTTACTGTGAAAATTGTATAAAAAAACTACCTGGACTTACAGGGGGCAATTAGTTACACTATATAAAAAGAAAATATGAACAGAAAAGACATATTTTATGCAAAGTTAGAGAAGATTTTATGTTTTATTTGTGAATTTACGACTATAAAACAATGAAAAATGTGAAAATTTATAATATAATAGTGAAAATTTAATAAGAAAACTATAGGGTAATATGGGGAGCATTTAGTTGTATTATTTAGAAAAAATTTGAACAAAAAAGACGAAGTTTTATGAAAGTTATAAGCAAAGTTGTAGTTGAATTTAATTATTTGTATCGATTAACCACTATACCTCGGTTTAGGTAAGTATCGATTTTCTCTATTTCCGCGTGTTTTATTTTACAGATTTGAGTGCAGATGGCAGTTCCTACACTAGACGGACCTTACAGAAGCAAAAAGAGCGAAATAAAAGCAGATTTGAAAAAATTTAAAAATTTAATGAAAGTACGACTTTAAGAAAACGAATTAAATGAAAATTTGTAATTTTACTGTGAAAATTGTATAAAAAAACTACCTGGAATTACAGGGGGCAATTAGTTACACTATATAAAAAGAAAATATGAACAGAAAAGACAAATTTTATGCAAAGTTAGAGAAGATTTTATGTTTTATTTGTGAATTTACGACTATAAAACAATGAAAAATGTGAAAATTTATAATATAACAGTGAAAATTTAATAAGAAAACTATAGGGTAATATGAGGAGCATTTAGTTGTATTATTTAGAAAAAATTTGAACAAAAAAGACGAAGTTTTATGAAAGTTATAAGCAAAGTTGTAGTTGAATTTAATTATTTGTATCGATTAACCACTATACCTCGGTTTAGGTAAGTATCGATTTCCTCTATTTCCGCGTGTTTTATTTTACAGATTTGAGTGCAGATGGCAGTTTCTACACTAGACGGACCTTACAGAAGCAAAAAGAGCGAAATAAAAGCAGATTTGAAAAAATTTTAAAATTTAATGAAAATACGACTTTAAGAAAACGAATTATATGAAAATTTGTAATTTTACTGTGAAAATCGTATAAAAAAACTAGCTGGAATTACAGGGGCAATTAGTTACACTATATGAAAAAAAAATATGAACAGAAAAGACAAATTTTATGCTTATGTTGTAGTTGAATTTAATTATTTGTATCGATTAACCACTATACCTCGGTTTAGGTAAGTATCGATTTTCTCTATTTCCGCGTGTTTTATTTTACAGATTTGAGTGCAGATGGCAGTTTCTACACTAGACGGACCTTACAGAAGCAAAAAGAGCGAAATAAAAGCAGATTTGAAAAAATTTAATGAAAATACGACTTTAAGAAAACGAATTATATGAAAATTTGTAATTTTACTGTGAAAATTGTATAACAAAAACTAGCTGGAATTACTGGGACAATTAGTTACACTATATAAAAAGAAAATATGAACAGAAAAGACAAATTTTATGCAAAGTTAGAGAAGATTTTATGTTTTATTTGTGAATTTACGACTATAAAACAATGAAAAATGTGAAAATTTATAATATAACAGTGAAAATTTAATAAGAAAACTATAGGGTAATATGGGGAGCATTTAGTTGTATTATTTAGAAAAAATTTGAACAAAAAAGACGAAGTTTTATGAAAGTTATAAGCAAAGTTGTAGTTGAATTTAATTATTTGTATCGATTAACCACTATACCTCGGTTTAGGTAAGTATCGATTTTCTCTATTTCCGCGTGTTTTATTTTACAGATTTGAGTGCAGATGGCAGTTCCTACACTAGACGGACCTTACAGAAGCAAAAAGAGCGAAATAAAAGCAGATTTGAAAAAATTTAAAAATTTAATGAAAGTACGACTTTAAGAAAACGAATTAAATGAAAATTTGTAATTTTACTGTGAAAATTGTATAAAAAAACTACCTGGAATTACAGGGGGCAATTAGTTACACTATATAAAAAGAAAAGACAAATTTTATGCAAAGTTAGAGAAGATTTTATGTTTTATTTGTGAATTTACGACTATAAAACAATGAAAAATGTGAAAATTTATAATATAACAGTGAAAATTTAATAAGAAAACTATAGGGTAATATGAGGAGCATTTAGTTGTATTATTTAGAAAAAATTTGAACAAAAAAGACGAAGTTTTATGAAAGTTATAAGCAAAGTTGTAGTTGAATTTAATTATTTGTATCGATTAACCACTATACCTCGGTTTAGGTAAGTATCGATTTCCTCTATTTCCGCGTGTTTTATTTTACAGATTTGAGTGCAGATGGCAGTTTCTACACTAGACGGACCTTACAGAAGCAAAAAGAGCGAGATAAAAGCAGATTTGAAAAAATTTTAAAATTTAATGAAAATACGACTTTAAGAAAACAAATTATATGAAAATTTGTAATTTTACTGTGAAAATCGTATAAAAAAACTAGCTCGAATTACAGGGGCAATTAGTTACACTATATGAAAAAAAAAATATGAACATAAAAGACAAATTTTATGTTTATGTTGTAGTTGAATTTAATTATTTGTATCGATTAACCACTATACCTCGGTTTAGGTAAGTATCGATTTTCTCTATTTCCGCGTGTTTTATTTTACAGATTTGAGTGCAGATGGCAGTTCCTACACTAGACGGACCTTACAGAAGCAAAAAGAGCGAAATAAAAGCAGATTTGAAAAAATTTAAAAATTTAATGAAGTACGACTTTAAGAAAACGAATTAAATGAAAATTTGTAATTTTACTGTGAAAATTGTATAAAAAAACTACCTGGAATTACAGGGGGCAATTAGTTACACTATATAAAAAGAAAAAATGAACAGAAAAGACAAATTTTATGCAAAGTTAGAGAAGATTTTATGTTTTATTTGTGAATTTACGACTATAAAACAATGAAAAATGTGAAAATTTATAATATAACAGTGAAAATTTAATAAGAAAACTATAGGGTAATATGAGGAGCATTTAGTTGTATTATTTAGAAAAAATTTGAACAAAAAAGACGAAGTTTTATGAAAGTTATAAGCAAAGTTGTAGTTGAATTTAATTATTTGTATCGATTAACCACTATACCTCGGTTTAGGTAAGTATCGATTTCCTCTATTTCCGCGTGTTTTATTTTACAGATTTGAGTGCAGATGGCAGTTTCTACACTAGACGGACCTTACAGAAGCAAAAAGAGCGAAATAAAAGCAGATTTGAAAAAAATTTAAAATTTAATGAAAATACGACTTTAAGAAAACGAATTATATGAAAATTTGTAATTTTACTGTGAAAATCGTATAAAAAAACTAGCTGGAATTACAGGGGCAATTAGTTACACTATATGAAAAAAAAATATGAACAGAAAAGACAAATTTTATGCTTATGTTGTAGTTGAATTTAATTATTTGTATCGATTAACCACTATACCTCGGTTTAGGTAAGTATCGATTTTCTCTATTTCCGCGTGTTTTATTTTACAGATTTGAGTGCAGATGGCAGTTTCTACACTAGACGGACCTTACAGAAGCAAAAAGAGCGAAATAAAAGCAGATTTGAAAAAATTTAATGAAAATACGACTTTAAGAAAACGAATTATATGAAAATTTGTAATTTTACTGTGAAAATTGTATAACAAAAACTAGCTGGAATTACTGGGACAATTAGTTACACTATATAAAAAGAAAATATGAACAGAAAAGACAAATTTTATGCAAAGTTAGAGAAGATTTTATGTTTTATTTGTGAATTTACGACTATAAAACAATGAAAAATGTGAAAATTTATAATATAACAGTGAAAATTTAATAAGAAAACTATAGGGTAATATGGGGAGCATTTAGTTGTATTATTTAGAAAAAATTTGAACAAAAAAGACGAAGTTTTATGAAAGTTATAAGCAAAGTTGTAGTTGAATTTAATTATTTGTATCGATTAACCACTATACCTCGGTTTAGGTAAGTATCGATTTTCTCTATTTCCGCGTGTTTTATTTTACAGATTTGAGTGCAGATGGCAGTTCCTACACTAGACGGACCTTACAGAAGCAAAAAGAGCGAAATAAAAGCAGATTTGAAAAAATTTAAAAATTTAATGAAAGTACGACTTTAAGAAAACGAATTAAATGAAAATTTGTAATTTTACTGTGAAAATTGTATAAAAAAACTACCTGGAATTACAGGGGGCAATTAGTTACACTATATAAAAAGAAAATATGAACAGAAAAGACAAATTTTATGCAAAGTTAGAGAAGATTTTATGTTTTATTTGTGAATTTACGACTATAAAACAATGAAAAATGTGAAAATTTATAATATAACAGTGAAAATTTAATAAGAAAACTATAGGGTAATATGAGGAGCATTTAGTTGTATTATTTAGAAAAAATTTGAACAAAAAAGACGAAGTTTTATGAAAGTTATAAGCAAAGTTGTAGTTGAATTTAATTATTTGTATCGATTAACCACTATACCTCGGTTTAGGTAAGTATCGATTTCCTCTATTTCCGCGTGTTTTATTTTACAGATTTGAGTGCAGATGGCAGTTTCTACACTAGACGGACCTTACAGAAGCAAAAAGAGCGAGATAAAAGCAGATTTGAAAAAATTTTAAAATTTAATGAAAATACGACTTTAAGAAAACAAATTATATGAAAATTTGTAATTTTACTGTGAAAATCGTATAAAAAAACTAGCTCGAATTACAGGGGCAATTAGTTACACTATATGAAAAAAAAAATATGAACATAAAAGACAAATTTTATGTTTATGTTGTAGTTGAATTTAATTATTTGTATCGATTAACCACTATACCTCGGTTTAGGTAAGTATCGATTTTCTCTATTTCCGCGTGTTTTATTTTACAGATTTGAGTGCAGATGGCAGTTCCTACACTAGACGGACCTTACAGAAGCAAAAAGAGCGAAATAAAAGCAGATTTGAAAAAATTTAAAAATTTAATGAAGTACGACTTTAAGAAAACGAATTAAATGAAAATTTGTAATTTTACTGTGAAAATTGTATAAAAAAACTACCTGGAATTACAGGGGGCAATTAGTTACACTATATAAAAAGAAAAAATGAACAGAAAAGACAAATTTTATGCAAAGTTAGAGAAGATTTTATGTTTTATTTGTGAATTTACGACTATAAAACAATGAAAAATGTGAAAATTTATAATATAACAGTGAAAATTTAATAAGAAAACTATAGGGTAATATGAGGAGCATTTAGTTGTATTATTTAGAAAAAATTTGAACAAAAAAGACGAAGTTTTATGAAAGTTATAAGCAAAGTTGTAGTTGAATTTAATTATTTGTATCGATTAACCACTATACCTCGGTTTAGGTAAGTATCGATTTCCTCTATTTCCGCGTGTTTTATTTTACAGATTTGAGTGCAGATGGCAGTTTCTACACTAGACGGACCTTACAGAAGCAAAAAGAGCGAAATAAAAGCAGATTTGAAAAAAATTTAAAATTTAATGAAAATACGACTTTAAGAAAACGAATTATATGAAAATTTGTAATTTTACTGTGAAAATCGTATAAAAAAACTAGCTGGAATTACAGGGGCAATTAGTTACACTATATGAAAAAAAAATATGAACAGAAAAGACAAATTTTATGCTTATGTTGTAGTTGAATTTAATTATTTGTATCGATTAACCACTATACCTCGGTTTAGGTAAGTATCGATTTTCTCTATTTCCGCGTGTTTTATTTTACAGATTTGAGTGCAGATGGCAGTTTCTACACTAGACGGACCTTACAGAAGCAAAAAGAGCGAAATAAAAGCAGATTTGAAAAAATTTAATGAAAATACGACTTTAAGAAAACGAATTATATGAAAATTTGTAATTTTACTGTGAAAATTGTATAACAAAAACTAGCTGGAATTACTGGGACAATTAGTTACACTATATAAAAAGAAAATATGAACAGAAAAGACAAATTTTATGCAAAGTTAGAGAAGATTTTATGTTTTATTTGTGAATTTACGACTATAAAACAATGAAAAATGTGAAAATTTATAATATAACAGTGAAAATTTAATAAGAAAACTATAGGGTAATATGGGGAGCATTTAGTTGTATTATTTAGAAAAAATTTGAACAAAAAAGACGAAGTTTTATGAAAGTTATAAGCAAAGTTGTAGTTGAATTTAATTATTTGTATCGATTAACCACTATACCTCGGTTTAGGTAAGTATCGATTTTCTCTATTTCCACGTGTTTTATTTTACAGATTTGAGTGCAGATGGCAGTTCCTACACTAGACGGACCTTACAGAAGCAAAAAGAGCGAAATAAAAGCAGATTTGAAAAAATTTAAAAATTTAATGAAAGTACGACTTTAAGAAAACGAATTAAATGAAAATTTGTAATTTTACTGTGAAAATTGTATAAAAAAACTACCTGGAATTACAGGGGGCAATTAGTTACACTATATAAAAAGAAAATATGAACAGAAAAGACAAATTTTATGCAAAGTTAGAGAAGATTTTATGTTTTATTTGTGAATTTACGACTATAAAACAATGAAAAATGTGAAAATTTATAATATAACAGTGAAAATTTAATAAGAAAACTATAGGGTAATATGAGGAGCATTTAGTTGTATTATTTAGAAAAAATTTGAACAAAAAAGACGAAGTTTTATGAAAGTTATAAGCAAAGTTGTAGTTGAATTTAATTATTTGTATCGATTAACCACTATACCTCGGTTTAGGTAAGTATCGATTTCCTCTATTTCCGCGTGTTTTATTTTACAGATTTGAGTGCAGATGGCAGTTTCTACACTAGACGGACCTTACAGAAGCAAAAAGAGCGAAATAAAAGCAGATTTGAAAAAATTTTAAAATTTAATGAAAATACGACTTTAAGAAAACGAATTATATGAAAATTTGTAATTTTACTGTGAAAATCGTATAAAAAAACTAGCTCGAATTACAGGGGCAATTAGTTACACTATATGAAAAAAAAAATATGAACAGAAAAGACAAATTTTATGTTTATGTTGTAGTTGAATTTAATTATTTGTATCGATTAACCACTATACCTCGGTTTAGGTAAGTATCGATTTTCTCTATTTCCGCGTGTTTTATTTTACAGATTTGAGTGCAGATGGCAGTTCCTACACTAGACGGACCTTACAGAAGCAAAAAGAGCGAAATAAAAGCAGATTTGAAAAAATTTAAAAATTTAATGAAAGTACGACTTTAAGAAAACGAATTAAATGAAAATTTGTAATTTTACTGTGAAAATTGTATAAAAAAACTACCTGGAATTACAGGGGGCAATTAGTTACACTATATAAAAAGAAAAAATGAACAGAAAAGACAAATTTTATGCAAAGTTAGAGAAGATTTTATGTTTTATTTGTGAATTTACGACTATAAAACAATGAAAAATGTGAAAATTTATAATATAACAGTGAAAATTTAATAAGAAAACTATAGGGTAATATGAGGAGCATTTAGTTGTATTATTTAGAAAAAATTTGAACAAAAAAGACGAAGTTTTATGAAAGTTATAAGCAAAGTTGTAGTTGAATTTAATTATTTGTATCGATTAACCACTATACCTCGGTTTAGGTAAGTATCGATTTCCTCTATTTCCGCGTGTTTTATTTTACAGATTTGAGTGCAGATGGCAGTTTCTACACTAGACGGACCTTACAGAAGCAAAAAGAGCGAAATAAAAGCAGATTTGAAAAAATTTTAAAATTTAATGAAAATACGACTTTAAGAAAACGAATTATATGAAAATTTGTAATTTTACTGTGAAAATCGTATAAAAAAACTAGCTGGAATTACAGGGGCAATTAGTTACACTATATGAAAAAAAAATATGAACAGAAAAGACAAATTTTATGCTTATGTTGTAGTTGAATTTAATTATTTGTATCGATTAACCACTATACCTCGGTTTAGGTAAGTATCGATTTTCTCTATTTCCGCGTGTTTTATTTTACAGATTTGAGTGCAGATGGCAGTTTCTACACTAGACGGACCTTACAGAAGCAAAAAGAGCGAAATAAAAGCAGATTTGAAAAAATTTAATGAAAATACGACTTTAAGAAAACGAATTATATGAAAATTTGTAATTTTACTGTGAAAATTGTATAACAAAAACTAGCTGGAATTACTGGGACAATTAGTTACACTATATAAAAAGAAAATATGAACAGAAAAGACAAATTTTATGCAAAGTTAGAGAAGATTTTATGTTTTATTTGTGAATTTACGACTATAAAACAATGAAAAATGTGAAAATTTATAATATAACAGTGAAAATTTAATAAGAAAACTATAGGGTAATATGGGGAGCATTTAGTTGTATTATTTAGAAAAAATTTGAACAAAAAAGACGAAGTTTTATGAAAGTTATAAGCAAAGTTGTAGTTGAATTTAATTATTTGTATCGATTAACCACTATACCTCGGTGTAGGTAAGTATCGATTTTCTCTATTTCCGCGTGTTTTATTTTACAGATTTGAGTGCAGATGGCAGTTCCTACACTAGACGGACCTTACAGAAGCAAAAAGAGCGAAATAAAAGCAGATTTGAAAAAATTTAAAAATTTAATGAAAGTACGACTTTAAGAAAACGAATTAAATGAAAATTTGTAATTTTACTGTGAAAATTGTATAAAAAAACTACCTGGAATTACAGGGGGCAATTAGTTACACTATATAAAAAGAAAATATGAACAGAAAAGACAAATTTTATGCAAAGTTAGAGAAGATTTTATGTTTTATTTGTGAATTTACGACTATAAAACAATGAAAAATGTGAAAATTTATAATATAACAGTGAAAATTTAATAAGAAAACTATAGGGTAATATGAGGAGCATTTAGTTGTATTATTTAGAAAAAATTTGAACAAAAAAGACGAAGTTTTATGAAAGTTATAAGCAAAGTTGTAGTTGAATTTAATTATTTGTATCGATTAACCACTATACCTCGGTTTAGGTAAGTATCGATTTCCTCTATTTCCGCGTGTTTTATTTTACAGATTTGAGTGCAGATGGCAGTTTCTACACTAGACGGACCTTACAGAAGCAAAAAGAGCGAAATAAAAGCAGATTTGAAAAAATTTTAAAATTTAATGAAAATACGACTTTAAGAAAACGAATTATATGAAAATTTGTAATTTTACTGTGAAAATCGTATAAAAAAACTAGCTCGAATTACAGGGGCAATTAGTTACACTATATGAAAAAAAAAATATGAACAGAAAAGACAAATTTTATGTTTATGTTGTAGTTGAATTTAATTATTTGTATCGATTAACCACTATACCTCGGTTTAGGTAAGTATCGATTTTCTCTATTTCCGCGTGTTTTATTTTACAGATTTGAGTTCAGATGGCAGTTTCTACACTAGACGGACCTTACAGAAGCAAAAAGAACGAAATAAAAGCAGATTTGAAAAAATTTAATGAAAATACGACTTTAAGAAAACGAATTATATGAAAATTTGTAAATTTACTGTGAAAATTGTATAACAAAAACTAGCTGGAATTACTGGGACAATTAGTTACACTATATAAAAAGAAAATATGAACAGAAAAGACAAATTTTATGCAAAGTTAGAGAAGATTTTATGTTTTATTTGTGAATTTACGACTATAAAACTATGAAAAATGTGAAAATTTATAATATAACAGTGAAAATTTAATAAGAAAACTATAGGGTAATATGGGGAGCATTTAGTTGTATTATTTAGAAAAAATTTGAACAAAAAAGACGAAGTTTTATGAAAGTTATAAGCAAAGTTGTAGTTGAATTTAATTATTTGTATCGATTAACCACTATACCTCGGTTTAGGTAAGTATCGATTTTCTCTATTTCCGCGTGTTTTACTTTACAGATTTGAGTGCAGATGGCAGTTTCTACACTAGACGGACCTTACAGAAGCAAAAAGAGCGAAATAAAAGCAGATTTGAAAAAATTTAAAAATTTAATGAAAATACGACTTTAAGAAAACGAATTATATGAAAATTTGTAATTTTACTGTGAAAATTGTATAAAAAAACTAGCTGGACTTACAGGGGGCAATTAGTTACACTATATAAAAAGCAAATATGAACAGGAAAGACATATTTTATGCAAAGTTAGAGAAGATTTTATGTTTTATTTGTGAATTTACGACTATAAAACAATGAAAAATGTGAAAATTTATAATATAACAGTGAAAATTTAATAAGAAAACTATAGGGTAATATGGGGAGCATTTAGTTGTATTATTTAGAAAAAATTTGAACAAAAAAGACGAAGTTTTATGAAAGTTATAAGCAAAGTTGTAGTTGAATTTAATTATTTGTATCGATTAACCACTATACCTCGGTTTAGGTAAGTATCGATTTTCTCTATTTCCGCGTGTTTTATTTTACAGATTTGAGTGCAGATGGCAGTTCCTACACTAGACGGACCTTACAGAAGCAAAAAGAGCGAAATAAAAGCAGATTTGAAAAAATTTAAAAATTTAATGAAAGTACGACTTTAAGAAAACGAATTAAATGAAAATTTGTAATTTTACTGTGAAAATTGTATAAAAAAACTACCTGGACTTACAGGGGGCAATTAGTTACACTATATAAAAAGAAAATATGAACAGAAAAGACAAATTTTATGCAAAGTTAGAGAAGATTTTATGTTTTATTTGTGAATTTACGACTATAAAACAATGAAAAATGTGAAAATTTATAATATAACAGTGAAAATTTAATAAGAAAACTATAGGGTAATATGGGGAGCAATTAGTTGTATTATTTAGAAAAAATTTGAACAAAAAAGACGAAGTTTTATGAAAGTTATAAGCAAAGTTGTAGTTGAATTTAATTATTTGTATCGATTAACCACTATACCTCGGTTTAGGTAAGTATCGATTTTCTCTATTTCCGCGTGTTTTATTTTACAGATTTGAGTGCAGATGGCAGTTTCTACATTAGACGGACCTTACAGAAGCAAAAAGAGCGAAATAAAAGCAGATTTGAAAAAATTTAAAAATTTAATGAAAATACGACTTTAAGAAAACGAATTATATGAAAATTTGTAATTTTACTGTGAAAATTGTATAAAAAAACTACCTGGACTTACAGGGGGCAATTAGTTACACTATATAAAAAGAAAATATGAACAGAAAAGACATATTTTATGCAAAGTTAGAGAAGATTTTATGTTTTATTTGTGAATTTACGACTATAAAACAATGAAAAATGTGAAAATTTATAATATAACAGTGAAAATTTAATAAGAAAACTATAGGGTAATATGGGGAGCATTTAGTTGTATTATTTAGAAAAAATTTGAACAAAAAAGACGAAGTTTTATGAAAGTTATAAGCAAAGTTGTAGTTGAATTTAATTATTTGTATCGATTAACCACTATACCTCGGTTTAGGTAAGTATCGATTTTCTCTATTTCCGCGTGTTTTATTTTACAGATTTGAGTGCAGATGGCAGTTCCTACACTAGACGGACCTTACAGAAGCAAAAAGAGCGAAATAAAAGCAGATTTGAAAAAATTTAAAAATTTAATGAAAGTACGACTTTAAGAAAACGAATTAAATGAAAATTTGTAATTTTACTGTGAAAATTGTATAAAAAAACTACCTGGACTTACAGGGAGCAATTAGTTACACTATATAAAAAGAAAATATGAACAGAAAAGACAAATTTTATGCAAAGTTAGAGAAGATTTTATGTTTTATTTGTGAATTTACGACTATAAAACAATGAAAAATGTGAAAATTTATAATATAACAGTGAAAATTTAATAAGAAAACTATAGGGTAATATGAGGAGCATTTAGTTGTATTATTTAGAAAAAATTTGAACAAAAAAGACGAAGTTTTATGAAAGTTATAAGCAAAGTTGTAGTTGAATTTAATTATTTGTATCGATTAACCACTATACCTCGGTTTAGGTAAGTATCGATTTCCTCTATTTCCGCGTGTTTTATTTTACAGATTTGAGTGCAGATGGCAGTTTCTACACTAGACGGACCTTACAGAAGCAAAAAGAGCGAAATAAAAGCAGATTTGAAAAATTTTTAAAATTTAATGAAAATACGACTTTAAGAAAACGAATTATATGAAAATTTGTAATTTTACTGTGAAAATCGTATAAAAAAACTAGCTGGAATTACAGGGGCAATTAGTTACACTATATGAAAAAAAAATATGAACAGAAAAGACAAATTTTATGCTTATGTTGTAGTTGAATTTAATTATTTGTATCGATTAACCACTATACCTCGGTTTAGGTAAGTATCGATTTTCTCTATTTCCGCGTGTTTTATTTTACAGATTTGAGTGCAGATGGCAGTTTCTACACTAGACGGACCTTACAGAAGCAAAAAGAGCGAAATAAAAGCAGATTTGAAAAAATTTAATGAAAATACGACTTTAAGAAAACGAATTATATGAAAATTTGTAATTTTACTGTGAAAATCGTATAAAAAAACTAGCTGGAATTACAGGGGCAATTAGTTACACTATATGAAAAAAAAATATGAACAGAAAAGACAAATTTTATGCTTATGTTGTAGTTGAATTTAATTATTTGTATCGATTAACCACTATACCTCGGTTTAGGTAAGTATCGATTTTCTCTATTTCCGCGTGTTTTATTTTACAGATTTGAGTGCAGATGGCAGTTTCTACACTAGACGGACCTTACAGAAGCAAAAAGAGCGAAATAAAAGCAGATTTGAAAAAATTTAATGAAAGTACGACTTTAAGAAAACGAATTAAATGAAAATTTGTAATTTTACTGTGAAAATTGTATAAAAAAACTACCTGGAATTACAGGGGGCAATTAGTTACACTATATAAAAAGAAAATATGAACAGAAAAGACAAATTTTATGCAAAGTTAGAGAAGATTTTATGTTTTATTTGTGAATTTACGACTATAAAACAATGAAAAATGTGAAAATTTATAATATAACAGTGAAAATTTAATAAGAAAACTATAGGGTAATATGAGGAGCATTTAGTTGTATTATTTAGAAAAAATTTGAACAAAAAAGACGAAGTTTTATGAAAGTTATAAGCAAAGTTGTAGTTGAATTTAATTATTTGTATCGATTAACCACTATACCTCGGTTTAGGTAAGTATCGATTTCCTCTATTTCCGCGTGTTTTATTTTACAGATTTGAGTGCAGATGGCAGTTTCTACACTAGACGGACCTTACAGAAGCAAAAAGAGCGAAATAAAAGCAGATTTGAAAAAAATTTAAAATTTAATGAAAATACGACTTTAAGAAAACGAATTATATGAAAATTTGTAATTTTACTGTGAAAATCGTATAAAAAAACTAGCTGGAATTACAGGGGCAATTAGTTACACTATATGAAAAAAAATATGAACAGAAAAGACAAATTTTATGTTTATGTTGTAGTTGAATTTAATTATTTGTATCGATTAACCACTATACCTCGGTTTAGGTAAGTATCGATTTTCTCTATTTCCGCGTGTTTTATTTTACAGATTTGAGTGCAGATGGCAGTTTCTACACTAGACGGACCTTACAGAAGCAAAAAGAGCGAAATAAAAGCAGATTTGAAAAAATTTAATGAAAATACGACTTTAAGAAAACGAATTATATGAAAATTTGTAATTTTACTGTGAAAATTGTATAACAAAAACTAGCTGGAATTACTGGGACAATTAGTTACACAATATAAAAAGAAAATATGAACAGAAAAGACAAATTTTATGCAAAGTTAGAGAAGATTTTATGTTTTATTTGTGAATTTACGACTATAAAACTATGAAAAATGTGAAAATTTATAATATAACAGTGAAAATTTAATAAGAAAACTATAGGGTAATATGGGGAGCATTTAGTTGTATTATTTAGAAAAAATTTGAACAAAAAAGACGAAGTTTTATGAAAGTTATAAGCAAAGTTGTAGTTGAATTTAATTATTTGTATCGATTAACCACTATACCTCGGTGTAGGTAAGTATCGATTTTCTCTATTTCCGCGTGTTTTACTTTACAGATTTGAGTGCAGATGGCAGTTTCTACACTAGACGGACCTTACAGAAGCAAAAAGAGCGAAATAAAAGCAGATTTGAAAAAATTTAAAAATTTAATGAAAATACGACTTTAAGAAAACGAATTATATGAAAATTTGTAATTTTACTGTGAAAATTGTATAAAAAAACTAGCTGGACTTACAGGGGGCAATTAGTTACACTATATAAAAAGAAAATATGAACAGAAAAGACATATTTTATGCAAAGTTAGAGAAGATTTTATGTTTTATTTGTGAATTTACGACTATAAAACAATGAAAAATGTGAAAATTTATAATATAACAGTGAAAATTTAATAAGAAAACTATAGGGTAATATGGGGAGCATTTAGTTGTATTATTTAGAAAAAATTTGAACAAAAAAGACGAAGTTTTATGAAAGTTATAAGCAAAGTTGTAGTTGAATTTAATTATTTGTATCGATTAACCACTATACCTCGGTTTAGGTAAGTATCGATTTTCTCTATTTCCGCGTGTTTTATTTTACAGATTTGAGTGCAGATGGCAGTTCCTACACTAGACGGACCTTACAGAAGCAAAAAGAGCGAAATAAAAGCAGATTTGAAAAAATTTAAAAATTTAATGAAAGTACGACTTTAAGAAAACGAATTAAATGAAAATTTGTAATTTTACTGTGAAAATTGTATAAAAAAACTACCTGGACTTACAGGGGGCAATTAGTTACACTATATAAAAAGAAAATATGAACAGAAAAGACAAATTTTATGCAAAGTTAGAGAAGATTTTATGTTTTATTTGTGAATTTACGACTATAAAACAATGAAAAATGTGAAAATTTATAATATAACAGTGAAAATTTAATAAGAAAACTATAGGGTAATATGGGGAGCAATTAGTTGTATTATTTAGAAAAAATTTGAACAAAAAAGACGAAGTTTTATGAAAGTTATAAGCAAAGTTGTAGTTGAATTTAATTATTTGTATCGATTAACCACTATACCTCGGTTTAGGTAAGTATCGATTTTCTCTATTTCCGCGTGTTTTATTTTACAGATTTGAGTGCAGATGGCAGTTTCTACATTAGACGGACCTTACAGAAGCAAAAAGAGCGAAATAAAAGCAGATTTGAAAAAATTTAAAAATTTAATGAAAATACGACTTTAAGAAAACGAATTATATGAAAATTTGTAATTTTACTGTGAAAATTGTATAAAAAAACTACCTGGACTTACAGGGGGCAATTAGTTACACTATATAAAAAGAAAATATGAACAGAAAAGACATATTTTATGCAAAGTTAGAGAAGATTTTATGTTTTATTTGTGAATTTACGACTATAAAACAATGAAAAATGTGAAAATTTATAATATAACAGTGAAAATTTAATAAGAAAACTATAGGGTAATATGGGGAGCATTTAGTTGTATTATTTAGAAAAAATTTTAACAAAAAAGACGAAGTTTTATGAAAGTTATAAGCAAAGTTGTAGTTGAATTTAATTATTTGTATCGATTAACCACTATACCTCGGTTTAGGTAAGTATCGATTTTCTCTATTTCCGCGTGTTTTATTTTACAGATTTGAGTGCAGATGGCAGTTCCTACACTAGACGGACCTTACAGAAGCAAAAAGAGCGAAATAAAAGCAGATTTGAAAAAATTTAAAAATTTAATGAAAGTACGACTTTAAGAAAACGAATTAAATGAAAATTTGTAATTTTACTGTGAAAATTGTATAAAAAAAACTACCTGGAATTACAGGGGGCAATTAGTTACACTATATAAAAAGAAAATATGAAGAGAAAAGACAAATTTTATGCAAAGTTAGAGAAGATTTTATGTTTTATTTGTGAATTTACGACTATAAAACAATGAAAAATGTGAAAATTTATAATATAACAGTGAAAATTTAATAAGAAAACTATAGGGTAATATGGGGAGCATTTAGTTGTATTATTTAGAAAAAATTTGAACAAAAAAAACGAAGTTTTATGAAAGTTATAAGCAAAGGTGTAGTTGAATTTAATTATTTGTATCGATTAACCACTATACCGCGGTTTAGGTAAGTATCGATTTTCTCTATTTCCGCGTGTTTTATTTTACAGATTTGAGTGCAGATGGTAGTTTCTACACTAGACGGACCTTACAGAAGCAAAAAGAGCGAAATAAAAGCAGATTTGAAAAAATTTAAAAATTTAATGAAAATTCGACTTTAAGAAAACGAATTATATGAAAATTTGTAATTTTACTGTGAAAATTGTATAAAAAAACTACCTGGACTTACAGGGGGCAATTAGTTACACTATATAAAAAGAAAATATGAACAGAAAAGACAAATTTTATGCAAAGTTAGAGAAGATTTTATGTTTTATTTGTGAATTTACGACTATAAAACAATGAAAAATGTGAAAATTTATAATATAACAGTGAAAATTTAATAAGAAAACTATAGGGTAATATGGGGAGCAATTAGTTGTATTATTTAGAAAAAATTTGAACAAAAAAGACGAAGTTTTATGAAAGTTATAAGCAAAGTTGTAGTTGAATTTAATTATTTGTATCGATTAACCACTATACCTCGGTTTAGGTAAGTATCGATTTTCTCTATTTCCGCGTGTTTTATTTTACAGATTTGAGTGCAGATGGCAGTTCCTACACTAGACGGACCTTACAGAAGCAAAAAGAGCGAAATAAAAGCAGATTTGAAAAAATTTTAAAATTTAATGAAAATACGACTTTAAGAAAACGAATTATATGAAAATTTGTAATTTTACTGTGAAAATTGTATAAAAAAACTACCTGGACTTACAGGGGGCAATTAGTTACACTATATAAAAAGAAAATATGAACAGAAAAGACATATTTTATGCAAAGTTAGAGAAGATTTTATGTTTTATTTGTGAATTTACGACTATAAAACAATGAAAAATGTGAAAATTTATAATATAACAGTGAAAATTTAATAAGAAAACTATAGGGTAATATGGGGAGCATTTAGTTGTATTATTTAGAAAAAATTTTAACAAAAAAGACGAAGTTTTATGAAAGTTATAAGCAAAGTTGTAGTTGAATTTAATTATTTGTATCGATTAACCACTATACCTCGGTTTAGGTAAGTATCGATTTTCTCTATTTCCGCGTGTTTTATTTTACAGATTTGAGTGCAGATGGCAGTTCCTACACTAGACGGACCTTACAGAAGCAAAAAGAGCGAAATAAAAGCAGATTTGAAAAAATTTAAAAATTTAATGAAAGTACGACTTTAAGAAAACGAATTAAATGAAAATTTGTAATTTTACTGTGAAAATTGTATAAAAAAACTACCTGGAATTACAGGGGGCAATTAGTTACACTATATAAAAAGAAAATATGAAGAGAAAAGACATTCCACCTGTGGCTCCGCTCTCGAGCGGGTGTACCAGGTAGTCCGCGTGCGCTCCGTTAGCGCCCCCCCAGTTTCGCGCCCCGCGCGCCTCTCAGTGTTGGCGCTATAAGCGCTGAAGTCGGGTGAGTGTCTCATCGCTAACTCTCAGCTCTTACCCCCCCGCCTCAGGTCGGGGAGGTCTGACTGAACGCTTTTTATATTGTAGTACACTAGTACTGTATATGTTAGTAGTTTATTATAATTATATGTGTAGTATATATAACGTGTATATTGTCATATTGTTTCTTGACTTAGCCCCCGTCCTTTTGAGGACGAGGGAGAGTTTCAGAATAAGAACGTCCCGTTCTTTTCAGAACGGTGATCCCTGATCCCCCCACGCCATACGATAGTTCTAATTTTTAATTTATTTTTTAGTTTAGTTGTAGAATAGGTTAAAATGTCCTCGCAGTTCGCAGGTAACGTGCTCGATGCAGTCCATAGGTTCCAAAATGACACGCAAGCTCTTAAAGCAGCCATCTCAGCCCTTCTGGCTCCTCCCGCCCTTCAGGCACCGCCGCCCGTTATAGCGGACTACCTCGCGTCACGTAATTCGTTCGCGCCGCTCGAAATCGACATGGAGTGCTCTCACTCCGACTCCGCGTCATCAACATCTGCCTCCCGGAAGAGGCCTGCCAAACAGTCCAGCACCAGGACATCGGAGTCCTCTGACTCCGATGATACCGGTGACTCTAACAACTCTAACACGTCTTACACCACGGTGTCGTCAAAGCGCGCAGCGAAGCGCGCCGCGAAAAACCGTTCGCCCCCCGCCGAAGCGGCCCGTGCCGCTCCCCCCACCCCCGCAGCCCCCGCCGCTGCCGCGTCTACCTCCGCAGCCCCCGCCGCTGCCTCGACCCCCTTAGATATTGCAGCGCCGTCGAAGCCGGCTTCACGTTGCGCTCCGCAATTAGCTAAGAAACAAGCCCCGCCCCCTGTCTTCTTAAGAGATAAGGCTGAATTTACCCGGCTCAGTAAGATATGTTACGACTCGAAAATTAAGTACGAGGATGCTACCAACTTAGGCGTAGCAATCAAAATATTGCCAACCACGATCGACGATTTCCGCCGTATCACGAAACTTTTTACGTACGAACGCGTATCGTACCACACATACGCTCTCCCGGAAGAGCGTAAAGTTAGGGTCGTCATCCGAGGCGTCCCGTTTGAACTCTCCAACGAGGAGATACTTGCGGACCTTAAGTCACAAGGTTTCCCCGTTGAAGCGGTTCACAAAATGCATAGTAGGACCGGGCTGAGATACCCGGTAATATTAGTAATTTTAAGTAACGTCCCGGAGGCTAAAACCATCTTCCGGCAAGTACGCACTGTGTGCGGCTTGTCTGGAGTCAAGGTTGAGTCACCGCGTAGGCGCGGTTTCCCGGCGCAGTGCCACCGCTGCCAATTGTATGGTCACGCGGCGGCCAATTGCTCCGCCCCACCCAGGTGCGTTAAGTGCCTAGATCCGCACATCACCAAAGAGTGTCCCAAAGATGCCGTATCCCCGCCCGCGTGCGTCCTGTGTCAACAGACAGGCCACCCGGCGAGCTACAGAGGATGCCCGTGCGCTCCTCGTCCGCGCATAGCAAGACAGGCACCACCGCCGGTAAATGACCGTTCATTCCCGGCCTTATATGTTAGGAAGCCCCGTCAGGGCGTATCTCAGCCGTCTCAGGGCTTTGCACGACCCCCTCAGGGTCTCCCGAGACCACCGCAGGCACCGCTTAGGCCACCACCGGGCTTCTCCAAGCCTATGCAGGCTCCAGTTTTTGCCTGGGGCCCCAAAAAGGTAGATCCACCGCCACAGGTATTTTCTGCTCCGCAGCAGAAACAGTCGACAATTGGCGATGACTTTAACACGGTTTACGCCGCGATAAGGAACATCGACATTAACGAAATCTCGGTTTTAGCGAGTAAACTGCGCGCCGCCCGGTCCCCTCAGGACCGGCTTTTGGCTCTCGCAGAACACAGTAATTTATTGCGTTCGTTGTAAGCTAAGTTAACTTAATTAACTTAGCTTATAATGACAGAGCCTTCTGCTCTGCCTAGAAGTCACGGTCGTATCAAGCCCAAAGGGCTATCGCTTATTTCATTTAATATTCGCGGATTGCGTAATAATCTCCCAGAGCTTAAGCTCTTCCTTAAAGATCGCGAAGCTGATTTTCTCCTCTTACAGGAAACCAATCTTAAACACACAGACAATAAAGGCTTATCCATTAAAAATTATTCTCTTCTTCGTAATGATAGGCACGACCGCCGAGGCGGCGGCACGGCCATTTATTACAAGAAGACACTACATTGCTCTCTTATTGATACTCCACAGCTTACCAATATGGAAGCTACGTTATGCAGGATATCTATGACGGGACATCAGTCTTTAGTCATAGCCTCCTGTTACATTCCCCCTAAAAACCTCCCCCTCAAAGATGATTTTGAGGCAATCTTATCTCAAAGTAATTCAGTCATTATGTTTGGAGATTTCAACTCTAAACATACTGAATGGACATGCCGTACGATTAATACTAATGGTAGGATACTGCGTGATATAACGCAGTCTCTTGACTTAACCGTTTTCAGCCCGCTCGGTGCAACGCACTATCCCGATAATACCGATTATAACCCAGATGTACTAGATTTTGCGTTACTCAAAGGAGTTTCACTCAACCTCAGGTCTATTGAGACACTAGACGATATAGGATCCGATCACCGACCGGTCTCTCTTATTCTTGGCCATCAGCCACCCCCTATTATAACTACGAAAACCTTCACTAACTGGAAGGGTTTCAAGGACTCACTAGCAAAAGCTATGGACTCGCATGACTCCCCTAATTACCTATCGTCGGACTTAGACTTAGACAGTCCTGTAAAAATCGATACCGCGGTCGAATCACTTTCAACCCTAATTAAATCCTCCCTTAAGGAGAATGAAAGGGTCGTTCCGGTTGCTAATACTAATGGGCTTCCCCTATATATTAGCAACATATTAAAAGCTAAAAAAGCTGCTTTCCGGAGAGCAGCTAAATATCCCACCCCCGAATATAGGCATACGGCTAATCGTCTTCAACGAAAACTCCGTTCGCACCTTTATGAATTTCGAGAGCTCCAAAGGAGTGAACTCATGGAGAATATATCTCCCTCACATACAGCGTACTATCAGATGGCTAGAGCCCTCCGTATAGACGCTACAACTCACACTCCCCCTCTCTCCCGCCCCGACGGTACGGTTGCCTTCGAGGACGACGAGAAGGCTGAGTGCTTTGCAGACAGCATTGCCGCACAATGCTCTCCTAGCTCTCAACCTGTCGACCCCTCACATATTCAGGAAGTGGAGGATGAGGTCCGCCGCCGGAACTCACCCCCCACAACCTCTGACCCTATCACTGTGTCCAATGATGAGATCTCGTCCCTCATCAAAGGACTTAAGCCCAAAAAATCTCCGGGCGCGGATGGCATATCCAACCAAGCCCTTAAATACTTTCCAGAGCAGGTGTTAACCCTCTTAGCTATTATCTTTAACGCCTGTTTTAATCTTAGTTACTTTCCCACTTCTTGGAAAGAGGCAATTGTCATTGGTATTCCCAAGCCAGGCAAGCCTCTTAACCTCCCCTCCAGTCATCGTCCCATTAGCCTCCTAAAGGCCATGGGCAAACTCTTTGAAAGAGTCATTCAAAATCGAATGAGGCGCCATCTGTTTCCCACAGACGGTGACCCCATTGTCATCCCACACCAATTTGGTTTCCGCGCAAAACACTCGTGTCCACAACAGGTACACCGCATTGTGGAATATATCCTCAGCGGTTTTTATCCACGTCGACTAAAGACAATCGCGGTCTTTTTCGACATAGCCAAAGCCTTCGACCGAGTCTGGCATGAAGGCCTTATTTTCAAATTATATAGGATAGGACTCTCCGATCGTCTAGTACGTCTCGTAGCCTCTTATTTACAACATCGTACCTTTCGTTTTAGACACGAAGGCACGTTATCCTCTCAGCGCCCCATTAAAGCTGGTGTTCCTCAAGGATCAGTACTAGCTCCCCTCCTGTACATCTTGTACACCAACGACATTCCTATCCCGTCGAATGGTGTACAGCTCTCACTCTTCGCAGATGACACTGCACTATACTTCAAAAGTCCTAGAATATCTTCAGCAAGGAACAAGATCCAAAAGTCAGTTGATGACCTAGGAGACTGGTTCCAAAAATGGCGTATCGATGTGAACCCGGAGAAGAGCTCCGCAGTTCAATTCGATATTAAAAGACGCCGTAATAAAAACAAGAAAAATACTCCACCTATACGAATGCTAGGGACCCCTGTCCCATGGCACATGTCAGCAAAATATTTAGGCGTCACCCTTGACTATAGGCTTACTTTTGAGTCTCATGTCAAAAGAGTAACGCGTCTAGCACGTTTCTATTTAGGTCGGCTTAACAGTATGTTAGGCAGACATAGCAAAATGTCACTACGAAATAAGCGAACCCTCTATAAGGTTTGTATACGACCGGTTATGACTTACTCGGCTCCTATTTTTGCACACGCTAACGATAAAATTATTAACGAACTCCAAGTAGTTCAAAACCTCTTCTGTCGTCGAGCTACGAACGCACCTTGGTACGTCCGTAATGCCGACCTTCACCGGGATTTAGAAATCCCAACAATCCAGCAATGTCTTAAAAAATTCTCTGAAAACTTCTTTAAAGTATCAGAGTCGCATACTAACACACTTATTCGTGAGGCAGTTACTTATACCGCCCCACTCCCTTCTCGCTATAGCGTCCGCAGGCCGAGAAACACTCTCTTGGACCCGCCAAATAAGTTGTCAAACGACCTGAACTGCCTCCTGGCGGCTCAGGCCAATCCTAATTAAATTAAAAATTAGTTAAAATTAATAATATGCCTTCGTAGGCAGTCCCTAAACGGCACTTAGCCGTCTGCGCCCTCTTTTCCCAAAAGAGGGTCGCTTTAGATACGGCATATGCAGCTTTAATAGAGCTAGTTGCCAGTCCCCAGAGGCGGTTTTTAGTGGGTATCACTTAGGTCCCCCGGTAGGCAGTGAGTCCCACATAACCAGGACAGACCGGCTGTCGTGGTATGCATAATGCATTTTCCGCCTCCCTCAGTGGTAGCCCTTTTCCAATTGCTTCGGGCGCAAAAAAAAAAAAAAAAAAAAAAAAAGAGAAAAGACAAATTTTATGCAAAGTTAGAGAAGATTTTATGTTTTATTTGTGAATTTACGACTATGAAACAATGAAAAATGTGAAAATTTATAATATAACAGTGAAAATTTAATAAGAAAACTATAGGGTAATATGGGGAGCATTTAGTTGTATTATTTAGAAAAAATTTGAACAAAAAAGACGAAGTTTTATGAAAGTTATAAGCAAAGTTGTAGTTGAATTTAATTATTTGTATCGATTAACCACTATACCTCGGTTTAGGTAAGTATCGATTTTCTCTATTTCCGCGTGTTTTATTTTACAGATTTGAGTGCAGATGGTAGTTTCTACACTAGACGGACCTTACAGAAGCAAAAAGAGCGAAATAAAAGCAGATTTGAAAAAATTTAAAAATTTAATGAAAATTCGACTTTAAGAAAACGAATTATATGAAAATTTGTAATTTTACTGTGAAAATTGTATAAAAAAACTAGCTGGACTTACAGGGGGCAATTAGTTACACTATATAAAAAGAAAATATGAACAGAAAAGACATATTTTATGCAAAGTTAGAGAAGATTTTATGTTTTATTTGTGAATTTACGACTATAAAACAATGAAAAATGTGAAAATTTATAATATAACAGTGAAAATTTAATAAGAAAACTATAGGGTAATATGGGGAGCATTTAGTTGTATTATTTAGAAAAAATTTGAACAAAAAAGACGAAGTTTTATGAAAGTTATAAGCAAAGTTGTAGTTGAATTTAATTATTTGTATCGATTAACCACTATACCTCGGTTTAGGTAAGTATCGATTTTCTCTATTTCCGCGTGTTTTATTTTACAGATTTGAGTGCAGATGGCAGTTCCTACACTAGACGGACCTTACAGAAGCAAAAAGAGCGAAATAAAAGCAGATTTGAAAAAATTTAAAAATTTAATGAAAGTACGAATTTAAGAAAACGAATTAAATGAAAATTTGTAATTTTACTGTGAAAATTGTATAAAAAAACTACCTGGACTTACAGGGTTCAATTATTTACACTATATAAAAAGAAAATATGAACAGAAAAGACAAATTTTATGCAAAGTTAGAGAAGATTTTATGTTTTATTTGTGAATTTACGACTATAAAACAATGAAAAATGTGAAAATTTATAATATAACAGTGAAAATTTAATAAGAAAACTATAGGGTAATATGGGGAGCAATTAGTTGTATTATTTAGAAAAAATTTGAACAAAAAAGACGAAGTTTTATGAAAGTTATAAGCAAAGTTGTAGTTGAATTTAATTATTTGTATCGATTAACCACTATACCTCGGTTTAGGTAAGTATCGATTTTCTCTATTTCCGCGTGTTTTATTTTACAGATTTGAGTGCAGATGGCAGTTCCTACACTAGACGGACCTTACAGAAGCAAAAAGAGCGAAATAAAAGCAGATTTGAAAAAATTTAAAAATTTAATGAAAGTACGACTTTAAGAAAACGAATTAAATGAAAATTTGTAATTTTACTGTGAAAATTGTATAAAAAAACTACCTGGAATTACAGGGGGCAATTAGTTACACTATATAAAAAGAAAATATGAACAGAAAAGACAAATTTTATGCAAAGTTAGAGAAGATTTTATGTTTTATTTGTGAATTTACGACTATAAAACAATGAAAAATGTGAAAATTTATAATATAACAGTGAAAATTTAATAAGAAAACTATAGGGTAATATGGGGAGCATTTAGTTGTATTATTTAGAAAAAATTTGAACAAAAAAAACGAAGTTTTATGAAAGTTATAAGCAAAGTTGTAGTTGAATTTAATTATTTGTATCGATTAACCACTATACCTCGGTTTAGGTAAGTATCGATTTTCTCTATTTCCGCGTGTTTTATTTTACAGATTTGAGTGCAGATGGCAGTTCCTACACTAGACGGACCTTACAGAAGCAAAAAGAGCTAAATAAAAGCAGATTTGAAAAAATTTAAAAATTTAATGAAAGTACGACTTTAAGAAAACGAATTAAATGAAAATTTGTAATTTTACTGTGAAAATTGTATAAAAAAACTACCTGGAATTACAGGGGGCAATTAGTTACACTATATAAAAAGAAAATATGAACAGAAAAGACAAATTTTATGCAAAGTTAGAGAAGATTTTATGTTTTATTTGTGAATTTACGACTATAAAACAATGAAAAATGTGAAAATTTATAATATAACAGTGAAAATTTAATAAGAAAACTATAGGGTAATATGAGGAGCATTTAGTTGTATTATTTAGAAAAAATTTGAACAAAAAAGACGAAGTTTTATGAAAGTTATAAGCAAAGTTGTAGTTGAATTTAATTATTTGTATCGATTAACCACTATACCTCGGTTTAGGTAAGTATCGATTTCCTCTATTTCCGCGTGTTTTATTTTACAGATTTGAGTGCAGATGGCAGTTTCTACACTAGACGGATCTTACAGAAGCAAAAAGAGCGAAATAAAAGCAGATTTGAAAAAATTTTAAAATTTAATGAAAATACGACTTTAAGAAAACGAATTATATGAAAATTTGTAATTTTACTGTGAAAATCGTATAAAAAAACTAGCTGGAATTACAGGGGCAATTAGTTACACTATATGAAAAAAAAATATGAACAGAAAAGACAAATTTTATGCTTATGTTGTAGTTGAATTTAATTATTTGTATCGATTAACCACTATACCTCGGTTTAGGTAAGTATCGATTTTCTCTATTTCCGCGTGTTTTATTTTACAGATTTGAGTGCAGATGGCAGTTTCTACACTAGACGGACCTTACAGAAGCAAAAAGAGCGAAATAAAAGCAGATTTGAAAAAATTTAAAAATTTAATGAAAATACGACTTTAAGAAAACGAATTATATGAAAATTTGTAATTTTACTGTGAAAATTGTATAAAAAAACTACCTGGACTTACAGGGGGCAATTAGTTACACTATATAAAAAGAAAATATGAACAGAAAAGACATATTTTATGCAAAGTTAGAGAAGATTTTATGTTTTATTTGTGAATTTACGACTATAAAACAATGAAAAATGTGAAAATTTATAATATAACAGTGAAAATTTAATAAGAAAACTATAGGGTAATATGGGGAGCATTTAGTTGTATTATTTAGAAAAAATTTTAACAAAAAAGACGAAGTTTTATGAAAGTTATAAGCAAAGTTGTAGTTGAATTTAATTATTTGTATCGATTAACCACTATACCTCGGTTTAGGTAAGTATCGATTTTCTCTATTTCCGCGTGTTTTACTTTACAGATTTGAGTGCAGATGGCAGTTTCTACACTAGACGGACCTTACAGAAGCAAAAAGAGCGAAATAAAAGCAGATTTGAAAAAATTTAAAAATTTAATGAAAATACGACTTTAAGAAAACGAATTATATGAAAATTTGTAATTTTACTGTGAAAATTGTATAAAAAAACTAGCTGGACTTACAGGGGGCAATTAGTTACACTATATAAAAAGAAAATATGAACAGAAAAGACATATTTTATGCAAAGTTAGAGAAGATTTTATGTTTTATTTGTGAATTTACGACTATAAAACAATGAAAAATGTGAAAATTTATAATATAACAGTGAAAATTTAATAAGAAAACTATAGGGTAATATGGGGAGCATTTAGTTGTATTATTTAGAAAAAATTTGAACAAAAAAGACGAAGTTTTATGAAAGTTATAAGCAAAGTTGTAGTTGAATTTAATTATTTGTATCGATTAACCACTATACCTCGGTTTAGGTAAGTATCGATTTTCTCTATTTCCGCGTGTTTTATTTTACAGATTTGAGTGCAGATGGCAGTTCCTACACTAGACGGACCTTACAGAAGCAAAAAGAGCGAAATAAAAGCAGATTTGAAAAAATTTAAAAATTTAATGAAAGTACGAGTTTAAGAAAACGAATTAAATGAAAATTTGTAATTTTACTGTGAAAATTGTATAAAAAAACTACCTGGAATTACAGGGGGCAATTAGTTACACTATATAAAAAGAAAATATGAACAGAAAAGACAAATTTTATGCAAAGTTAGAGAAGATTTTATGTTTTATTTGTGAATTTACGACTATAAAACAATGAAAAATGTGAAAATTTATAATATAACAGTGAAAATTTAATAAGAAAACTATAGGGTAATATGGGGAGCATTTAGTTGTATTATTTAGAAAAAATTTGAACAAAAAAAACGAAGTTTTATGAAAGTTATAAGCAAAGTTGTAGTTGAATTTAATTATTTGTATCGATTAACCACTATACCTCGGTTTAGGTAAGTATCGATTTTCTCTATTTCCGCGTGTTTTATTTTACAGATTTGAGTGCAGATGGCAGTTCCTACACTAGACGGACCTTACAGAAGCAAAAAGAGCGAAATAAAAGCAGATTTGAAAAAATTTAAAAATTTAATGAAAGTACGACTTTAAGAAAACGAATTAAATGAAAATTTGTAATTTTACTGTGAAAATCGTATAAAAAAACTAGCTCGAATTACAGGGGCAATTAGTTACACTATATGAAAAAAAAATATGAACAGAAAAGACAAATTTTATGTTTATGTTGTAGTTGAATTTAATTATTTGTATCGATTAACCACTATACCTCGGTTTAGGTAAGTATCGATTTTCTCTATTTCCGCGTGTTTTATTTTACAGATTTGAGTGCAGATGGCAGTTTCTACACTAGACGGACCTTACAGAAGCAAAAAGAGCGAAATAAAAGCAGATTTGAAAAAATTTAATGAAAATACGACTTTAAGAAAACGAATTATATGAAAATTTGTAATTTTACTGTGAAAATTGTATAACAAAAACTAGCTGGAATTACTGGGACAATTAGTTACACAATATAAAAAGAAAATATGAACAGAAAAGACAAATTTTATGCAAAGTTAGAGAAGATTTTATGTTTTATTTGTGAATTTACGACTATAAAACTATGAAAAATGTGAAAATTTATAATATAACAGTGAAAATTTAATAAGAAAACTATAGGGTAATATGGGGAGCATTTAGTTGTATTATTTAGAAAAAATTTGAACAAAAAAGACGAAGTTTTATGAAAGTTATAAGCAAAGTTGTAGTTGAATTTAATTATTTGTATCGATTAACCACTATACCTCGGTTTAGGTAAGTATCGATTTTCTCTATTTCCGCGTGTTTTATTTTACAGATTTGAGTGCAGATGGCAGTTTCTACACTAGACGGACCTTACAGAAGCAAAAAGAGCGAAATAAAAGCAGATTTGAAAAAATTTAAAAATTTAATGAAAATACGACTTTAAGAAAACGAATTATATGAAAATTTGTAATTTTACTGTGAAAATTGTATAAAAAAACTAGCTGGACTTACAGGGGGCAATTAGTTACACTATATAAAAAGAAAATATGAACAGAAAAGACATATTTTATGCAAAGTTAGAGAAGATTTTATGTTTTATTTGTGAATTTACGACTATAAAACAATGAAAAATGTGAAAATTTATAATATAACAGTGAAAATTTAATAAGAAAACTATAGGGTAATATGGGGAGCATTTAGTTGTATTATTTAGAAAAAATTTGAACAAAAAAGACGAAGTTTTATGAAAGTTATAAGCAAAGTTGTAGTTGAATTTAATTATTTGTATCGATTAACCACTATACCTCGGTTTAGGTAAGTATCGATTTTCTCTATTTCCGCGTGTTTTATTTTACAGATTTGAGTGCAGATGGCAGTTCCTACACTAGACGGACCTTACAGAAGCAAAAAGAGCGAAATAAAAGCAGATTTGAAAAAATTTAAAAATTTAATGAAAGTACGACTTTAAGAAAACGAATTAAATGAAAATTTGTAATTTTACTGTGAAAATTGTATAAAAAAACTACCTGGACTTACAGGGGGCAATTAGTTACACTATATAAAAAGAAAATATGAACAGAAAAGACAAATTTTATGCAAAGTTAGAGAAGATTTTATGTTTTATTTGTGAATTTACGACTATAAAACAATGAAAAATGTGAAAATTTATAATATAACAGTGAAAATTTAATAAGAAAACTATAGGGTAATATGGGGAGCAATTAGTTGTATTATTTAGAAAAAATTTGAACAAAAAAGACGAAGTTTTATGAAAGTTATAAGCAAAGTTGTAGTTGAATTTAATTATTTGTATCGATTAACCACTATACCTCGGTTTAGGTAAGTATCGATTTTCTCTATTTCCGCGTGTTTTATTTTACAGATTTGAGTGCAGATGGCAGTTCCTACACTAGACGGACCTTACAGAAGCAAAAAGAGCGAAATAAAAGCAGATTTGAAAAAATTTAAAAATTTAATGAAAATACGACTTTAAGAAAACGAATTATATGAAAATTTGTAATTTTACTGTGAAAATTGTATAAAAAAACTACCTGGACTTACAGGGGGCAATTAGTTACACTATATAAAAAGAAAATATGAAGAGAAAAGACAAATTTTATGCAAAGTTAGAGAAGATTTTATGTTTTATTTGTGAATTTACGACTATGAAACAATGAAAAATGTGAAAATTTATAATATAACAGTGAAAATTTAATAAGAAAACTATAGGGTAATATGGGGAGCATTTAGTTGTATTATTTAGAAAAAATTTGAACAAAAAAGACGAAGTTTTATGAAAGTTATAAGCAAAGTTGTAGTTGAATTTAATTATTTGTATCGATTAACCACTATACCTCGGTTTAGGTAAGTATCGATTTTCTCTATTTCCGCGTGTTTTATTTTACAGATTTGAGTGCAGATGGCAGTTCCTACACTAGACGGACCTTACAGAAGCAAAAAGAGCGAAATAAAAGCAGATTTGAAAAAATTTAAAAATTTAATGAAAGTACGAATTTAAGAAAACGAATTAAATGAAAATTTGTAATTTTACTGTGAAAATTGTATAAAAAAACTACCTGGACTTACAGGGGGCAATTAGTTACACTATATAAAAAGAAAATATGAACAGAAAAGACAAATTTTATGCAAAGTTAGAGAAGATTTTATGTTTTATTTGTGAATTTACGACTATAAAACAATGAAAAATGTAAAAATTTATAATATAACAGTGAAAATTTAATAAGAAAACTATAGGGTAATATGGGGAGCATTTAGTTGTATTATTTAGAAAAAAATTTAACAAAAAAGACGAAGTTTTATGAAAGTTATAAGCAAAGTTGTAGTTGAATTTAATTATTTGTATCGATTAACCACTATACCTCGGTTTAGGTAAGTATCGATTTTCTCTATTTCCGCGTGTTTTATTTTACAGATTTGAGTGCAGATGGCAGTTCCTACACTAGACGGACCTTACAGAAGCAAAAAGAGCGAAATAAAAGCAGATTTGAAAAAATTTAAAAATTTAATGAAAGTACGACTTTAAGAAAACGAATTAAATGAAAATTTGTAATTTTACTGTGAAAATTGTATAAAAAAACTACCTGGAATTACAAGGGGCAATTAGTTACACTATATAAAAAGAAAATATGAAGAGAAAAGACAAATTTTATGCAAAGTTAGAGAAGATTTTATGTTTTATTTGTGAATTTACGACTATGAAACAATGAAAAATGTGAAAATTTATAATATAACAGTGAAAATTTAATAAGAAAACTATAGGGTAATATGGGGAGCATTTAGTTGTATTATTTAGAAAAAATTTGAACAAAAAAGACGAAGTTTTATGAAAGTTATAAGCAAAGTTGTAGTTGAATTTAATTATTTGTATCGATTAACCACTATACCTCGGTTTAGGTAAGTATCGATTTTCTCTATTTCCGCGTGTTTTATTTTACAGATTTGAGTGCAGACGGTAGTTTCTACACTAGACGGACCTTACAGAAGCAAAAAGAGCGAAATAAAAGCAGATTTGAAAAAATTTAAAAATTTAATGAAAATTCGACTTTAAGAAAACGAATTATATGAAAATTTGTAATTTTACTGTGAAAATTGTATAAAAAAACTACCTGGAATTACAGGGGGCAATTAGTTACACTATATAAAAAGAAAATATGAAGAGAAAAGACAAATTTTATGCAAAGTTAGAGAAGATTTTATGTTTTATTTGTGAATTTACGACTATAAAACAATGAAAAATGTGAAAATTTATAATATAACAGTGAAAATTTAATAAGAAAACTATAGGGTAATATGGGGAGCATTTAGTTGTATTATTTAGAAAAAATTTGAACAAAAAAGACGAAGTTTTATGAAAGTTATAAGCAAAGTTGTAGTTGAATTTAATTATTTGTATCGATTAACCACTATACCTCGGTTTAGGTAAGTATCGATTTTCTCTATTTCCGCGTGTTTTATTTTACAGATTTGAGTGCAGATGGCAGTTCCTACACTAGACGGACCTTACAGAAGCAAAAAGAGCGAAATAAAAGCAGATTTGAAAAAATTTAAAAATTTAATGAAAGTACGAATTTAAGAAAACGAATTAAATGAAAATTTGTAATTTTACTGTGAAAATTGTATAAAAAAACTACCTGGACTTACAGGGGGCAATTAGTTACACTATATAAAAAGAAAATATGAACAGAAAAGACAAATTTTATGCAAAGTTAGAGAAGATTTTATGTTTTATTTGTGAATTTACGACTATAAAACAATGAAAAATGTAAAAATTTATAATATAACAGTGAAAATTTAATAAGAAAACTATAGGGTAATATGGGGAGCAATTAGTTGTATTATTTAGAAAAAATTTGAACAAAAAAGACGAAGTTTTATGAAAGTTATAAGCAAAGTTGTAGTTGAATTTAATTATTTGTATCGATTAACCACTATACCTCGGTTTAGGTAAGTATCGATTTTCTCTATTTCCGCGTGTTTTATTTTACAGATTTGAGTGCAGATGGCAGTTTCTACATTAGACGGACCTTACAGAAGCAAAAAGAGCGAAATAAAAGCAGATTTGAAAAAATTTAAAAATTTAATGAAAATACGACTTTAAGAAAACGAATTATATGAAAATTTGTAATTTTACTGTGAAAATTGTATAAAAAAACTAGCTGGACTTACAGGGGGCAATTAGTTACACTATATAAAAAGAAAATATGAACAGAAAAGACATATTTTATGCAAAGTTAGAGAAGATTTTATGTTTTATTTGTGAATTTACGACTATAAAACAATGAAAAATGTGAAAATTTATAATATAACAGTGAAAATTTAATAAGAAAACTATAGGGTAATATGGGGAGCATTTAGTTGTATTATTTAGAAAAAATTTGAACAAAAAAGACGAAGTTTTATGAAAGTTATAAGCAAAGTTGTAGTTGAATTTAATTATTTGTATCGATTAACCACTATACCTCGGTTTAGGTAAGTATCGATTTTCTCTATTTCCGCGTGTTTTATTTTACAGATTTGAGTGCAGATGGCAGTTCCTACACTAGACGGACCTTACAGAAGCAAAAAGAGCGAAATAAAAGCAGATTTGAAAAAATTTAAAAATTTAATGAAAGTACGAATTTAAGAAAACGAATTAAATGAAAATTTGTAATTTTACTGTGAAAATTGTATAAAAAAACTACCTGGACTTACAGGGGGCAATTATTTACACTATATAAAAAGAAAATATGAACAGAAAAGACAAATTTTATGCAAAGTTAGAGAAGATTTTATGTTTTATTTGTGAATTTACGACTATAAAACAATGAAAAATGTAAAAATTTATAATATAACAGTGAAAATTTAATAAGAAAACTATAGGGTAATATGGGGAGCAATTAGTTGTATTATTTAGAAAAAATTTGAACAAAAAAGACGAAGTTTTATGAAAGTTATAAGCAAAGTTGTAGTTGAATTTAATTATTTGTATCGATTAACCACTATACCTCGGTTTAGGTAAGTATCGATTTTCTCTATTTCCGCGTGTTTTATTTTACAGATTTGAGTGCAGATGGCAGTTTCTACATTAGACGGACCTTACAGAAGCAAAAAGAGCGAAATAAAAGCAGATTTGAAAAAATTTAAAAATTTAATGAAAATACGACTTTAAGAAAACGAATTATATGAAAATTTGTAATTTTACTGTGAAAATTGTATAAAAAAACTACCTGGACTTACAGGGGGCAATTAGTTACACTATATAAAAAGAAAATATGAACAGAAAAGACATATTTTATGCAAAGTTAGAGAAGATTTTATGTTTTATTTGTGAATTTACGACTATAAAACAATGAAAAATGTGAAAATTTATAATATAACAGTGAAAATTTAATAAGAAAACTATAGGGTAATATGGGGAGCATTTAGTTGTATTATTTAGAAAAAATTTGAACAAAAAAAACGAAGTTTTATGAAAGTTATAAGCAAAGTTGTAGTTGAATTTAATTATTTGTATCGATTAACCACTATACCTCGGTTTAGGTAAGTATCGATTTTCTCTATTTCCGCGTGTTTTATTTTACAGATTTGAGTGCAGATGGCAGTTCCTACACTAGACGGACCTTACAGAAGCAAAAAGAGCGAAATAAAAGCAGATTTGAAAAAATTTAAAAATTTAATGAAAGTACGACTTTAAGAAAACGAATTAAATGAAAATTTGTAATTTTACTGTGAAAATTGTATAAAAAAACTACCTGGAATTACAGGGGGCAATTAGTTACACTATATAAAAAGAAAATATGAACAGAAAAGACAAATTTTATGCAAAGTTAGAGAAGATTTTATGTTTTATTTGTGAATTTACGACTATAAAACAATGAAAAATGTGAAAATTTATAATATAACAGTGAAAATTTAATAAGAAAACTATAGGGTAATATGAGGAGCATTTAGTTGTATTATTTAGAAAAAATTTGAACAAAAAAGACGAAGTTTTATGAAAGTTATAAGCAAAGTTGTAGTTGAATTTAATTATTTGTATCGATTAACCACTATACCTCGGTTTAGGTAAGTATCGATTTCCTCTATTTCCGCGTGTTTTATTTTACAGATTTGAGTGCAGATGGCAGTTTCTACACTAGACGGATCTTACAGAAGCAAAAAGAGCGAAATAAAAGCAGATTTGAAAAAATTTTAAAATTTAATGAAAATACGACTTTAAGAAAACGAATTATATGAAAATTTGTAATTTTACTGTGAAAATCGTATAAAAAAACTAGCTGGAATTACAGGGGCAATTAGTTACACTATATGAAAAAAAAATATGAACAGAAAAGACAAATTTTATGCTTATGTTGTAGTTGAATTTAATTATTTGTATCGATTAACCACTATACCTCGGTTTAGGTAAGTATCGATTTTCTCTATTTCCGCGTGTTTTATTTTACAGATTTGAGTGCAGATGGCAGTTTCTACACTAGACGGACCTTACAGAAGCAAAAAGAGCGAAATAAAAGCAGATTTGAAAAAATTTAAAAATTTAATGAAAATACGACTTTAAGAAAACGAATTATATGAAAATTTGTAATTTTACTGTGAAAATTGTATAAAAAAACTACCTGGACTTACAGGGGGCAATTAGTTACACTATATAAAAAGAAAATATGAACAGAAAAGACATATTTTATGCAAAGTTAGAGAAGATTTTATGTTTTATTTGTGAATTTACGACTATAAAACAATGAAAAATGTGAAAATTTATAATATAACAGTGAAAATTTAATAAGAAAACTATAGGGTAATATGGGGAGCATTTAGTTGTATTATTTAGAAAAAATTTGAACAAAAAAGACGAAGTTTTATGAAAGTTATAAGCAAAGTTGTAGTTGAATTTAATTATTTGTATCGATTAACCACTATACCTCGGTTTAGGTAAGTATCGATTTTCTCTATTTCCGCGTGTTTTACTTTACAGATTTGAGTGCAGATGGCAGTTTCTACACTAGACGGACCTTACAGAAGCAAAAAGAGCGAAATAAAAGCAGATTTGAAAAAATTTAAAAATTTAATGAAAATACGACTTTAAGAAAACGAATTATATGAAAATTTGTAATTTTACTGTGAAAATTGTATAAAAAAACTAGCTGGACTTACAGGGGGCAATTAGTTACACTATATAAAAAGAAAATATGAACAGAAAAGACATATTTTATGCAAAGTTAGAGAAGATTTTATGTTTTATTTGTGAATTTACGACTATAAAACAATGAAAAATGTGAAAATTTATAATATAACAGTGAAAATTTAATAAGAAAACTATAGGGTAATATGGGGAGCAATTAGTTGTATTATTTAGAAAAAATTTGAACAAAAAAGACGAAGTTTTATGAAAGTTATAAGCAAAGTTGTAGTTGAATTTAATTATTTGTATCGATTAACCACTATACCTCGGTTTAGGTAAGTATCGATTTTCTCTATTTCCGCGTGTTTTATTTTACAGATTTGAGTGCAGATGGCAGTTCCTACACTAGACGGACCTTACAGAAGCAAAAAGAGCGAAATAAAAGCAGATTTGAAAAAATTTAAAAATTTAATGAAAGTACGACTTTAAGAAAACGAATTAAATGAAAATTTGTAATTTTACTGTGAAAATTGTATAAAAAAACTACCTGGAATTACAGGGGGCAATTAGTTACACTATATAAAAAGAAAATATGAACAGAAAAGACAAATTTTATGCAAAGTTAGAGAAGATTTTATGTTTTATTTGTGAATTTACGACTATAAAACAATGAAAAATGTGAAAATTTATAATATAACAGTGAAAATTTAATAAGAAAACTATAGGGTAATATGAGGAGCATTTAGTTGTATTATTTAGAAAAAATTTGAACAAAAAAGACGAAGTTTTATGAAAGTTATAAGCAAAGTTGTAGTTGAATTTAATTATTTGTATCGATTAACCACTATACCTCGGTTTAGGTAAGTATCGATTTCCTCTATTTCCGCGTGTTTTATTTTACAGATTTGAGTGCAGATGGCAGTTTCTACACTAGACGGACCTTACAGAAGCAAAAAGAGCGAAATAAAAGCAGATTTGAAAAAATTTTAAAATTTAATGAAAATACGACTTTAAGAAAACGAATTATATGAAAATTTGTAATTTTACTGTGAAAATTGTATAAAAAAACTACCTGGACTTACAGGGGGCAATTAGTTACACTATATAAAAAGAAAATATGAACAGAAAAGACATATTTTATGCAAAGTTAGAGAAGATTTTATGTTTTATTTGTGAATTTACGACTATAAAACAATGAAAAATGTGAAAATTTATAATATAACAGTGAAAATTTAATAAGAAAACTATAGGGTAATATGGGGAGCATTTAGTTGTATTATTTAGAAAAAATTTGAACAAAAAAAACGAAGTTTTATGAAAGTTATAAGCAAAGTTGTAGTTGAATTTAATTATTTGTATCGATTAACCACTATACCTCGGTTTAGGTAAGTATCGATTTTCTCTATTTCCGCGTGTTTTATTTTACAGATTTGAGTGCAGATGGCAGTTCCTACACTAGACGGACCTTACAGAAGCAAAAAGAGCGAAATAAAAGCAGATTTGAAAAAATTTAAAAATTTAATGAAAGTACGACTTTAAGAAAACGAATTAAATGAAAATTTGTAATTTTACTGTGAAAATTGTATAAAAAAACTACCTGGAATTACAGGGGGCAATTAGTTACACTATATAAAAAGAAAATATGAACAGAAAAGACATATTTTATGCAAAGTTAGAGAAGATTTTATGTTTTATTTGTGAATTTACGACTATAAAACAATGAAAAATGTGAAAATTTATAATATAACAGTGAAAATTTAATAAGAAAACTATAGGGTAATATGGGGAGCATTTAGTTGTATTATTTAGAAAAAATTTGAACAAAAAAAACGAAGTTTTATGAAAGTTATAAGCAAAGTTGTAGTTGAATTTAATTATTTGTATCGATTAACCACTATACCTCGGTTTAGGTAAGTATCGATTTTCTCTATTTCCGCGTGTTTTATTTTACAGATTTGAGTGCAGATGGCAGTTCCTACACTAGACGGACCTTACAGAAGCAAAAAGAGCGAAATAAAAGCAGATTTGAAAAAATTTAAAAATTTAATGAAAGTACGACTTTAAGAAAACGAATTAAATGAAAATTTGTAATTTTACTGTGAAAATTGTATAAAAAAACTACCTGGAATTACAGGGGGCAATTAGTTACACTATATAAAAAGAAAATATGAACAGAAAAGACAAATTTTATGCAAAGTTAGAGAAGATTTTATGTTTTATTTGTGAATTTACGACTATAAAACAATGAAAAATGTGAAAATTTATAATATAACAGTGAAAATTTAATAAGAAAACTATAGGGTAATATGAGGAGCATTTAGTTGTATTATTTAGAAAAAATTTGAACAAAAAAGACGAAGTTTTATGAAAGTTATAAGCAAAGTTGTAGTTGAATTTAATTATTTGTATCGATTAACCACTATACCTCGGTTTAGGTAAGTATCGATTTCCTCTATTTCCGCGTGTTTTATTTTACAGATTTGAGTGCAGATGGCAGTTTCTACACTAGACGGATCTTACAGAAGCAAAAAGAGCGAAATAAAAGCAGATTTGAAAAAATTTTAAAATTTAATGAAAATACGACTTTAAGAAAACGAATTATATGAAAATTTGTAATTTTACTGTGAAAATCGTATAAAAAAACTAGCTGGAATTACAGGGGCAATTAGTTACACTATATGAAAAAAAAATATGAACAGAAAAGACAAATTTTATGCTTATGTTGTAGTTGAATTTAATTATTTGTATCGATTAACCACTATACCTCGGTTTAGGTAAGTATCGATTTTCTCTATTTCCGCGTGTTTTATTTTACAGATTTGAGTGCAGATGGCAGTTTCTACACTAGACGGACCTTACAGAAGCAAAAAGAGCGAAATAAAAGCAGATTTGAAAAAATTTAAAAATTTAATGAAAATACGACTTTAAGAAAACGAATTATATGAAAATTTGTAATTTTACTGTGAAAATTGTATAAAAAAACTACCTGGACTTACAGGGGGCAATTAGTTACACTATATAAAAAGAAAATATGAACAGAAAAGACATATTTTATGCAAAGTTAGAGAAGATTTTATGTTTTATTTGTGAATTTACGACTATAAAACAATGAAAAATGTGAAAATTTATAATATAACAGTGAAAATTTAATAAGAAAACTATAGGGTAATATGGGGAGCATTTAGTTGTATTATTTAGAAAAAATTTGAACAAAAAAAACGAAGTTTTATGAAAGTTATAAGCAAAGTTGTAGTTGAATTTAATTATTTGTATCGATTAACCACTATACCTCGGTTTAGGTAAGTATCGATTTTCTCTATTTCCGCGTGTTTTATTTTACAGATTTGAGTGCAGATGGCAGTTCCTACACTAGACGGACCTTACAGAAGCAAAAAGAGCGAAATAAAAGCAGATTTGAAAAAATTTAAAAATTTAATGAAAGTACGACTTTAAGAAAACGAATTAAATGAAAATTTGTAATTTTACTGTGAAAATTGTATAAAAAAACTACCTGGAATTACAGGGGGCAATTAGTTACACTATATAAAAAGAAAATATGAACAGAAAAGACAAATTTTATGCAAAGTTAGAGAAGATTTTATGTTTTATTTGTGAATTTACGACTATAAAACAATGAAAAATGTGAAAATTTATAATATAACAGTGAAAATTTAATAAGAAAACTATAGGGTAATATGAGGAGCATTTAGTTGTATTATTTAGAAAAAATTTGAACAAAAAAGACGAAGTTTTATGAAAGTTATAAGCAAAGTTGTAGTTGAATTTAATTATTTGTATCGATTAACCACTATACCTCGGTTTAGGTAAGTATCGATTTCCTCTATTTCCGCGTGTTTTATTTTACAGATTTGAGTGCAGATGGCAGTTTCTACACTAGACGGACCTTACAGAAGCAAAAAGAGCGAAATAAAAGCAGATTTGAAAAAATTTTAAAATTTAATGAAAATACGACTTTAAGAAAACGAATTATATGAAAATTTGTAATTTTACTGTGAAAATCGTATAAAAAAACTAGCTGGAATTACAGGGGCAATTAGTTACACTATATGAAAAAAAAATATGAACAGAAAAGACAAATTTTATGCTTATGTTGTAGTTGAATTTAATTATTTGTATCGATTAACCACTATACCTCGGTTTAGGTAAGTATCGATTTTCTCTATTTCCGCGTGTTTTATTTTACAGATTTGAGTGCAGATGGCAGTTTCTACATTAGACGGACCTTACAGAAGCAAAAAGAGCGAAATAAAAGCAGATTTGAAAAAATTTAAAAATTTAATGAAAATACGACTTTAAGAAAACGAATTATATGAAAATTTGTAATTTTACTGTGAAAATTGTATAAAAAAACTACCTGGACTTACAGGGGGCAATTAGTTACACTATATAAAAAGAAAATATGAACAGAAAAGACATATTTTATGCAAAGTTAGAGAAGATTTTATGTTTTATTTGTGAATTTACGACTATAAAACAATGAAAAATGTGAAAATTTATAATATAACAGTGAAAATTTAATAAGAAAACTATAGGGTAATATGGGGAGCATTTAGTTGTATTATTTAGAAAAAATTTGAACAAAAAAGACGAAGTTTTATGAAAGTTATAAGCAAAGTTGTAGTTGAATTTAATTATTTGTATCGATTAACCACTATACCTCGGTTTAGGTAAGTATCGATTTTCTCTATTTCCGCGTGTTTTATTTTACAGATTTGAGTGCAGATGGCAGTTCCTACACTAGACGGACCTTACAGAAGCAAAAAGAGCGAAATAAAAGCAGATTTGAAAAAATTTAAAAATTTAATGAAAGTACGACTTTAAGAAAACGAATTAAATGAAAATTTGTAATTTTACTGTGAAAATTGTATAAAAAAACTACCTGGAATTACAGGGGGCAATTAGTTACACTATATAAAAAGAAAATATGAACAGAAAAGACAAATTTTATGCAAAGTTAGAGAAGATTTTATGTTTTATTTGTGAATTTACGACTATAAAACAATGAAAAATGTGAAAATTTATAATATAACAGTGAAAATTTAATAAGAAAACTATAGGGTAATATGGGGAGCATTTAGTTGTATTATTTAGAAAAAATTTGAACAAAAAAGACGAAGTTTTATGAAAGTTATAAGCAAAGTTGTAGTTGAATTTAATTATTTGTATCGATTAACCACTATACCTCGGTTTAGGTAAGTATCGATTTTCTCTATTTCCGCGTGTTTTATTTTACAGATTTGAGTGCAGATGGCAGTTCCTACACTAGACGGACCTTACAGAAGCAAAAAGAGCGAAATAAAAGCAGATTTGAAAAAATTTAAAAATTTAATGAAAGTACGACTTTAAGAAAACGAATTAAATGAAAATTTGTAATTTTACTGTGAAAATTGTATAAAAAAACTACCTGGAATTACAGGGGGCAATTAGTTACACTATATAAAAAGAAAATATGAACAGAAAAGACAAATTTTATGCAAAGTTAGAGAAGATTTTATGTTTTATTTGTGAATTTACGACTATAAAACAATGAAAAATGTGAAAATTTATAATATAACAGTGAAAATTTAATAAGAAAACTATAGGGTAATATGAGGAGCATTTAGTTGTATTATTTAGAAAAAATTTGAACAAAAAAGACGAAGTTTTATGAAAGTTATAAGCAAAGTTGTAGTTGAATTTAATTATTTGTATCGATTAACCACTATACCTCGGTTTAGGTAAGTATCGATTTCCTCTATTTCCGCGTGTTTTATTTTACAGATTTGAGTGCAGATGGCAGTTTCTACACTAGACGGACCTTACAGAAGCAAAAAGAGCGAAATAAAAGCAGATTTGAAAAAATTTTAAAATTTAATGAAAATACGACTTTAAGAAAACGAATTATATGAAAATTTGTAATTTTACTGTGAAAATCGTATAAAAAAACTAGCTCGAATTACAGGGGCAATTAGTTACACTATATGAAAAAAAAATATGAACAGAAAAGACAAATTTTATGTTTATGTTGTAGTTGAATTTAATTATTTGTATCGATTAACCACTATACCTCGGTTTAGGTAAGTATCGATTTTCTCTATTTCCGCGTGTTTTATTTTACAGATTTGAGTGCAGATGGCAGTTTCTACACTAGACGGACCTTACAGAAGCAAAAAGAGCGAAATAAAAGCAGATTTGAAAAAATTTAATGAAAATACGACTTTAAGAAAACGAATTATATGAAAATTTGTAATTTTACTGTGAAAATTGTATAACAAAAACTAGCTGGAATTACTGGGACAATTAGTTACACAATATAAAAAGAAAATATGAACAGAAAAGACAAATTTTATGCAAAGTTAGAGAAGATTTTATGTTTTATTTGTGAATTTACGACTATAAAACTATGAAAAATGTGAAAATTTATAATATAACAGTGAAAATTTAATAAGAAAACTATAGGGTAATATGGGGAGCATTTAGTTGTATTATTTAGAAAAAATTTGAACAAAAAAGACGAAGTTTTATGAAAGTTATAAGCAAAGTTGTAGTTGAATTTAATTATTTGTATCGATTAACCACTATACCTCGGTTTAGGTAAGTATCGATTTTCTCTATTTCCGCGTGTTTTATTTTACAGATTTGAGTGCAGATGGCAGTTCCTACACTAGACGGACCTTACAGAAGCAAAAAGAGCGAAATAAAAGCAGATTTGAAAAAATTTAAAAATTTAATGAAAATACGACTTTAAGAAAACGAATTATATGAAAATTTGTAATTTTACTGTGAAAATTGTATAAAAAAACTAGCTGGACTTACAGGGGGCAATTAGTTACACTATATAAAAAGAAAATATGAACAGAAAAGACATATTTTATGCAAAGTTAGAGAAGGTTTTATGTTTTATTTGTGAATTTACGACTATAAAACAATGAAAAATGTGAAAATTTATAATATAACAGTGAAAATTTAATAAGAAAACTATAGGGTAATATGGGGAGCATTTAGTTGTATTATTTAGAAAAAATTTGAACAAAAAAGACGAAGTTTTATGAAAGTTATAAGCAAAGTTGTAGTTGAATTTAATTATTTGTATCGATTAACCACTATACCTCGGTTTAGGTAAGTATCGATTTTCTCTATTTCCGCGTGTTTTATTTTACAGATTTGAGTGCAGATGGCAGTTCCTACACTAGACGGACCTTACAGAAGCAAAAAGAGCGAAATAAAAGCAGATTTGAAAAAATTTAAAAATTTAATGAAAGTACGACTTTAAGAAAACGAATTAAATGAAAATTTGTAATTTTACTGTGAAAATTGTATAAAAAAACTACCTGGACTTACAGGGGGCAATTAGTTACACTATATAAAAAGAAAATATGAACAGAAAAGACAAATTTTATGCAAAGTTAGAGAAGATTTTATGTTTTATTTGTGAATTTACGACTATAAAACAATGAAAAATGTGAAAATTTATAATATAACAGTGAAAATTTAATAAGAAAACTATAGGGTAATATGGGGAGCATTTAGTTGTATTATTTAGAAAAAATTTTAACAAAAAAGACGAAGTTTTATGAAAGTTATAAGCAAAGTTGTAGTTGAATTTAATTATTTGTATCGATTAACCACTATACCTCGGTTTAGGTAAGTATCGATTTTCTCTATTTCCGCGTGTTTTATTTTACAGATTTGAGTGCAGATGGCAGTTCCTACACTAGACGGACCTTACAGAAGCAAAAAGAGCGAAATAAAAGCAGATTTGAAAAAATTTAAAAATTTAATGAAAGTACGACTTTAAGAAAACGAATTAAATGAAAATTTGTAATTTTACTGTGAAAATTGTATAAAAAAAACTACCTGGAATTACAGGGGGCAATTAGTTACACTATATAAAAAGAAAATATGAAGAGAAAAGACAAATTTTATGCAAAGTTAGAGAAGATTTTATGTTTTATTTGTGAATTTACGACTATAAAACAATGAAAAATGTGAAAATTTATAATATAACAGTGAAAATTTAATAAGAAAACTATAGGGTAATATGGGGAGCATTTAGTTGTATTATTTAGAAAAAATTTGAACAAAAAAAACGAAGTTTTATGAAAGTTATAAGCAAAGGTGTAGTTGAATTTAATTATTTGTATCGATTAACCACTATACCTCGGTTTAGGTAAGTATCGATTTTCTCTATTTCCGCGTGTTTTATTTTACAGATTTGAGTGCAGATGGTAGTTTCTACACTAGACGGACCTTACAGAAGCAAAAAGAGCGAAATAAAAGCAGATTTGAAAAAATTTAAAAATTTAATGAAAATTCGACTTTAAGAAAACGAATTATATGAAAATTTGTAATTTTACTGTGAAAATTGTATAAAAAAACTACCTGGACTTACAGGGGGCAATTAGTTACACTATATAAAAAGAAAATATGAACAGAAAAGACATATTTTATGCAAAGTTAGAGAAGATTTTATGTTTTATTTGTGAATTTACGACTATAAAACAATGAAAAATGTGAAAATTTATAATATAACAGTGAAAATTTAATAAGAAAACTATAGGGTAATATGGGGAGCATTTAGTTGTATTATTTAGAAACAATTTTAACAAAAAAGACGAAGTTTTATGAAAGTTATAAGCAAAGTTGTAGTTGAATTTAATTATTTGTATCGATTAACCACTATACCTCGGTTTAGGTAAGTATCGATTTTCTCTATTTCCGCGTGTTTTATTTTACAGATTTGAGTGCAGATGGCAGTTCCTACACTAGACGGACCTTACAGAAGCAAAAAGAGCGAAATAAAAGCAGATTTGAAAAAATTTAAAAATTTAATGAAAGTACGACTTTAAGAAAACGAATTAAATGAAAATTTGTAATTTTACTGTGAAAATTGTATAAAAAAACTAGCTGGACTTACAGGGGGCAATTAGTTACACTATATAAAAAGAAAATATGAACAGAAAAGACATATTTTATGCAAAGTTAGAGAAGATTTTATGTTTTATTTGTGAATTTACGACTATAAAACAATGAAAAATGTGAAAATTTATAATATAACAGTGAAAATTTAATAAGAAAACTATAGGGTAATATGGGGAGCATTTAGTTGTATTATTTAGAAAAAATTTGAACAAAAAAGACGAAGTTTTATGAAAGTTATAAGCAAAGTTGTAGTTGAATTTAATTATTTGTATCGATTAACCACTATACCTCGGTTTAGGTAAGTATCGATTTTCTCTATTTCCGCGTGTTTTATTTTACAGATTTGAGTGCAGATGGCAGTTCCTACACTAGACGGACCTTACAGAAGCAAAAAGAGCGAAATAAAAGCAGATTTGAAAAAATTTAAAAATTTAATGAAAGTACGAATTTAAGAAAACGAATTAAATGAAAATTTGTAATTTTACTGTGAAAATTGTATAAAAAAACTACCTGGACTTACAGGGGGCAATTAGTTACACTATATAAAAAGAAAATATGAACAGAAAAGACAAATTTTATGCAAAGTTAGAGAAGATTTTATGTTTTATTTGTGAATTTACGACTATAAAACAATGAAAAATGTGAAAATTTATAATATAACAGTGAAAATTTAATAAGAAAACTATAGGGTAATATGGGGAGCAATTAGTTGTATTATTTAGAAAAAATTTGAACAAAAATGACGAAGTTTTATGAAAGTTATAAGCAAAGTTGTAGTTGAATTTAATTATTTGTATCGATTAACCACTATACCTCGGTTTAGGTAAGTATCGATTTTCTCTATTTCCGCGTGTTTTATTTTACAGATTTGAGTGCAGATGGCAGTTTCTACATTAGACGGACCTTACAGAAGCAAAAAGAGCGAAATAAAAGCAGATTTGAAAAAATTTAAAAATTTAATGAAAATACGACTTTAAGAAAACGAATTATATGAAAATTTGTAATTTTACTGTGAAAATTGTATAAAAAAACTACCTGGACTTACAGGGGGCAATTAGTTACACTATATAAAAAGAAAATATGAACAGAAAAGACATATTTTATGCAAAGTTAGAGAAGATTTTATGTTTTATTTGTGAATTTACGACTATAAAACAATGAAAAATGTGAAAATTTATAATATAACAGTGAAAATTTAATAAGAAAACTATAGGGTAATATGGGGAGCATTTAGTTGTATTATTTAGAAAAAATTTTAACAAAAAAGACGAAGTTTTATGAAAGTTATAAGCAAAGTTGTAGTTGAATTTAATTATTTGTATCGATTAACCACTATACCTCGGTTTAGGTAAGTATCGATTTTCTCTATTTCCGCGTGTTTTATTTTACAGATTTGAGTGCAGATGGCAGTTCCTACACTAGACGGACCTTACAGAAGCAAAAAGAGCGAAATAAAAGCAGATTTGAAAAAATTTAAAAATTTAATGAAAGTACGACTTTAAGAAAACGAATTAAATGAAAATTTGTAATTTTACTGTGAAAATTGTATAAAAAAAACTACCTGGAATTACAGGGGGCAATTAGTTACACTATATAAAAAGAAAATATGAAGAGAAAAGACAAATTTTATGCAAAGTTAGAGAAGATTTTATGTTTTATTTGTGAATTTACGACTATAAAACAATGAAAAATGTGAAAATTTATAATATAACAGTGAAAATTTAATAAGAAAACTATAGGGTAATATGGGGAGCATTTAGTTGTATTATTTAGAAAAAATTTGAACAAAAAAAACGAAGTTTTATGAAAGTTATAAGCAAAGGTGTAGTTGAATTTAATTATTTGTATCGATTAACCACTATACCTCGGTTTAGGTAAGTATCGATTTTCTCTATTTCCGCGTGTTTTATTTTACAGATTTGAGTGCAGATGGTAGTTTCTACACTAGACGGACCTTACAGAAGCAAAAAGAGCGAAATAAAAGCAGATTTGAAAAAATTTAAAAATTTAATGAAAATTCGACTTTAAGAAAACGAATTATATGAAAATTTGTAATTTTACTGTGAAAATTGTATAAAAAAACTACCTGGACTTACAGGGGGCAATTAGTTACACTATATAAAAAGAAAATATGAACAGAAAAGACATATTTTATGCAAAGTTAGAGAAGATTTTATGTTTTATTTGTGAATTTACGACTATAAAACAATGAAAAATGTGAAAATTTATAATATAACAGTGAAAATTTAATAAGAAAACTATAGGGTAATATGGGGAGCATTTAGTTGTATTATTTAGAAACAATTTTAACAAAAAAGACGAAGTTTTATGAAAGTTATAAGCAAAGTTGTAGTTGAATTTAATTATTTGTATCGATTAACCACTATACCTCGGTTTAGGTAAGTATCGATTTTCTCTATTTCCGCGTGTTTTATTTTACAGATTTGAGTGCAGATGGCAGTTCCTACACTAGACGGACCTTACAGAAGCAAAAAGAGCGAAATAAAAGCAGATTTGAAAAAATTTAAAAATTTAATGAAAGTACGACTTTAAGAAAACGAATTAAATGAAAATTTGTAATTTTACTGTGAAAATTGTATAAAAAAAACTACCTGGAATTACAGGGGGCAATTAGTTACACTATATAAAAAGAAAATATGAAGAGAAAAGACAAATTTTATGCAAAGTTAGAGAAGATTTTATGTTTTATTTGTGAATTTACGACTATAAAACAATGAAAAATGTGAAAATTTATAATATAACAGTGAAAATTTAATAAGAAAACTATAGGGTAATATGGGGAGCATTTAGTTGTATTATTTAGAAAAAATTTGAACAAAAAAAACGAAGTTTTATGAAAGTTATAAGCAAAGTTGTAGTTGAATTTAATTATTTGTATCGATTAACCACTATACCTCGGTTTAGGTAAGTATCGATTTTCTCTATTTCCGCGTGTTTTATTTTACAGATTTGAGTGCAGATGGTAGTTTCTACACTAGACGGACCTTACAGAAGCAAAAAGAGCGAAATAAAAGCAGATTTGAAAAAATTTAAAAATTTAATGAAAATTCGACTTTAAGAAAACGAATTATATGAAAATTTGTAATTTTACTGTGAAAATTGTATAAAAAAACTAGCTGGACTTACAGGGGGCAATTAGTTACACTATATAAAAAGAAAATATGAACAGAAAAGACATATTTTATGCAAAGTTAGAGAAGATTTTATGTTTTATTTGTGAATTTACGACTATAAAACAATGAAAAATGTGAAAATTTATAATATAACAGTGAAAATTTAATAAGAAAACTATAGGGTAATATGGGGAGCATTTAGTTGTATTATTTAGAAAAAATTTGAACAAAAAAGACGAAGTTTTATGAAAGTTATAAGCAAAGTTGTAGTTGAATTTAATTATTTGTATCGATTAACCACTATACCTCGGTTTAGGTAAGTATCGATTTTCTCTATTTCCGCGTGTTTTATTTTACAGATTTGAGTGCAGATGGCAGTTCCTACACTAGACGGACCTTACAGAAGCAAAAAGAGCGAAATAAAAGCAGATTTGAAAAAATTTAAAAATTTAATGAAAGTACGAATTTAAGAAAACGAATTAAATGAAAATTTGTAATTTTACTGTGAAAATTGTATAAAAAAACTACCTGGACTTACAGGGGGCAATTAGTTACACTATATAAAAAGAAAATATGAACAGAAAAGACAAATTTTATGCTAAGTTAGAGAAGATTTTATGTTTTATTTGTGAATTTACGACTATAAAACAATGAAAAATGTAAAAATTTATAATATAACAGTGAAAATTTAATAAGAAAACTATAGGGTAATATGGGGAGCATTTAGTTGTATTATTTAGAAAAAATTTGAACAAAAAAGACGAAGTTTTATGAAAGTTATAAGCAAAGTTGTAGTTGAATTTAATTATTTGTATCGATTAACCACTATACCTCGGTTTAGGTAAGTATCGATTTTCTCTATTTCCGCGTGTTTTATTTTACAGATTTGAGTGCAGATGGCAGTTTCTACACTAGACGGACTTTACAGAAGCAAAAAGAGTGAAATAAAAGCAGATTTGAAAAAATTTAAAAATTTAATGAAAATTCGACTTTAAGAAAACGAATTATATGAAAATTTGTAATTTTACTGTGAAAATTGTATAAAAAAACTAGCTGGACTTACAGGGGGCAATTAGTTACACTATATAAAAAGAAAATATGAACAGAAAAGACATATTTTATGCAAAGTTAGAGAAGATTTTATGTTTTATTTGTGAATTTACGACTATAAAACAATGAAAAATGTGAAAATTTATAATATAACAGTGAAAATTTAATAAGAAAACTATAGGGTAATATGGGGAGCATTTAGTTGTATTATTTAGAAAAAATTTGAACAAAAAAGACGAAGTTTTATGAAAGTTATAAGCAAAGTTGTAGTTGAATTTAATTATTTGTATCGATTAACCACTATACATCGGTTTAGGTAAGTATCGATTTTCTCTATTTCCGCGTGTTTTATTTTACAGATTTGAGTGCAGATGGCAGTTCCTACACTAGACGGACCTTACAGAAGCAAAAAGAGCGAAATAAAAGCAGATTTGAAAAAATTTAAAAATTTAATGAAAGTACGACTTTAAGAAAACGAATTAAATGAAAATTTGTAATTTTACTGTGAAAATTGTATAAAAAAACTACCTGGAATTACAGGGGGCAATTAGTTACACTATATAAAAAGAAAATATGAACAGAAAAGACAAATTTTATGCAAAGTTAGAGAAGATTTTATGTTTTATTTGTGAATTTACGACTATAAAACAATGAAAAATGTGAAAATTTATAATATAACAGTGAAAATTTAATAAGAAAACTATAGGGTAATATGGGGAGCATTTAGTTGTATTATTTAGAAAAAATTTGAACAAAAAAGACGAAGTTTTATGAAAGTTATAAGCAAAGTTGTAGTTGAATTTAATTATTTGTATCGATTAACCACTATACCTCGGTTTAGGTAAGTATCGATTTTCTCTATTTCCGCGTGTTTTATTTTACAGATTTGAGTGCAGATGGTAGTTTCTACATTAGACGGACCTTACAGAAGCAAAAAGAGCGAAATAAAAGCAGATTTGAAAAAATTTAAAAATTTAATGAAAATTCGACTTTAAGAAAACGAATTATATGAAAATTTGTAATTTTATTGTGAAAATTGTATAAAAAAACTAGCTGGACTTACAGGGGGCAATTAGTTACACTATATAAAAAGAAAATATGAACAGAAAAGACATATTTTATGCAAAGTTAGAGAAGATTTTATGTTTTATTTGTGAATTTACGACTATAAAACAATGAAAAATGTGAAAATTTATAATATAACAGTGAAAATTTAATAAGAAAACTATAGGGTAATATGGGGAGCATTTAGTTGTATTATTTAGAAAAAATTTGAACAAAAAAGACGAAGTTTTATGAAAGTTATAAGCAAAGTTGTAGTTGAATTTAATTATTTGTATCGATTAACCACTATACCTCGGTTTAGGTAAGTATCGATTTTCTCTATTTCCGCGTGTTTTATTTTACAGATTTGAGTGCAGATGGCAGTTCCTACACTAGACGGACCTTACAGAAGCAAAAAGAGCGAAATAAAAGCAGATTTGAAAAAATTTAAAAATTTAATGAAAGTACGACTTTAAGAAAACGAATTAAATGAAAATTTGTAATTTTACTGTGAAAATTGTATAAAAAAACTACCTGGAATTACAGAGGGCAATTAGTTACACTATATAAAAAGAAAATATGAACAGAAAAGACAAATTTTATGCAAAGTTAGAGAAGATTTTATGTTTTATTTGTGAATTTACGACTATAAAACAATGAAAAATGTGAAAATTTATAATATAACAGTGAAAATTTAATAAGAAAACTATAGGGTAATATGGGGAGCATTTAGTTGTATTATTTAGAAAAAATTTGAACAAAAAAGACGAAGTTTTATGAAAGTTATAAGCAAAGTTGTAGTTGAATTTAATTATTTGTATCGATTAACCACTATACCTCGGTTTAGGTAAGTATCGATTTTCTCTATTTCCGCGTGTTTTATTTTACAGATTTGAGTGCAGATGGCAGTTTCTACATTAGACGGACCTTACAGAAGCAAAAAGAGCGAAATAAAAGCAGATTTGAAAAAATTTAAAAATTTAATGAAAATACGACTTTAAGAAAACGAATTAAATGAAAATTTGTAATTTTGCTGTGAAAATTGTATAAAAAAACTACCTGGAATTACAGGGGGCAATTAGTTACACTATATAAAAAGAAAATATGAACAGAAAAGACAAATTTTATGCAAAGTTAGAGAAGATTTTATGTTTTATTTGTGAATTTACGACTATAAAACAATGAAAAATGTGAAAATTTATAATATAACAGTGAAAATTTAATAAGAAAACTATAGGGTAATATGGGGAGCATTTAGTTGTATTATTTAGAAAAAATTTGAACAAAAAAGACGAAGTTTTATGAAAGTTATAAGCAAAGTTGTAGTTGAATTTAATTATTTGTATCGATTAACCACTATACCTCGGTTTAGGTAAGTATCGATTTTCTCTATTTCCGCGTGTTTTATTTTACAGATTTGAGTGCAGATGGCAGTTCCTACACTAGACGGACCTTACAGAAGCAAAAAGAGCGAAATAAAAGCAGATTTGAAAAAATTTAAAAATTTCATTGTTTTATAGTCGTAAATTCACAAATAAAACATAAAATCTTCTCTAACTTTGCATAAAATATGTCTTTTCTGTTCATATTTTCTTTTTATATAGTGTAACTAATTGCCCCCTATAAGTCCAGGTAGTTTTTTTATACAATTTTCACAGTAAAATTACAAATTTTCATATAATTCGTATTCTTAAAGTCGTATTTTCATTAAATTTTTAAATTTTTTCAAATCTGCTTTTATTTCGCTCTTTTTGCTTCTGTAAGGTCTGTCTAATGTAGAAACTGCCATCTTCACTCAAATCTGTAAAATAAAACACGCGGAAATAGAGAAAATCGATACTTACCTAAACCGAGGTATAGTGGTTAATCGATACAAATAATTAAATTCAACTACAACTTTGCTTATAACTTTCATAAAACTTCGTCTTTTTTGTTCAAATTTTTTCTAAATAATACAACTAATTGCTCCCCATATTACCCTATAGTTTTCTTATTAAATTTTCACTGTTATATTATAAATTTTTACATTTTTCATTGTTTTATAGTCGTAAATTCACAAATAAAACATAAAATCTTCTCTAACTTTGCATAAAATTTGTCTTTTCTGTTCATATTTTCTTTTTATATAGTGTAACTAATTGCCCCTGTAAGTCCAGGTAGTTTTTTTATACAATTTTCACAGTAAAATTACAAATTTTCATTTAATTCGTTTTCTTAAAGTCGTACTTTCATTAAATTTTTAAATTTTTTCAAATCTGCTTTTATTTCGCTCTTTTTGCTTCTGTAAGGTCCGTCTAGTGTAGGAACTGCCATCTGCACTCAAATCTGTAAAATAAAACACGCGGAAATAGAGAAAATCGATACTTACCTAAACCGAGGTATAGTGGTTAATCGATACAAATAATTAAATTCAACTACAACTTTGCTTATAACTTTCATAAAACTTCGTCTTTTTTGTTCAAATTTTTTCTAAATAATACAACTAAATGCTCCCCATATTACCCTATAGTTTTCTTATTAAATTTTCACTGTTATATTATGAATTTTCACATTTTTCATTGTTTTATAGTCGTAAATTCACAAATAAAACATAAAATCTTCTCTAACTTTGCATAAAATATGTCTTTTCTGTTCATATTTTCTTTTTATATAGTGTAACTAATTGCCCCCTGTAAGTCCAGCTAGTTTTTTTATACAATTTTCACAGTAAAATTACAAATTTTCATATAATTCGTTTTCTTAAAGTCGAATTTTCATTAAATTTTTAAATTTTTTCAAATCTGCTTTTATTTCGCTCTTTTTGCTTCTGTAAGGTCCGTCTAGTGTAGAAACTACCATCTGCACTCAAATCTGTAAAATAAAACACGCGGAAATAGAGAAAATCGATACTTACCTAAACCGAGGTATAGTGGTTAATCGATACAAATAATTAAATTCAACTACAACTTTGCTTATAACTTTCATAAAACTTCGTCTTTTTTGTTCAAATTTTTTCTAAATAATACAACTAAATGCTCCCCATATTACCCTATAGTTTTCTTATTAAATTTTCACTGTTATATTATAAATTTTCACATTTTTCATTGTTTTATAGTCGTAAATTCACAAATAAAACATATAATCTTCTCTAACTTTGCATAAAATTTGTCTTTTCTGTTCATATTTTCTTTTTATATAGTGTAACTAATTGCCCCCTGTAATTCCAGGTAGTTTTTTTATACAATTTTCACAGTGAAATTACAAATTTTCATTTAATTCGTTTTCTTAAAGTCGTACTTTCATTAAATTTTTAAATTTTTTCAAATCTGCTTTTATTTCGCTCTTTTTGCTTCTGTAAGGTCCGTCTAGTGTAGGAACTGCCATCTGCACTCAAATCTGTAAAATAAAACACGCGGAAATAGAGAAAATCGATACTTACCTAAACCGAGGTATAGTGGTTAATCGATACAAATAATTAAATTCAACTACAACTTTGCTTATAACTTTCATAAAACTTCGTCTTTTTTGTTCAAATTTTTTCTAAATAATACAACTAAATGCTCCCCATATTACCCTATAGTTTTCTTATTAAATTTTCACTGTTATATTATAAATTTTCACATTTTTCATTGTTTTATAGTCGTAAATTCACAAATAAAACATAAAATCTTCTCTAACTTTGCATAAAATTTGTCTTTTCTGTTCATATTTTCTTTTTATATAGTGTAACTAATTGTCCCAGTAATTCCAGCTAGTTTTTGTTATACAATTTTCACAGTAAAATTACAAATTTTCATATAATTCGTTTTCTTAAAGTCGTATTTTCATTAAATTTTTAAATTTTTTCAAATCTGCTTTTATTTCGCTCTTTTTGCTTCTGTAAAGTCCGTCTAGTGTAGAAACTGCCATCTGCACTCAAATCTGTAAAATAAAACACGCGGAAATAGAGAAAATCGATACTTACCTAAACCGAGGTATAGTGGTTAATCGATACAAATAATTAAATTCAACTACAACTTTGCTTATAACTTTCATAAAACTTCGTCTTATTTGTTCAAATTTTTTCTAAATAATACAACTAAATGCTCCCCATATTACCCTATAGTTTTCTTATTAAATTTTCACTGTTATATTATAAATTTTCACATTTTTCATTGTTTTATAGTCGTAAATTCACAAATAAAACATAAAATCTTCTCTAACTTTGCATAAAATATGTCTTTTCTGTTCATATTTTCTTTTTATATAGTGTAACTAATTGCCCCCTGTAAGTCCAGGTAGTTTTTTTATACAATTTTCACAGTAAAATTACAAATTTTCATATAATTCGTATTCTTAAAGTCGTATTTTCATTAAATTTTTAAATTTTTTCAAATCTGCTTTTATTTCGCTCTTTTTGCTTCTGTAAGGTCCGTCTAATGTAGAAACTGCCATCTGCACTCAAATCTGTAAAATAAAACACGCGGAAATAGAGAAAATCGATACTTACCTAAACCGAGGTATAGTGGTTAATCGATACAAATAATTAAATTCAACTACAACTTTGCTTATAACTTTCATAAAACTTCGTCTTTTTTGTTCAAATTTTTTCTAAATAATACAACTAATTGCTCCCCATATTACCCTATAGTTTTCTTATTAAATTTTCACTGTTATATTATAAATTTTTACATTTTTCATTGTTTTATAGTCGTAAATTCACAAATAAAACATAAAATCTTCTCTAACTTTGCATAAAATTTGTCTTTTCTGTTCATATTTTCTTTTTATATAGTGTAACTAATTGCCCCCTGTAAGTCCAGGTAGTTTTTTTATACAATTTTCACAGTAAAATTACAAATTTTCATTTAATTCGTTTTCTTAAAGTCGTACTTTCATTAAATTTTTAAATTTTTTCAAATCTGCTTTTATTTCGCTCTTTTTGCTTCTGTAAGGTCCGTCTAGTGTAGGAACTGCCATCTGCACTCAAATCTGTAAAATAAAACACGCGGAAATAGAGAAAATCGATACTTACCTAAACCGAGGTATAGTGGTTAATCGATACAAATAATTAAATTCAACTACAACTTTGCTTATAACTTTCATAAAACTTCGTCTTTTTTGTTCAAATTTTTTCTAAATAATACAACTAAATGCTCCCCATATTACCCTATAGTTTTCTTATTAAATTTTCACTGTTATATTATAAATTTTCACATTTTTCATTGTTTTATAGTCGTAAATTCACAAATAAAACATAAAATCTTCTCTAACTTTGCATAAAATATGTCTTTTCTGTTCATATTTTCTTTTTATATAGTGTAACTAATTGCCCCCTGTAAGTCCAGCTAGTTTTTTTATACAATTTTCACAGTAAAATTACAAATTTTCATATAATTCGTTTTCTTAAAGTCGTATTTTCATTAAATTTTTAAATTTTTTCAAATCTGCTTTTATTTCGCTCTTTTTGCTTCTGTAAGGTCCGTCTAATGTAGAAACTGCCATCTGCACTCAAATCTGTAAAATAAAACACGCGGAAATAGAGAAAATCGATACTTACCTAAACCGAGGTATAGTGGTTAATCGATACAAATAATTAAATTCAACTACAACTTTGCTTATAACTTTCATAAAACTTCGTCTTTTTTGTTCAAATTTTTTCTAAATAATACAACTAATTGCTCCCCATATTACCCTATAGTTTTCTTATTAAATTTTCACTGTTATATTATAAATTTTCACATTTTTCATTGTTTTATAGTCGTAAATTCACAAATAAAACATAAAATCTTCTCTAACTTTGCATAAAATTTGTCTTTTCTGTTCATATTTTCTTTTTATATAGTGTAACTAATTGCCCCCTGTAATTCCAGGTAGTTTTTTTATACAATTTTCACAGTAAAATTACAAATTTTCATTTAATTCGTTTTCTTAAAGTCGTACTTTCATTAAATTTTTAAATTTTTTCAAATCTGCTTTTATTTCGCTCTTTTTGCTTCTGTAAGGTCCGTCTAGTGTAGGAACTGCCATCTGCACTCAAATCTGTAAAATAAAACACGCGGAAATAGAGAAAATCGATACTTACCTAAACCGAGGTATAGTGGTTAATCGATACAAATAATTAAATTCAACTACAACTTTGCTTATAACTTTCATAAAACTTCGTCTTTTTTGTTCAAATTTTTTCTAAATAATACAACTAAATGCTCCCCATATTACCCTATAGTTTTCTTATTAAATTTTCACTGTTATATTATAAATTTTCACATTTTTCATTGTTTTATAGTCGTAAATTCACAAATAAAACATAAAATCTTCTCTAACTTTGCATAAAATATGTCTTTTCTGTTCATATTTTCTTTTTATATAGTGTAACTAATTGCCCCCTGTAAGTCCAGCTAGTTTTTTTATACAATTTTCACAGTAAAATTACAAATTTTCATATAATTCGTTTTCTTAAAGTCGTATTTTCATTAAATTTTTAAATTTTTTCAAATCTGCTTTTATTTCGCTCTTTTTGCTTCTGTAAGGTCCGTCTAATGTAGAAACTGCCATCTGCACTCAAATCTGTAAAATAAAACACGCGGAAATAGAGAAAATCGATACTTACCTAAACCGAGGTATAGTGGTTAATCGATACAAATAATTAAATTCAACTACAACTTTGCTTATAACTTTCATAAAACTTCGTCTTTTTTGTTCAAATTTTTTCTAAATAATACAACTAATTGCTCCCCATATTACCCTATAGTTTTCTTATTAAATTTTCACTGTTATATTATAAATTTTCACATTTTTCATTGTTTTATAGTCGTAAATTCACAAATAAAACATAAAATCTTCTCTAACTTTGCATAAAATTTGTCTTTTCTGTTCATATTTTCTTTTTATATAGTGTAACTAATTGCCCCCTGTAATTCCAGGTAGTTTTTTTATACAATTTTCACAGTAAAATTACAAATTTTCATTTAATTCGTTTTCTTAAAGTCGTACTTTCATTAAATTTTTAAATTTTTTCAAATCTGCTTTTATTTCGCTCTTTTTGCTTCTGTAAGGTCCGTCTAGTGTAGGAACTGCCATCTGCACTCAAATCTGTAAAATAAAACACACGGAAATAGAGAAAATCGATACTTACCTAAACCGAGGTATAGTGGTTAATCGATACAAATAATTAAATTCAACTACAACTTTGCTTATAACTTTCATAAAACTTCGTCTTTTTTGTTCAAATTTTTTCTAAATAATACAACTAAATGCTCCCCATATTACCCTATAGTTTTCTTATTAAATTTTCACTGTTATATTATAAATTTTCACATTTTTCATTGTTTTATAGTCGTAAATTCACAAATAAAACATAAAATCTTCTCTAACTTTGCATAAAATTTGTCTTTTCTGTTCATATTTTCTTTTTATATAGTGTAACTAATTGCCCCCTGTAATTCCAGGTAGTTTTTTTATACAATTTTCACAGTAAAATTACAAATTTTCATTTAATTCGTTTTCTTAAAGTCGTACTTTCATTAAATTTTTAAATTTTTTCAAATCTGCTTTTATTTCGCTCTTTTTGCTTCTGTAAGGTCCGTCTAGTGTAGGAACTGCCATCTGCACTCAAATCTGTAAAATAAAACACGCGGAAATAGAGAAAATCGATACTTACCTAAACCGAGGTATAGTGGTTAATCGATACAAATAATTAAATTCAACTACAACTTTGCTTATAACTTTCATAAAACTTCGTCTTTTTTGTTCAAATTTTTTCTAAATAATACAACTAAATGCTCCCCATATTACCCTATAGTTTTCTTATTAAATTTTCACTGTTATATTATAAATTTTCACATTTTTCATTGTTTTATAGTCGTAAATTCACAAATAAAACATAAAATCTTCTCTAACTTTGCATAAAATTTGTCTTTTCTGTTCATATTTTCATTTTATATAGTGTAACTAATTGCCCCCTGTAATTCCAGGTAGTTTTTTTATACAATTTTCACAGTAAAATTACAAATTTTCATTTAATTCGTTTTCTTAAAGTCGTACTTTCATTAAATTTTTAAATTTTTTCAAATCTGCTTTTATTTCGCTCTTTTTGCTTCTGTAAGGTCCGTCTAGTGTAGGAACTGCCATCTGCACTCAAATCTGTAAAATAAAACACGCGGAAATAGAGAAAATCGATACTTACCTAAACCGAGGTATAGTGGTTAATCGATACAAATAATTAAATTCAACTACAACTTTGCTTATAACTTTCATAAAACTTCGTCTTTTTTGTTCAAATTTTTTCTAAATAATACAACTAATTGCTCCCCATATTACCCTATAGTTTTCTTATTAAATTTTCACTGTTATATTATAAATTTTCACATTTTTCATTGTTTTATAGTCGTAAATTCACAAATAAAACATAAAATCTTCTCTAACTTTGCATAAAATTTGTCTTTTCTGTTCATATTTTCTTTTTATATAGTGTAACTAATTGCCCCCTGTAAGTCCAGCTAGTTTTTTTATACAATTTTCACAGTAAAATTACAAATTTTCATTTAATTCGTTTTCTTAAAGTCGTACTTTCATTAAATTTTTAAATTTTTTCAAATCTGCTTTTATTTCGCTCTTTTTGCTTCTGTAAGGTCCGTCTAGTGTAGGAACTGCCATCTGCACTCAAATCTGTAAAATAAAACACGCGGAAATAGAGAAAATCGATACTTACCTAAACCGAGGTATAGTGGTTAATCGATACAAATAATTAAATTCAACTACAACTTTGCTTATAACTTTGAAAAAATTTAAAAATTTAATGAAAATTCGACTTTAAGAAAACGAATTATTCGTTTTCTTAAAGTCGAATTTTCATTAAATTTTTAAATTTTTTCAAATCTGCTTTTATTTCGCTCTTTTTGCTTCTATAAAGTCCGTCTAGTGTAGAAACTGCCATCTGCACTCAAATCTGTAAAATAAAACACGCGGAAATAGAGAAAATCGATACTTACCTAAACCGAGGTATAGTGGTTAATCGATACAAATAATTAAATTCAACTACAACTTTGCTTATTCAACTATAACTTTCATAAAACTTCGTCTTTTTTGTTCAAATTTTTTCTAAATAATACAACTAAATGCTCCTCATATTACCCTATAGTTTTCTTATTAAATTTTCACTGTTATATTATAAATTTTCACATTTTTCATTGTTTTATAGTCGTAAATTCACAAATAAAACATAAAATCTTCTCTAACTTTGCATAAAATATGTCTTTTCTGTTCATATTTTCTTTTTATATAGTGTAACTAATTGCCCCCTGTAAGTCCAGGTAGTTTTTTTATACAATTTTCACAGTAAAATTACAAATTTTCATATAATTCGTATTCTTAAAGTCGTATTTTCATTAAATTTTTAAATTTTTTCAAATCTGCTTTTATTTCGCTCTTTTTGCTTCTGTAAGGTCCGTCTAATGTAGAAACTGCCATCTGCACTCAAATCTGTAAAATAAAACACGCGGAAATAGAGAAAATCGATACTTACCTAAACCGAGGTATAGTGGTTAATCGATACAAATAATTAAATTCAACTACAACTTTGCTTATAACTTTCATAAAACTTCGTCTTTTTTGTTCAAATTTTTTCTAAATAATACAACTAATTGCTCCCCATATTACCCTATAGTGTTCTTATTAAATTTTCACTGTTATATTATAAATTTTAACATTTTTCATTGTTTTATAGTCGTAAATTCACAAATAAAACATAAAATCTTCTCTAACTTTGCATAAAATTTGTCTTTTCTGTTCATATTTTCTTTTTAAATAGTGTAACTAATTGCCCCCTGTAAGTCCAGGTAGTTTTTTTATACAATTTTCACAGTAAAATTACAAATTTTCATTTAATTCGTTTTCTTAAAGTCGTACTTTCATTAAATTTTTAAATTTTTTCAAATCTGCTTTTATTTCGCTCTTTTTGCTTCTGTAAGGTCCGTCTAGTGTAGGAACTGCCATCTGCACTCAAATCTGTAAAATAAAACACGCGGAAATAGAGAAAATCGATACTTACCTAAACCGAGGTATAGTGGTTAATCGATACAAATAATTAAATTCAACTACAACTTTGCTTATAACTTTCATAAAACTTCGTCTTTTTTGTTCAAATTTTTTCTAAATAATACAACTAAATGCTCCCCATATTACCCTATAGTTTTCTTATTAAATTTTCACTGTTATATTATAAATTTTCACATTTTTCATTGTTTTATAGTCGTAAATTCACAAATAAAACATAAAATCTTCTCTAACTTTGCATAAAATTTGTCTTTTCTGTTCATATTTTCTTTTTATATAGTGTAACTAATTGTCCCAGTAATTCCAGCTAGTTTTTGTTATACAATTTTCACAGTAAAATTACAAATTTTCATATAATTCGTTTTCTTAAAGTCGTATTTTCATTAAATTTTTTCAAATCTGCTTTTATTTCGCTCTTTTTGCTTCTGTAAGGTCCGTCTAGTGTAGAAACTGCCATCTGCACTCAAATCTGTAAAATAAAACACGCGGAAATAGAGAAAATCGATACTTCCCTAAACCGAGGTATAGTGGTTAATCGATACAAATAATTAAATTCAACTACAACTTTGCTTATAACTTTCATAAAACTTCGTCTTTTTTGTTCAAATTTTTTCTAAATAATACAACTAATTGCTCCCCATATTACCCTATAGTTTTCTTATTAAATTTTCACTGTTACATTATAAATTTTCACATTTTTCATTGTTTTATAGTCGTAAATTCACAAATAAAACATAAAATCTTCTCTAACTTTGCATAAAATTTGTCTTTTCTGTTCATATTTTCTTTTTATATAGTGTAACTAATTGCCCCCTGTAATTCCAGGTAGTTTTTTTATACAATTTTCACAGTAAAATTACAAATTTTCATTTAATTCGTTTTCTTAAAGTCGTATTTTCATTAAATTTTTAAATTTTTTCAAATCTGCTTTTATTTCGCTCCTTTTGCTTCTGTAAGGTCCGTCTAATGTAGAAACTGCCATCTGCACTCAAATCTGTAAAATAAAACACGCGGAAATAGAGAAAATCGATACTTACCTAAACCGAGGTATAGTGGTTAATCGATACAAATAATTAAATTCAACTACAACTTTGCTTATAACTTTCATAAAACTTCGTCTTTTTTGTTCAAATTTTTTCTAAATAATACAACTAAATGCTCCGCATATTACCCTATAGTTTTCTTATTAAATTTTCACTGTTATATTATAAATTTTCACATTTTTCATTGTTTTATAGTCGTAAATTCACAAATAAAACATAAAATCTTCTCTAACTTTGCATAAAATTTGTCTTTTCTGTTCATATTTTCTTTTTATATAGTGTAACTAATTGCCCCCTGTAATTCCAGGTAGTTTTTTTATACAATTTTCACAGTAAAATTACAAATTTTCATTTAATTCGTTTTCTTAAAATCGTACTTTCATTAAATTTTTAAATTTTTTCAAATCTGCTTTTATTTCGCTCTTTTTGCTTCTGTAAGGTCCGTCTAGTGTAAGAACTGCCATCTGCACTCAAATCTGTAAAATAAAACACGCGGAAATAGAGAAAATCGATACTTACCTAAACCGAGGTATAGTGGTTAATCGATACAAATAATTAAATTCAACTACAACTTTGCTTATAACTTTCATAAAACTTCGTCTTTTTTGTTCAAATTTTTTCTAAATAATACAACTAAATGCTCCCCATATTACCCTATAGTTTTCTTATTAAATTTTCACTGTTATATTATAAATTTTCACATTTTTCATTGTTTTATAGTCGTAAATTCACAAATAAAACATAAAATCTTCTCTAACTTTGCATAAAATATGTCTTTTCTGTTCATATTTTCTTTTTATATAGTGTAACTAATTGCCCCCTGTAAGTCCAGCTAGTTTTTTATACAATTTTCACAGTAAAATTACAAATTTTCATATAATTCGTTTTCTTAAAGTCGAATTTTCATTAAATTTTTAAATTTTTTCAAATCTGCTTTTATTTCGCTCTTTTTGCTTCTGTAAAGTCCGTCTAGTGTAGAAACTGCCATCTGCACTCAAATCTGTAAAATAAAACACGCGGAAATAGAGAAAATCGATACTTACCTAAACCGAGGTATAGTGGTTAATCGATACAAATAATTAAATTCAACTACAACTTTGCTTATAACTTTCATAAAACTTCGTCTTTTTTGTTCAAATTTTTTCTAAATAATACAACTAAATGCTCCCCATATTACCCTATAGTTTTCTTATTAAATTTTCACTGTTATATTATAAATTTTCACATTTTTCATTGTTTTATAGTCGTAAATTCACAAATAAAACATAAAATCTTCTCTAACTTTGCATAAAATTTGTCTTTTCTGTTCATATTTTCATTTTATATAGTGTAACTAATTGCCCTCTGTAATTCCAGGTAGTTTTTTTATACAATTTTCACAGTAAAATTACAAATTTTCATTTAATTCGTTTTCTTAAAGTCGTACTTTCATTAAATTTTTAAATTTTTTCAAATCTGCTTTTATTTCGCTGTTTTTGCTTCTGTAAGGTCCGTCTAGTGTAGGAACTGCCATCTGCACTCAAATCTGTAAAATAAAACACGCGGAAATAGAGAAAATCGATACTTACCTAAACCGAGGTATAGTGGTTAATCGATACAAATAATTAAATTCAACTACAACTTTGCTTATAACTTTCATAAAACTTCGTCTTTTTTGTTCAAATTTTTTCTAAATAATACAACTAAATGCTCCCCATATTACCCTATAGTTTTCTTATTAAATTTTCACTGTTATATTATAAATTTTCACATTTTTCATTGTTTTATAGTCGTAAATTCACAAATAAAACATAAAATCTTCTCTAACTTTGCATAAAATATGTCTTTTCTGTTCATATTTTCTTTTTATATAGTGTAACTAATTGCCCCCTGTAAGTCCAGGTAGTTTTTTTATACAATTTTCACAGTAAAATTACAAATTTTCATATAATTCGTTTTCTTAAAGTCGTATTTTCATTAAATTTTTAAATTTTTTCAAATCTGCTTTTATTTCGCTCTTTTTGCTTCTGTAAGGTCCGTCTAATGTAGAAACTGCCATCTGCACTCAAATCTGTAAAATAAAACACGCGGAAATAGAGAAAATCGATACTTACCTAAACCGAGGTATAGTGGTTAATCGATACAAATAATTAAATTCAACTACAACTTTGCTTATAACTTTCATAAAACTTCGTCTTTTTTGTTCAAATTTTTTCTAAATAATACAACTTATTGCTCCCCATATTACCCTATAGTTTTCTTATTAAATTTTCACTGTTATATTATAAATTTTCACATTTTTCATTGTTTTATAGTCGTAAATTCACAAATAAAACATAAAATCTTCTCTAACTTTGCATAAAATTTGTCTTTTCTGTTCATATTTTCTTTTTATATAGTGTAACTAATTGCCCCCTGTAAGTCCAGCTAGTTTTTTTATACAATTTTCACAGTAAAATTACAAATTTTCATTTAATTCGTTTTCTTAAAGTCGTACTTTCATTAAATTTTTAAATTTTTTCAAATCTGCTTTTATTTCGCTCTTTTTGCTTCTGTAAGGTCCGTCTAGTGTAGGAACTGCCATCTGCACTCAAATCTGTAAAATAAAACACGCGGAAATAGAGAAAATCGATACTTACCTAAACCGAGGTATAGTGGTTAATCGATACAAATAATTAAATTCAACTACAACTTTGCTTATTCAACTATAACTTTCATAAAACTTCGTCTTTTTTGTTCAAATTTTTTCTAAATAATACAACTAAATGCTCCCCATATTACCCTATAGTTTTCTTATTAAATTTTCACTGTTATATTATAAATTTTCACATTTTTCATTGTTTTATAGTCGTAAATTCACAAATAAAACATAAAATCTTCTCTAACTTTGCATAAAATATGTCTTTTCTGTTCATATTTTCTTTTTATATAGTGTAACTAATTGCCCCCTGTAAGTCCAGGTAGTTTTTTTATACAATTTTCACAGTAAAATTACAAATTTTCATATAATTCGTATTCTTAAAGTCGTATTTTCATTAAATTTTTAAATTTTTTCAAATCTGCTTTTATTTCGCTCTTTTTGCTTCTGTAAGGTCCGTCTAATGTAGAAACTGCCATCTGCACTCAAATCTGTAAAATAAAACACGCGGAAATAGAGAAAATCGATACTTACCTAAACCGAGGTATAGTGGTTAATCGATACAAATAATTAAATTCAACTACAACTTTGCTTATAACTTTCATAAAACTTCGTCTTTTTTGTTCAAATTTTTTCTAAATAATACAACTAATTGCTCCCCATATTACCCTATAGTTTTCTTATTAAATTTTCACTGTTATATTATAAATTTTCACATTTTTCATTGTTTTATAGTCGTAAATTCACAAATAAAACATAAAATCTTCTCTAACTTTGCATAAAATTTGTCTTTTCTGTTCATATTTTCTTTTTATATAGTGTAACTAATTGCCCCCTGTAAGTCCAGGTAGTTTTTTTATACAATTTTCACAGTAAAATTACAAATTTTCATCTAATTCGTTTTCTTAAAGTCGTACTTTCATTAAATTTTTAAATTTTTTCAAATCTGCTTTTATTTCGCTCTTTTTGCTTCTGTAAGGTCCGTCTAGTGTAGGAACTGCCATCTGCACTCAAATCTGTAAAATAAAACACGCGGAAATAGAGAAAATCGATACTTACCTAAACCGAGGTATAGTGGTTAATCGATACAAATAATTAAATTCAACTACAACTTTGCTTATAACTTTCATAAAACTTCGTCTTTTTTGTTCAAATTTTTTCTAAATAATACAACTAAATGCTCCCCATATTACCCTATAGTTTTCTTATTAAATTTTCACTGTTATATTATAAATTTTCACATTTTTCATTGTTTTATAGTCGTAAATTCACAAATAAAACATAAAATCTTCTCTAACTTTGCATAAAATTTGTCTTTTCTGTTCATATTTTCTTTTTATATAGTGTAACTAATTGTCCCAGTAATTCCAGCTAGTTTTTGTTATACAATTTTCACAGTAAAATTACAAATTTTCATATAATTCGTTTTCTTAAAGTCGTATTTTCATTAAATTTTTTCAAATCTGCTTTTATTTCGCTCTTTTTGCTTCTGTAAGGTCCGTCTAGTGTAGAAACTGCCATCTGCACTCAAATCTGTAAAATAAAACACGCGGAAATAGAGAAAATCGATACTTACCTAAACCGAGGTATAGTGGTTAATCGATACAAATAATTAAATTCAACTACAACTTTGCTTATAACTTTCATAAAACTTCGTCTTTTTTGTTCAAATTTTTTCTAAATAATACAACTAAATGCTCCCCATATTACCCTATAGTTTTCTTATTAAATTTTCACTGTTATATTATAAATTTTCACATTTTTCATTGTTTTATAGTCGTAAATTCACAAATAAAACATAAAATCTTCTCTAACTTTGCATAAAATATGTCTTTTCTGTTCATATTTTCTTTTTATATAGTGTAACTAATTGCCCCCTGTAAGTCCAGGTAGTTTTTTTATACAATTTTCACAGTAAAATTACAAATTTTCATATAATTCGTATTCTTAAAGTCGTATTTTCATTAAATTTTTAAATTTTTTCAAATCTGCTTTTATTTCGCTCTTTTTGCTTCTGTAAGGTCCGTCTAATGTAGAAACTGCCATCTGCACTCAAATCTGTAAAATAAAACACGCGGAAATAGAGAAAATCGATACTTACCTAAACCGAGGTATAGTGGTTAATCGATACAAATAATTAAATTCAACTACAACTTTGCTTATAACTTTCATAAAACTTCGTCTTTTTTGTTCAAATTTTTTCTAAATAATACAACTAATTGCTCCCCATATTACCCTATAGTTTTCTTATTAAATTTTCACTGTTATATTATAAATTTTTACATTTTTCATTGTTTTATAGTCGTAAATTCACAAATAAAACATAAAATCTTCTCTAACTTTGCATAAAATTTGTCTTTTCTGTTCATATTTTCTTTTTATATAGTGTAACTAATTGCCCCCTGTAAGTCCAGGTAGTTTTTTTATACAATTTTCACAGTAAAATTACAAATTTTCATTTAATTCGTTTTCTTAAAGTCGTACTTTCATTAAATTTTTAAATTTTTTCAAATCTGCTTTTATTTCGCTCTTTTTGCTTCTGTAAGGTCCGTCTAGTGTAGGAACTGCCATCTGCACTCAAATCTGTAAAATAAAACACGCGGAAATAGAGAAAATCGATACTTACCTAAACCGAGGTATAGTGGTTAATCGATACAAATAATTAAATTCAACTACAACTTTGCTTATAACTTTCATAAAACTTCGTCTTTTTTGTTCAAATTTTTTCTAAATAATACAACTAAATGCTCCCCATATTACCCTATAGTTTTCTTATTAAATTTTCACTGTTATATTATAAATTTTCACATTTTTCATTGTTTTATAGTCGTAAATTCACAAATAAAACATAAAATCTTCTCTAACTTTGCATAAAATTTGTCTTTTCTGTTCATATTTTCATTTTATATAGTGTAACTAATTGCCCCCTGTAATTCCAGGTAGTTTTCTTATACAATTTTCACAGTAAAATTACAAATTTTCATTTAATTCGTTTTCTTAAAGTCGTACTTTCATTAAATTTTTAAATTTTTTCAAATCTGCTTTTATTTCGCTCTTTTTGCTTCTGTAAGGTCCGTCTAGTGTAGGAACTGCCATCTGCACTCAAATCTGTAAAATAAAACACGCGGAAATAGAGAAAATCGATACTTACCTAAACCGAGGTATAGTGGTTAATCGATACAAATAATTAAATTCAACTACAACTTTGCTTATAACTTTCATAAAACTTCGTCTTTTTTGTTCAAATTTTTTCTAAATAATACAACTAAATGCTCCCCATATTACCCTATAGTTTTCTTATTAAATTTTCACTGTTATATTATAAATTTTCACATTTTTCATTGTTTTATAGTCGTAAATTCACAAATAAAACATAAAATCTTCTCTAACTTTGCATAAAATATGTCTTTTCTGTTCATATTTTCTTTTTATATAGTGTAACTAATTGCCCCCTGTAAGTCCAGGTAGTTTTTTTATACAATTTTCACAGTAAAATTACAAATTTTCATATAATTCGTTTTCTTAAAGTCGTATTTTCATTAAATTTTTAAATTTTTTCAAATCTGCTTTTATTTCGCTCTTTTTGCTTCTGTAAGGTCCGTCTAATGTAGAAACTGCCATCTGCACTCAAATCTGTAAAATAAAACACGCGGAAATAGAGAAAATCGATACTTACCTAAACCGAGGTATAGTGGTTAATCGATACAAATAATTAAATTCAACTACAACTTTGCTTATAACTTTCATAAAACTTCGTCTTTTTTGTTCAAATTTTTTCTAAATAATACAACTAATTGCTCCCCATATTACCCTATAGTTTTCTTATTAAATTTTCACTGTTATATTATAAATTTTCACATTTTTCATTGTTTTATAGTCGTAAATTCACAAATAAAACATAAAATCTTCTCTAACTTTGCATAAAATTTGTCTTTTCTGTTCATATTTTCTTTTTATATAGTGTAACTAATTGCCCCCTGTAATTCCAGGTAGTTTTTTTATACAATTTTCACAGTTAAATTACAAATTTTCATTTAATTCGTTTTCTTAAAGTCGTACTTTCATTAAATTTTTAAATTTTTTCAAATCTGCTTTTATTTCGCTCTTTTTGCTTCTGTAAGGTCCGTCTAGTGTAAGAACTGCCATCTGCACTCAAATCTGTAAAATAAAACACGCGGAAATAGAGAAAATCGATACTTACCTAAACCGAGGTATAGTGGTTAATCGATACAAATAATTAAATTCAACTACAACTTTGCTTATAACTTTCATAAAACTTCGTCTTTTTTGTTCAAATTTTTTCTAAATAATACAACTAAATGCTCCCCATATTACCCTATAGTTTTCTTATTAAATTTTCACTGTTATATTATAAATTTTCACATTTTTCATTGTTTTATAGTCGTAAATTCACAAATAAAACATAAAATCTTCTCTAACTTTGCATAAAATTTGTCTTTTCTGTTCATATTTTCTTTTTATATAGTGTAACTAATTGCCCCCTGTAAGTCCAGGTAGTTTTTTTATACAATTTTCACAGTAAAATTACAAATTTTCATTTAATTCGTTTTCTTAAAGTCGTACTTTCATTAAATTTTTAAATTTTTTCAAATCTGCTTTTATTTCGCTCTTTTTGCTTCTGTAAGGTCCGTCTAGTGTAGGAACTGCCATCTGCACTCAAATCTGTAAAATAAAACACGCGGAAATAGAGAAAATCGATACTTACCTAAACCGAGGTATAGTGGTTAATCGATACAAATAATTAAATTCAACTACAACTTTGCTTATAACTTTCATAAAACTTCGTCTTTTTTGTTCAAATTTTTTCTAAATAATACAACTAAATGCTCCCCATATTACCCTATAGTTTTCTTATTAAATTTTCACTGTTATATTATAAATTTTCACATTTTTCATTGTTTTATAGTCGTAAATTCACAAATAAAACATAAAATCTTCTCTAACTTTGCATAAAATATGTCTTTTCTGTTCATATTTTCTTTTTATATAGTGTAACTAATTGCCCCCTGTAAGTCCAGCTAGTTTTTTATACAATTTTCACAGTAAAATTACAAATTTTCATATAATTCGTTTTCTTAAAGTCGAATTTTCATTAAATTTTTAAATTTTTTCAAATCTGCTTTTATTTCGCTCTTTTTGCTTCTGTAAAGTCCGTCTAGTGTAGAAACTGCCATCTGCGCTCAAATCTGTAAAATAAAACACGCGGAAATAGAGAAAATCGATACTTACCTAAACCGAGGTATAGTGGTTAATCGATACAAATAATTAAATTCAACTACAACTTTGCTTATAACTTTCATAAAACTTCGTCTTTTTTGTTCAAATTTTTTCTAAATAATACAACTAAATGCTCCCCATATTACCCTATAGTTTTCTTATTAAATTTTCACTGTTATATTATAAATTTTCACATTTTTCATTGTTTTATAGTCGTAAATTCACAAATAAAACATAAAATCTTCTCTAACTTTGCATAAAATTTGTCTTTTCTGTTCATATTTTCTTTTTATATAGTGTAACTAATTGCCCCCTGTAAGTCCAGGTAGTTTTTTTATACAATTTTCACAGTAAAATTACAAATTTTCATTTAATTCGTTTTCTTAAAGTCGTACTTTCATTAAATTTTTAAATTTTTTCAAATCTGCTTTTATTTCGCTCTTTTTGCTTCTGTAAGGTCCGTCTAGTGTAGGAACTGCCATCTGCACTCAAATCTGTAAAATAAAACACGCGGAAATAGAGAAAATCGATACTTACCTAAACTGAGGTATAGTGGTTAATCGATACAAATAATTAAATTCAACTACAACTTTGCTTATAACTTTCATAAAACTTCGTCTTTTTTGTTCAAATTTTTTCTAAATAATACAACTAAATGCTCCCCATATTACCCTATAGTTTTCTTATTAAATTTTCACTGTTATATTATAAATTTTCACATTTTTCATTGTTTTATAGTCGTAAATTCACAAATAAAACATAAAATCTTCTCTAACTTTGCATAAAATTTGTCTTTTCTGTTCATATTTTCATTTTATATAGTGTAACTAATTGCCCCCTGTAATTCCAGGTAGTTTTTTTATACAATTTTCACAGTAAAATTACAAATTTTCATTTAATTCGTTTTCTTAAAGTCGTACTTTCATTAAATTTTTAAATTTTTTCAAATCTGCTTTTATTTCGCTCTTTTTGCTTCTGTAAGGTCCGTCTAGTGTAGGAACTGCCATCTGCACTCAAATCTGTAAAATAAAACACGCGGAAATAGAGAAAATCGATACTTACCTAAACCGAGGTATAGTGGTTAATCGATACAAATAATTAAATTCAACTACAACTTTGCTTATAACTTTCATAAAACTTCGTCTTTTTTGTTCAAATTTTTTCTAAATAATACAACTAAATGCTCCCCATATTACCCTATAGTTTTCTTATTAAATTTTCACTGTTATATTATAAATTTTCACATTTTTCATTGTTTTATAGTCGTAAATTCACAAATAAAACATAAAATCTTCTCTAACTTTGCATAAAATATGTCTTTTCTGTTCATATTTTCTTTTTATATAGTGTAACTAATTGCCCCCTGTAAGTCCAGGTAGTTTTTTTATACAATTTTCACAGTAAAATTACAAATTTTCATATAATTCGTTTTCTTAAAGTCGTATTTTCATTAAATTTTTAAATTTTTTCAAATCTGCTTTTATTTCGCTCTTTTTGCTTCTGTAAGGTCCGTCTAATGTAGAAACTGCCATCTGCACTCAAATCTGTAAAATAAAACACGCGGAAATAGAGAAAATCGATACTTACCTAAACCGAGGTATAGTGGTTAATCGATACAAATAATTAAATTCAACTACAACTTTGCTTATAACTTTCATAAAACTTCGTCTTTTTTGTTCAAATTTTTTCTAAATAATACAACTAATTGCTCCCCATATTACCCTATAGTTTTCTTATTAAATTTTCACTGTTATATTATAAATTTTCACATTTTTCATTGTTTTATAGTCGTAAATTCACAAATAAAACATAAAATCTTCTCTAACTTTGCATAAAATTTGTCTTTTCTGTTCATATTTTCTTTTTATATAGTGTAACTAATTGCCCCCTGTAATTCCAGGTAGTTTTTTTATACAATTTTCACAGTTAAATTACAAATTTTCATTTAATTCGTTTTCTTAAAGTCGTACTTTCATTAAATTTTTAAATTTTTTCAAATCTGCTTTTATTTCGCTCTTTTTGCTTCTGTAAGGTCCGTCTAGTGTAAGAACTGCCATCTGCACTCAAATCTGTAAAATAAAACACGCGGAAATAGAGAAAATCGATACTTACCTAAACCGAGGTATAGTGGTTAATCGATACAAATAATTAAATTCAACTACAACTTTGCTTATAACTTTCATAAAACTTCGTCTTTTTTGTTCAAATTTTTTCTAAATAATACAACTAAATGCTCCCCATATTACCCTATAGTTTTCTTATTAAATTTTCACTGTTATATTATAAATTTTCACATTTTTCATTGTTTTATAGTCGTAAATTCACAAATAAAACATAAAATCTTCTCTAACTTTGCATAAAATTTGTCTTTTCTGTTCATATTTTCTTTTTATATAGTGTAACTAATTGCCCCCTGTAAGTCCAGGTAGTTTTTTTATACAATTTTCACAGTAAAATTACAAATTTTCATTTAATTCGTTTTCTTAAAGTCGTACTTTCATTAAATTTTTAAATTTTTTCAAATCTGCTTTTATTTCGCTCTTTTTGCTTCTGTAAGGTCCGTCTAGTGTAGGAACTGCCATCTGCACTCAAATCTGTAAAATAAAACACGCGGAAATAGAGAAAATCGATACTTACCTAAACCGAGGTATAGTGGTTAATCGATACAAATAATTAAATTCAACTACAACTTTGCTTATAACTTTCATAAAACTTCGTCTTTTTTGTTCAAATTTTTTCTAAATAATACAACTAAATGCTCCCCATATTACCCTATAGTTTTCTTATTAAATTTTCACTGTTATATTATAAATTTTCACATTTTTCATTGTTTTATAGTCGTAAATTCACAAATAAAACATAAAATCTTCTCTAACTTTGCATAAAATATGTCTTTTCTGTTCATATTTTCTTTTTATATAGTGTAACTAATTGCCCCCTGTAAGTCCAGCTAGTTTTTTATACAATTTTCACAGTAAAATTACAAATTTTCATATAATTCGTTTTCTTAAAGTCGAATTTTCATTAAATTTTTAAATTTTTTCAAATCTGCTTTTATTTCGCTCTTTTTGCTTCTGTAAAGTCCGTCTAGTGTAGAAACTGCCATCTGCGCTCAAATCTGTAAAATAAAACACGCGGAAATAGAGAAAATCGATACTTACCTAAACCGAGGTATAGTGGTTAATCGATACAAATAATTAAATTCAACTACAACTTTGCTTATAACTTTCATAAAACTTCGTCTTTTTTGTTCAAATTTTTTCTAAATAATACAACTAAATGCTCCCCATATTACCCTATAGTTTTCTTATTAAATTTTCACTGTTATATTATAAATTTTCACATTTTTCATTGTTTTATAGTCGTAAATTCACAAATAAAACATAAAATCTTCTCTAACTTTGCATAAAATATGTCTTTTCTGTTCATATTTTCTTTTTATATAGTGTAACTAATTGCCCCCTGTAAGTCCAGGTAGTTTTTTTATACAATTTTCACAGTAAAATTACAAATTTTCATATAATTCGTATTCTTAAAGTCGTATTTTCATTAAATTTTTAAATTTTTTCAAATCTGCTTTTATTTCGCTCTTTTTGCTTCTGTAAGGTCCGTCTAATGTAGAAACTGCCATCTGCACTCAAATCTGTAAAATAAAACACGCGGAAATAGAGAAAATCGATACTTACCTAAACCGAGGTATAGTGGTTAATCGATACAAATAATTAAATTCAACTACAACTTTGCTTATAACTTTCATAAAACTTCGTCTTTTTTGTTCAAATTTTTTCTAAATAATACAACTAATTGCTCCCCATATTACCCTATAGTTTTCTTATTAAATTTTCACTGTTATATTATAAATTTTTACATTTTTCATTGTTTTATAGTCGTAAATTCACAAATAAAACATAAAATCTTCTCTAACTTTGCATAAAATTTGTCTTTTCTGTTCATATTTTCTTTTTATATAGTGTAACTAATTGCCCCCTGTAAGTCCAGGTAGTTTTTTTATACAATTTTCACAGTAAAATTACAAATTTTCATTTAATTCGTTTTCTTAAAGTCGTACTTTCATTAAATTTTTAAATTTTTTCAAATCTGCTTTTATTTCGCTCTTTTTGCTTCTGTAAGGTCCGTCTAGTGTAGGAACTGCCATCTGAACTCAAATCTGTAAAATAAAACACGCGGAAATAGAGAAAATCGATACTTACCTAAACCGAGGTATAGTGGTTAATCGATACAAATAATTAAATTCAACTACAACTTTGCTTATAACTTTCATAAAACTTCGTCTTTTTTGTTCAAATTTTTTCTAAATAATACAACTAAATGCTCCCCATATTACCCTATAGTTTTCTTATTAAATTTTCACTGTTATATTATAAATTTTCACATTTTTCATTGTTTTATAGTCGTAAATTCACAAATAAAACATAAAATCTTCTCTAACTTTGCATAAAATTTGTCTTTTCTGTTCATATTTTCATTTTATATAGTGTAACTAATTGCCCCCTGTAATTCCAGGTAGTTTTTTTATACAATTTTCACAGTAAAATTACAAATTTTCATTTAATTCGTTTTCTTAAAGTCGTACTTTCATTAAATTTTTAAATTTTTTCAAATCTGCTTTTATTTCGCTCTTTTTGCTTCTGTAAGGTCCGTCTAGTGTAGGAACTGCCATCTGCACTCAAATCTGTAAAATAAAACACGCGGAAATAGAGAAAATCGATACTTACCTAAACCGAGGTATAGTGGTTAATCGATACAAATAATTAAATTCAACTACAACTTTGCTTATAACTTTCATAAAACTTCGTCTTTTTTGTTCAAATTTTTTCTAAATAATACAACTAAATGCTCCCCATATTACCCTATAGTTTTCTTATTAAATTTTCACTGTTATATTATAAATTTTCACATTTTTCATTGTTTTATAGTCGTAAATTCACAAATAAAACATAAAATCTTCTCTAACTTTGCATAAAATATGTCTTTTCTGTTCATATTTTCTTTTTATATAGTGTAACTAATTGCCCCCTGTAAGTCCAGGTAGTTTTTTTATACAATTTTCACAGTAAAATTACAAATTTTCATATAATTCGTTTTCTTAAAGTCGTATTTTCATTAAATTTTTAAATTTTTTCAAATCTGCTTTTATTTCGCTCTTTTTGCTTCTGTAAGGTCCGTCTAATGTAGAAACTGCCATCTGCACTCAAATCTGTAAAATAAAACACGCGGAAATAGAGAAAATCGATACTTACCTAAACCGAGGTATAGTGGTTAATCGATACAAATAATTAAATTCAACTACAACTTTGCTTATAACTTTCATAAAACTTCGTCTTTTTTGTTCAAATTTTTTCTAAATAATACAACTAATTGCTCCCCATATTACCCTATAGTTTTCTTATTAAATTTTCACTGTTATATTATAAATTTTCACATTTTTCATTGTTTTATAGTCGTAAATTCACAAATAAAACATAAAATCTTCTCTAACTTTGCATAAAATTTGTCTTTTCTGTTCATATTTTCTTTTTATATAGTGTAACTAATTGCCCCCTGTAAGTCCAGCTAGTTTTTTTATACAATTTTCACAGTAAAATTACAAATTTTCATATAATTCGTTTTCTTAAAGTCGAATTTTCATTAAATTTTTAAATTTTTTCAAATCTGCTTTTATTTCGCTCTTTTTGCTTCTGTAAAGTCCGTCTAGTGTAGAAACTGCCATCTGCACTCAAATCTGTAAAATAAAACACGCGGAAATAGAGAAAATCGATACTTACCTAAACCGAGGTATAGTGGTTAATCGATACAAATAATTAAATTCAACTACAACTTTGCTTATTCAACTATAACTTTCATAAAACTTCGTCTTTTTTGTTCAAATTTTTTCTAAATAATACAACTAAATGCTCCCCATATTACCCTATAGTTTTCTTATTAAATTTTCACTGTTATATTATAAATTTTCACATTTTTCATTGTTTTATAGTCGTAAATTCACAAATAAAACATAAAATCTTCTCTAACTTTGCATAAAATATGTCTTTTCTGTTCATATTTTCTTTTTATATAGTGTAACTAATTGCCCCCTGTAAGTCCAGGTAGTTTTTTTATACAATTTTCACAGTAAAATTACAAATTTTCATATAATTCGTATTCTTAAAGTCGTATTTTCATTAAATTTTTAAATTTTTTCAAACCTGCTTTTATTTCGCTCTTTTTGCTTCTGTAAGGTCCGTCTAATGTAGAAACTGCCATCTGCACTCAAATCTGTAAAATAAAACACGCGGAAATAGAGAAAATCGATACTTACCTAAACCGAGGTATAGTGGTTAATCGATACAAATAATTAAATTCAACTACAACTTTGCTTATAACTTTCATAAAACTTCGTCTTTTTTGTTCAAATTTTTTCTAAATAATACAACTAATTGCTCCCCATATTACCCTATAGTTTTCTTATTAAATTTTCACTGTTATATTATAAATTTTCACATTTTTCATTGTTTTATAGTCGTAAATTCACAAATAAAACATAAAATCTTCTCTAACTTTGCATAAAATTTGTCTTTTCTGTTCATATTTTCTTTTTATATAGTGTAACTAATTGCCCCCTGTAAGTCCAGGTAGTTTTTTTATACAATTTTCACAGTAAAATTACAAATTTTCATTTAATTCGTTTTCTTAAAGTCGTACTTTCATTAAATTTTTAAATTTTTTCAAATCTGCTTTTATTTCGCTCTTTTTGCTTCTGTAAGGTCCGTCTAGTGTAGGAACTGCCATCTGCACTCAAATCTGTAAAATAAAACACGCGGAAATAGAGAAAATCGATACTTACCTAAACCGAGGTATAGTGGTTAATCGATACAAATAATTAAATTCAACTACAACTTTGCTTATAACTTTCATAAAACTTCGTCTTTTTTGTTCAAATTTTTTCTAAATAATACAACTAAATGCTCCCCATATTACCCTATAGTTTTCTTATTAAATTTTCACTGTTATATTATAAATTTTCACATTTTTCATTGTTTTATAGTCGTAAATTCACAAATAAAACATAAAATCTTCTCTAACTTTGCATAAAATTTGTCTTTTCTGTTCATATTTTCTTTTTATATAGTGTAACTAATTGTCCCAGTAATTCCAGCTAGTTTTTGTTATACAATTTTCACAGTAAAATTACAAATTTTCATAAAATTCGTTTTCTTAAAGTCGTATTTTCATTAAATTTTTTCAAATCTGCTTTTATTTCGCTCTTTTTGCTTCTGTAAGGTCCGTCTAGTGTAGAAACTGCCATCTGCACTCAAATCTGTAAAATAAAACACGCGGAAATAGAGAAAATCGATACTTACCTAAACCGAGGTATAGTGGTTAATCGATACAAATAATTAAATTCAACTACAACTTTGCTTATAACTTTCATAAAACTTCGTCTTTTTTGTTCAAATTTTTTCTAAATAATACAACTAAATGCTCCCCATATTACCCTATAGTTTTCTTATTAAATTTTCACTGTTATATTATAAATTTTCACATTTTTCATTGTTTTATAGTCGTAAATTCACAAATAAAACATAAAATCTTCTCTAACTTTGCATAAAATATGTCTTTTCTGTTCATATTTTCTTTTTATATAGTGTAACTAATTGCCCCCTGTAAGTCCAGGTAGTTTTTTTATACAATTTTCACAGTAAAATTACAAATTTTCATATAATTCGTATTCTTAAAGTCGTATTTTCATTAAATTTTTAAATTTTTTCAAATCTGCTTTTATTTCGCTCTTTTTGCTTCTGTAAGGTCCGTCTAATGTAGAAACTGCCATCTGCACTCAAATCTGTAAAATAAAACACGCGGAAATAGAGAAAATCGATACTTACCTAAACCGAGGTATAGTGGTTAATCGATACAAATAATTAAATTCAACTACAACTTTGCTTATAACTTTCATAAAACTTCGTCTTTTTTGTTCAAATTTTTTCTAAATAATACAACTAATTGCTCCCCATATTACCCTATAGTTTTCTTATTAAATTTTCACTGTTATATTATAAATTTTTACATTTTTCATTGTTTTATAGTCGTAAATTCACAAATAAAACATAAAATCTTCTCTAACTTTGCATAAAATTTGTCTTTTCTGTTCATATTTTCTTTTTATATAGTGTAACTAATTGCCCCCTGTAAGTCCAGGTAGTTTTTTTATACAATTTTCACAGTAAAATTACAAATTTTCATTTAATTCGTTTTCTTAAAGTCGTACTTTCATTAAATTTTTAAATTTTTTCAAATCTGCTTTTATTTCGCTCTTTTTGCTTCTGTAAGGTCCGTCTAGTGTAGGAACTGCCATCTGAACTCAAATCTGTAAAATAAAACACGCGGAAATAGAGAAAATCGATACTTACCTAAACCGAGGTATAGTGGTTAATCGATACAAATAATTAAATTCAACTACAACTTTGCTTATAACTTTCATAAAACTTCGTCTTTTTTGTTCAAATTTTTTCTAAATAATACAACTAAATGCTCCCCATATTACCCTATAGTTTTCTTATTAAATTTTCACTGTTATATTATAAATTTTCACATTTTTCATTGTTTTATAGTCGTAAATTCACAAATAAAACATAAAATCTTCTCTAACTTTGCATAAAATTTGTCTTTTCTGTTCATATTTTCATTTTATATAGTGTAACTAATTGCCCCCTGTAATTCCAGGTAGTTTTTTTATACAATTTTCACAGTAAAATTACAAATTTTCATTTAATTCGTTTTCTTAAAGTCGTACTTTCATTAAATTTTTAAATTTTTTCAAATCTGCTTTTATTTCGCTCTTTTTGCTTCTGTAAGGTCCGTCTAGTGTAGGAACTGCCAACTGCACTCAAATCTGTAAAATAAAACACGCGGAAATAGAGAAAATCGATACTTACCTAAACCGAGGTATAGTGGTTAATCGATACAAATAATTAAATTCAACTACAACTTTGCTTATAACTTTCATAAAACTTCGTCTTTTTTGTTCAAATTTTTTCTAAATAATACAACTAAATGCTCCCCATATTACCCTATAGTTTTCTTATTAAATTTTCACTGTTATATTATAAATTTTCACATTTTTCATTGTTTTATAGTCGTAAATTCACAAATAAAACATAAAATCTTCTCTAACTTTGCATAAAATATGTCTTTTCTGTTCATATTTTCTTTTTATATAGTGTAACTAATTGCCCCCTGTAAGTCCAGGTAGTTTTTTTATACAATTTTCACAGTAAAATTACAAATTTTCATATAATTCGTTTTCTTAAAGTCGTATTTTCATTAAATTTTTAAATTTTTTCAAATCTGCTTTTATTTCGCTCTTTTTGCTTCTGTAAGGTCCGTCTAATGTAGAAACTGCCATCTGCACTCAAATCTGTAAAATAAAACACGCGGAAATAGAGAAAATCGATACTTACCTAAACCGAGGTATAGTGGTTAATCGATACAAATAATTAAATTCAACTACAACTTTGCTTATAACTTTCATAAAACTTCGTCTTTTTTGTTCAAATTTTTTCTAAATAATACAACTAATTGCTCCCCATATTACCCTATAGTTTTCTTATTAAATTTTCACTGTTATATTATAAATTTTCACATTTTTCATTGTTTTATAGTCGTAAATTCACAAATAAAACATAAAATCTTCTCTAACTTTGCATAAAATTTGTCTTTTCTGTTCATATTTTCTTTTTATATAGTGTAACTAATTGCCCCCTGTAAGTCCAGCTAGTTTTTTTATACAATTTTCACAGTAAAATTACAAATTTTCATATAATTCGTTTTCTTAAAGTCGAATTTTCATTAAATTTTTAAATTTTTTCAAATCTGCTTTTATTTCGCTCTTTTTGCTTCTGTAAAGTCCGTCTAGTGTAGAAACTGCCATCTGCACTCAAATCTGTAAAATAAAACACGCGGAAATAGAGAAAATCGATACTTACCTAAACCGAGGTATAGTGGTTAATCGATACAAATAATTAAATTCAACTACAACTTTGCTTATTCAACTATAACTTTCATAAAACTTCGTCTTTTTTGTTCAAATTTTTTCTAAATAATACAACTAAATGCTCCCCATATTACCCTATAGTTTTCTTATTAAATTTTCACTGTTATATTATAAATTTTCACATTTTTCATTGTTTTATAGTCGTAAATTCACAAATAAAACATAAAATCTTCTCTAACTTTGCATAAAATATGTCTTTTCTGTTCATATTTTCTTTTTATATAGTGTAACTAATTGCCCCCTGTAAGTCCAGGTAGTTTTTTTATACAATTTTCACAGTAAAATTACAAATTTTCATATAATTCGTATTCTTAAAGTCGTATTTTCATTAAATTTTTAAATTTTTTCAAATCTGCTTTTATTTCGCTCTTTTTGCTTCTGTAAGGTCCGTCTAATGTAGAAACTGCCATCTGCACTCAAATCTGTAAAATAAAACACGCGGAAATAGAGAAAATCGATACTTACCTAAACCGAGGTATAGTGGTTAATCGATACAAATAATTAAATTCAACTACAACTTTGCTTATAACTTTCATAAAACTTCGTCTTTTTTGTTCAAATTTTTTCTAAATAATACAACTAATTGCTCCCCATATTACCCTATAGTTTTCTTATTAAATTTTCACTGTTATATTATAAATTTTCACATTTTTCATTGTTTTATAGTCGTAAATTCACAAATAAAACATAAAATCTTCTCTAACTTTGCATAAAATTTGTCTTTTCTGTTCATATTTTCTTTTTATATAGTGTAACTAATTGCCCCCTGTAAGTCCAGGTAGTTTTTTTATACAATTTTCACAGTAAAATTACAAATTTTCATATAATTCGTTTTCTTAAAGTCGTATTTTCATTAAATTTTTAAATTTTTTCAAATCTGCTTTTATTTCGCTCTTTTTGCTTCTGTAAGGTCCGTCTAGTGTAGGAACTGCCATCTGAACTCAAATCTGTAAAATAAAACACGCGGAAATAGAGAAAATCGATACTTACCTAAACCGAGGTATAGTGGTTAATCGATACAAATAATTAAATTCAACTACAACTTTGCTTATAACTTTCATAAAACTTCGTCTTTTTTGTTCAAATTTTTTCTAAATAATACAACTAAATGCTCCCCATATTACCCTATAGTTTTCTTATTAAATTTTCACTGTTATATTATAAATTTTCACATTTTTCATTGTTTTATAGTCGTAAATTCACAAATAAAACATAAAATCTTCTCTAACTTTGCATAAAATATGTCTTTTCTGTTCATATTTTCTTTTTATATAGTGTAACTAATTGCCCCCTGTAAGTCCAGCTAGTTTTTTATACAATTTTCACAGTAAAATTACAAATTTTCATATAATTCGTTTTCTTAAAGTCGAATTTTCATTAAATTTTTAAATTTTTTCAAATCTGCTTTTATTTCGCTCTTTTTGCTTCTGTAAAGTCCGTCTAGTGTAGAAACTGCCATCTGCACTCAAATCTGTAAAATAAAACACGCGGAAATAGAGAAAATCGATACTTACCTAAACCGAGGTATAGTGGTTAATCGATACAAATAATTAAATTCAACTACAACTTTGCTTATAACTTTCATAAAACTTCGTCTTTTTTGTTCAAATTTTTTCTAAATAATACAACTAAATGCTCCCCATATTACCCTATAGTTTTCTTATTAAATTTTCACTGTTATATTATAAATTTTCACATTTTTCATTGTTTTATAGTCGTAAATTCACAAATAAAACATAAAATCTTCTCTAACTTTGCATAAAATTTGTCTTTTCTGTTCATATTTTCTTTTTATATAGTGTAACTAATTGCCCCCTGTAAGTCCAGGTAGTTTTTTTATACAATTTTCACAGTAAAATTACAAATTTTCATTTAATTCGTTTTCTTAAAGTCGTACTTTCATTAAATTTTTAAATTTTTTCAAATCTGCTTTTATTTCGCTCTTTTTGCTTCTGTAAGGTCCGTCTAGTGTAGGAACTGCCATCTGCACTCAAATCTGTAAAATAAAACACGCGGAAATAGAGAAAATCGATACTTACCTAAACCGAGGTATAGTGGTTAATCGATACAAATAATTAAATTCAACTACAACTTTGCTTATAACTTTCATAAAACTTCGTCTTTTTTGTTCAAATTTTTTCTAAATAATACAACTAAATGCTCCCCATATTACCCTATAGTTTTCTTATTAAATTTTCACTGTTATATTATAAATTTTCACATTTTTCATTGTTTTATAGTCGTAAATTCACAAATAAAACATAAAATCTTCTCTAACTTTGCATAAAATTTGTCTTTTCTGTTCATATTTTCTTTTTATATAGTGTAACTAATTGTCCCAGTAATTCCAGCTAGTTTTTGTTATACAATTTTCACAGTAAAATTACAAATTTTCATATAATTCGTTTTCTTAAAGTCGTATTTTCATTAAATTTTTTCAAATCTGCTTTTATTTCGCTCTTTTTGCTTCTGTAAGGTCCGTCTAGTGTAGAAACTGCCATCTGCACTCAAATCTGTAAAATAAAACACGCGGAAATAGAGAAAATCGATACTTACCTAAACCGAGGTATAGTGGTTAATCGATACAAATAATTAAATTCAACTACAACTTTGCTTATAACTTTCATAAAACTTCGTCTTTTTTGTTCAAATTTTTTCTAAATAATACAACTAAATGCTCCCCATATTACCCTATAGTTTTCTTATTAAATTTTCACTGTTATATTATAAATTTTCACATTTTTCATTGTTTTATAGTCGTAAATTCACAAATAAAACATAAAATCTTCTCTAACTTTGCATAAAATATGTCTTTTCTGTTCATATTTTCTTTTTATATAGTGTAACTAATTGCCCCCTGTAAGTCCAGGTAGTTTTTTTATACAATTTTCACAGTAAAATTACAAATTTTCATATAATTCGTATTCTTAAAGTCGTATTTTCATTAAATTTTTAAATTTTTTCAAATCTGCTTTTATTTCGCTCTTTTTGCTTCTGTAAGGTCCGTCTAATGTAGAAACTGCCATCTGCACTCAAATCTGTAAAATAAAACACGCGGAAATAGAGAAAATCGATACTTACCTAAACCGAGGTATAGTGGTTAATCGATACAAATAATTAAATTCAACTACAACTTTGCTTATAACTTTCATAAAACTTCGTCTTTTTTGTTCAAATTTTTTCTAAATAATACAACTAATTGCTCCCCATATTACCCTATAGTTTTCTTATTAAATTTTCACTGTTATATTATAAATTTTTACATTTTTCATTGTTTTATAGTCGTAAATTCACAAATAAAACATAAAATCTTCTCTAACTTTGCATAAAATTTGTCTTTTCTGTTCATATTTTCTTTTTATATAGTGTAACTAATTGCCCCCTGTAAGTCCAGGTAGTTTTTTTATACAATTTTCACAGTAAAATTACAAATTTTCATTTAATTCGTTTTCTTAAAGTCGTACTTTCATTAAATTTTTAAATTTTTTCAAATCTGCTTTTATTTCGCTCTTTTTGCTTCTGTAAGGTCCGTCTAGTGTAGGAACTGCCATCTGCACTCAAATCTGTAAAATAAAACACGCGGAAATAGAGAAAATCGATACTTACCTAAACCGAGGTATAGTGGTTAATCGATACAAATAATTAAATTCAACTACAACTTTGCTTATAACTTTCATAAAACTTCGTCTTTTTTTGTTCAAATTTTTTCTAAATAATACAACTAAATGCTCCCCATATTACCCTATAGTTTTCTTATTAAATTTTCACTGTTATATTATAAATTTTCACATTTTTCATTGTTTTATAGTCGTAAATTCACAAATAAAACATAAAATCTTCTCTAACTTTGCATAAAATTTGTCTTTTCTGTTCATATTTTCATTTTATATAGTGTAACTAATTGCCCCCTGTAATTCCAGGTAGTTTTTTTATACAATTTTCACAGTAAAATTACAAATTTTCATTTAATTCGTTTTCTTAAAGTCGTACTTTCATTAAATTTTTAAATTTTTTCAAATCTGCTTTTATTTCGCTCTTTTTGCTTCTGTAAGGTCCGTCTAGTGTAGGAACTGCCATCTGCACTCAAATCTGTAAAATAAAACACGCGGAAATAGAGAAAATCGATACTTACCTAAACCGAGGTATAGTGGTTAATCGATACAAATAATTAAATTCAACTACAACTTTGCTTATAACTTTCATAAAACTTCGTCTTTTTTGTTCAAATTTTTTCTAAATAATACAACTAAATGCTCCCCATATTACCCTATAGTTTTCTTATTAAATTTTCACTGTTATATTATAAATTTTCACATTTTTCATTGTTTTATAGTCGTAAATTCACAAATAAAACATAAAATCTTCTCTAACTTTGCATAAAATATGTCTTTTCTGTTCATATTTTCTTTTTATATAGTGTAACTAATTGCCCCCTGTAAGTCCAGGTAGTTTTTTTATACAATTTTCACAGTAAAATTACAAATTTTCATATAATTCGTTTTCTTAAAGTCGTATTTTCATTAAATTTTTAAATTTTTTCAAATCTGCTTTTATTTCGCTCTTTTTGCTTCTGTAAGGTCCGTCTAATGTAGAAACTGCCATCTGCACTCAAATCTGTAAAATAAAACACGCGGAAATAGAGAAAATCGATACTTACCTAAACCGAGGTATAGTGGTTAATCGATACAAATAATTAAATTCAACTACAACTTTGCTTATAACTTTCATAAAACTTCGTCTTTTTTGTTCAAATTTTTTCTAAATAATACAACTAATTGCTCCCCATATTACCCTATAGTTTTCTTATTAAATTTTCACTGTTATATTATAAATTTTCACATTTTTCATTGTTTTATAGTCGTAAATTCACAAATAAAACATAAAATCTTCTCTAACTTTGCATAAAATTTGTCTTTTCTGTTCATATTTTCTTTTTATATAGTGTAACTAATTGCCCCCTGTAAGTCCAGCTAGTTTTTTTATACAATTTTCACAGTAAAATTACAAATTTTCATATAATTCGTTTTCTTAAAGTCGAATTTTCATTAAATTTTTAAATTTTTTCAAATCTGCTTTTATTTCGCTCTTTTTGCTTCTGTAAAGTCCGTCTAGTGTAGAAACTGCCATCTGCACTCAAATCTGTAAAATAAAACACGCGGAAATAGAGAAAATCGATACTTACCTAAACCGAGGTATAGTGGTTAATCGATACAAATAATTAAATTCAACTACAACTTTGCTTATAACTTTCATAAAACTTCGTCTTTTTTGTTCAAATTTTTTCTAAATAATACAACTAAATGCTCCCCATATTACCCTATAGTTTTCTTATTAAATTTTCACTGTTATATTATAAATTTTCACATTTTTCATTGTTTTATAGTCGTAAATTCACAAATAAAACATAAAATCTTCTCTAACTTTGCATAAAATATGTCTTTTCTGTTCATATTTTCTTTTTATATAGTGTAACTAATTGCCCCCTGTAAGTCCAGGTAGTTTTTTTATACAATTTTCACAGTAAAATTACAAATTTTCATATAATTCGTATTCTTAAAGTCGTATTTTCATTAAATTTTTAAATTTTTTCAAATCTGCTTTTATTTCGCTGTTTTTGCTTCTGTAAGGTCCGTCTAATGTAGAAACTGCCATCTGCACTCAAATCTGTAAAATAAAACACGCGGAAATAGAGAAAATCGATACTTACCTAAACCGAGGTATAGTGGTTAATCGATACAAATAATTAAATTCAACTACAACTTTGCTTATAACTTTCATAAAACTTCGTCTTTTTTGTTCAAATTTTTTCTAAATAATACAAATAATTGCTCCCCATATTACCCTATAGTTTTCTTATTAAATTTTACTGTTATATTATAAATTTTCACATTTTTCATTGTTTTATAGTCGTAAATTCACAAATAAAACATAAAATCTTCTCTAACTTTGCATAAAATTTGTCTTTTCTGTTCATATTTTCTTTTTATATAGTGTAACTAATTGTCCCAGTAATTCCAGCTAGTTTTTGTTATACAATTTTCACAGTAAAATTACAAATTTTCATATAATTCGTTTTCTTAAAGTCGTATTTTCATTAAATTTTTTCAAATCTGCTTTTATTTCGCTCTTTTTGCTTCTGTAAGGTCCGTCTAGTGTAGAAACTGCCATCTGCACTCAAATCTGTAAAATAAAACACGCGGAAATAGAGAAAATCGATACTTACCTAAACCGAGGTATAGTGGTTAATCGATACAAATAATTAAATTCAACTACAACTTTGCTTATAACTTTCATAAAACTTCGTCTTTTTTGTTCAAATTTTTTCTAAATAATACAACTAATTGCTCCCCATATTACCCTATAGTTTTCTTATTAAATTTTCACTGTTATATTATAAATTTTCACATTTTTCATTGTTTTATAGTCGTAAATTCACAAATAAAACAAAATCTTCTCTAACTTTGCATAAAATTTGTCTTTTCTGTTCATATTTTCTTTTTATATAGTGTAACTAATTGCCCCCTGTAATTCCAGGTAGTTTTTTTATACAATTTTCACAGTAAAATTACAAATTTTCATTTAATTCGTTTTCTTAAAGTCGTATTTTCATTAAATTTTTAAATTTTTTCAAATCTGCTTTTATTTCGCTCTTTTTGCTTCTGTAAGGTCCGTCTAATGTAGAAACTGCCATCTGCACTCAAATCTGTAAAATAAAACACGCGGAAATAGAGAAAATCGATACTTACCTAAACCGAGGTATAGTGGTTAATCGATACAAATAATTAAATTCAACTACAACTTTGCTTATAACTTTCATAAAACTTCGTCTTTTTTGTTCAAATTTTTTCTAAATAATACAACTAATTGCTCCCCATATTACCCTATAGTTTTCTTATTAAATTTTCACTGTTATATTATAAATTTTCACATTTTTCATTGTTTTATAGTCGTAAATTCACAAATAAAACATAAAATCTTCTCTAACTTTGCATAAAATTTGTCTTTTCTGTTCATATTTTCTTTTTATATAGTGTAACTAATTGCCCCCTGTAATTCCAGGTAGTTTTTTTATACAATTTTCACAGTAAAATTACAAATTTTCATTTAATTCGTTTTCTTAAAGTCGTACTTTCATTAAATTTTTAAATTTTTTCAAATCTGCTTTTATTTCGCTCTTTTTGCTTCTGTAAGGTCCGTCTAGTGTAAGAACTGCCATCTGCACTCAAATCTGTAAAATAAAACACGCGGAAATAGAGAAAATCGATACTTACCTAAACCGAGGTATAGTGGTTAATCGATACAAATAATTAAATTCAACTACAACTTTGCTTATAACTTTCATAAAACTTCGTCTTTTTTGTTCAAATTTTTTCTAAATAATACAACTAATTGCTCCCCATATTACCCTATAGTTTTCTTATTAAATTTTCACTGTTATATTATAAATTTTCACATTTTTCATTGTTTTATAGTCGTAAATTCACAAATAAAACATAAAATCTTCTCTAACTTTGCATAAAATATGTCTTTTCTGTTCATATTTTCTTTTTATATAGTGTAACTAATTGCCCCCCCTGTAAGTCCAGCTAGTTTTTTTATACAATTTTCACAGTAAAATTACAAATTTTCATATAATTCGTTTTCTTAAAGTCGAATTTTCATTAAATTTTTAAATTTTTTCAAATCTGCTTTTATTTCGCTCTTTTTGCTTCTGTAAAGTCCGTCTAGTGTAGAAACTGCCATCTGCACTCAAATCTGTAAAATAAAACACGCGGAAATAGAGAAAATCGATACTTACCTAAACCGAGGTATAGTGGTTAATCGATACAAATAATTAAATTCAACTACAACTTTGCTTATAACTTTCATAAAACTTCGTCTTTTTTGTTCAAATTTTTTCTAAATAATACAACTAAATGCTCCCCATATTACCCTATAGTTTTCTTATTAAATTTTCACTGTTATATTATAAATTTTCACATTTTTCATTGTTTTATAGTCGTAAATTCACAAATAAAACATAAAATCTTCTCTAACTTTGCATAAAATTTGTCTTTTCTGTTCATATTTTCTTTTTATATAGTGTAACTAATTGTCCCAGTAATTCCAGCTAGTTTTTGTTATACAATTTTCACAGTAAAATTACAAATTTTCATATAATTCGTTTTCTTAAAGTCGTATTTTCATTAAATTTTTTCAAATCTGCTTTTATTTCGCTCTTTTTGCTTCTGTAAGGTCCGTCTAGTGTAGAAACTGCCATCTGCACTCAAATCTGTAAAATAAAACACGCGGAAATAGAGAAAATCGATACTTACCTAAACCGAGGTATAGTGGTTAATCGATACAAATAATTAAATTCAACTACAACTTTGCTTATAACTTTCATAAAACTTCGTCTTTTTTGTTCAAATTTTTTCTAAATAATACAACTAAATGCTCCCCATATTACCCTATAGTTTTCTTATTAAATTTTCACTGTTATATTATAAATTTTCACATTTTTCATTGTTTTATAGTCGTAAATTCACAAATAAAACATAAAATCTTCTCTAACTTTGCATAAAATATGTCTTTTCTGTTCATATTTTCTTTTTATATAGTGTAACTAATTGCCCCCTGTAAGTCCAGGTAGTTTTTTTATACAATTTTCACAGTAAAATTACAAATTTTCATATAATTCGTATTCTTAAAGTCGTATTTTCATTAAATTTTTAAATTTTTTCAAATCTGCTTTTATTTCGCTCTTTTTGCTTCTGTAAGGTCTGTCTAATGTAGAAACTGCCATCTGCACTCAAATCTGTAAAATAAAACACGCGGAAATAGAGAAAATCGATACTTACCTAAACCGAGGTATAGTGGTTAATCGATACAAATAATTAAATTCAACTACAACTTTGCTTATAACTTTCATAAAACTTCGTCTTTTTTGTTCAAATTTTTTCTAAATAATACAACTAATTGCTCCCCATATTACCCTATAGTTTTCTTATTAAATTTTCACTGTTATATTATAAATTTTTACATTTTTCATTGTTTTATAGTCGTAAATTCACAAATAAAACATAAAATCTTCTCTAACTTTGCATAAAATTTGTCTTTTCTGTTCATATTTTCTTTTTATATAGTGTAACTAATTGCCCCCTGTAAGTCCAGGTAGTTTTTTTATACAATTTTCACAGTAAAATTACAAATTTTCATTTAATTCGTTTTCTTAAAGTCGTACTTTCATTAAATTTTTAAATTTTTTCAAATCTGCTTTTATTTCGCTCTTTTTGCTTCTGTAAGGTCCGTCTAGTGTAGGAACTGCCATCTGAACTCAAATCTGTAAAATAAAACACGCGGAAATAGAGAAAATCGATACTTACCTAAACCGAGGTATAGTGGTTAATCGATACAAATAATTAAATTCAACTACAACTTTGCTTATAACTTTCATAAAACTTCGTCTTTTTTGTTCAAATTTTTTCTAAATAATACAACTAAATGCTCCCCATATTACCCTATAGTTTTCTTATTAAATTTTCACTGTTATATTATAAATTTTCACATTTTTCATTGTTTTATAGTCGTAAATTCACAAATAAAACATAAAATCTTCTCTAACTTTGCATAAAATTTGTCTTTTCTGTTCATATTTTCATTTTATATAGTGTAACTAATTGCCCCCTGTAATTCCAGGTAGTTTTTTTATACAATTTTCACAGTAAAATTACAAATTTTCATTTAATTCGTTTTCTTAAAGTCGTACTTTCATTAAATTTTTAAATTTTTTCAAATCTGCTTTTATTTCGCTCTTTTTGCTTCTGTAAGGTCCGTCTAGTGTAGGAACTGCCATCTGCACTCAAATCTGTAAAATAAAACACGCGGAAATAGAGAAAATCGATACTTACCTAAACCGAGGTATAGTGGTTAATCGATACAAATAATTAAATTCAACTACAACTTTGCTTATAACTTTATAAAACTTCGTCTTTTTTGTTCAAATTTTTTCTAAATAATACAACTAAATGCTCCCCATATTACCCTATAGTTTTCTTATTAAATTTTCACTGTTATATTATAAATTTTCACATTTTTCATTGTTTTATAGTCGTAAATTCACAAATAAAACATAAAATCTTCTCTAACTTTGCATAAAATATGTCTTTTCTGTTCATATTTTCTTTTTATATAGTGTAACTAATTGCCCCCTGTAAGTCCAGGTAGTTTTTTTATACAATTTTCACAGTAAAATTACAAATTTTCATATAATTCGTTTTCTTAAAGTCGTATTTTCATTAAATTTTTAAATTTTTTCAAATCTGCTTTTATTTCGCTCTTTTTGCTTCTGTAAGGTCCGTCTAATGTAGAAACTGCCATCTGCACTCAAATCTGTAAAATAAAACACGCGGAAATAGAGAAAATCGATACTTACCTAAACCGAGGTATAGTGGTTAATCGATACAAATAATTAAATTCAACTACAACTTTGCTTATAACTTTCATAAAACTTCGTCTTTTTTGTTCAAATTTTTTCTAAATAATACAACTAATTGCTCCCCATATTACCCTATAGTTTTCTTATTAAATTTTCACTGTTATATTATAAATTTTCACATTTTTCATTGTTTTATAGTCGTAAATTCACAAATAAAACATAAAATCTTCTCTAACTTTGCATAAAATTTGTCTTTTCTGTTCATATTTTCTTTTTATATAGTGTAACTAATTGCCCCCTGTAAGTCCAGCTAGTTTTTTTATACAATTTTCACAGTAAAATTACAAATTTTCATATAATTCGTTTTCTTAAAGTCGAATTTTCATTAAATTTTTAAATTTTTTCAAATCTGCTTTTATTTCGCTCTTTTTGCTTCTGTAAAGTCCGTCTAGTGTAGAAACTGCCATCTGCACTCAAATCTGTAAAATAAAACACGCGGAAATAGAGAAAATCGATACTTACCTAAACCGAGGTATAGTGGTTAATCGATACAAATAATTAAATTCAACTACAACTTTGCTTATTCAACTATAACTTTCATAAAACTTCGTCTTTTTTGTTCAAATTTTTTCTAAATAATACAACTAAATGCTCCCCATATTACCCTATAGTTTTCTTATTAAATTTTCACTGTTATATTATAAATTTTCACATTTTTCATTGTTTTATAGTCGTAAATTCACAAATAAAACATAAAATCTTCTCTAACTTTGCATAAAATTTGTCTTTTCTGTTCATATTTTCTTTTTATATAGTGTAACTAATTGCCCCCTGTAAGTCCAGCTAGTTTTTTTATACAATTTTCACAGTAAAATTACAAATTTTCATATAATTCGTTTTCTTAAAGTCGAATTTTCATTAAATTTTTAAATTTTTTCAAATCTGCTTTTATTTCGCTCTTTTTGCTTCTGTAAAGTCCGTCTAGTGTAGAAACTGCCATCTGCACTCAAATCTGTAAAATAAAACACGCGGAAATAGAGAAAATCGATACTTACCTAAACCGAGGTATAGTGGTTAATCGATACAAATAATTAAATTCAACTACAACTTTGCTTATTCAACTATAACTTTCATAAAACTTCGTCTTTTTTGTTCAAATTTTTTCTAAATAATACAACTAAATGCTCCCCATATTACCCTATAGTTTTCTTATTAAATTTTCACTGTTATATTATAAATTTTCACATTTTTCATTGTTTTATAGTCGTAAATTCACAAATAAAACATAAAATCTTCTCTAACTTTGCATAAAATATGTCTTTTCTGTTCATATTTTCTTTTTATATAGTGTAACTAATTGCCCCCTGTAAGTCCAGGTAGTTTTTTTATACAATTTTCACAGTAAAATTACAAATTTTCATATAATTCGTATTCTTAAAGTCGTATTTTCATTAAATTTTTAAATTTTTTCAAATCTGCTTTTATTTCGCTCTTTTTGCTTCTGTAAGGTCCGTCTAATGTAGAAACTGCCATCTGCACTCAAATCTGTAAAATAAAACACGCGGAAATAGAGAAAATCGATACTTACCTAAACCGAGGTATAGTGGTTAATCGATACAAATAATTAAATTCAACTACAACTTTGCTTATAACTTTCATAAAACTTCGTCTTTTTTGTTCAAATTTTTTCTAAATAATACAACTAATTGCTCCCCATATTACCCTATAGTTTTCTTATTAAATTTTCACTGTTATATTATAAATTTTCACATTTTTCATTGTTTTATAGTCGTAAATTCACAAATAAAACATAAAATCTTCTCTAACTTTGCATAAAATTTGTCTTTTCTGTTCATATTTTCTTTTTATATAGTGTAACTAATTGCCCCCTGTAAGTCCAGGTAGTTTTTTTATACAATTTTCACAGTAAAATTACAAATTTTCATATAATTCGTTTTCTTAAAGTCGTATTTTCATTAAATTTTTAAATTTTTTCAAATCTGCTTTTATTTCGCTCTTTTTGCTTCTGTAAGGTCCGTCTAGTGTAGGAACTGCCATCTGCACTCAAATCTGTAAAATAAAACACGCGGAAATAGAGAAAATCGATACTTACCTAAACCGAGGTATAGTGGTTAATCGATACAAATAATTAAATTCAACTACAACTTTGCTTATAACTTTCATAAAACTTCGTCTTTTTTGTTCAAATTTTTTCTAAATAATACAACTAAATGCTCCCCATATTACCCTATAGTTTTCTTATTAAATTTTCACTGTTATATTATAAATTTTCACATTTTTCATTGTTTTATAGTCGTAAATTCACAAATAAAACATAAAATCTTCTCTAACTTTGCATAAAATATGTCTTTTCTGTTCATATTTTCTTTTTATATAGTGTAACTAATTGCCCCCTGTAAGTCCAGCTAGTTTTTTATACAATTTTCACAGTAAAATTACAAATTTTCATATAATTCGTTTTCTTAAAGTCGAATTTTCATTAAATTTTTAAATTTTTTCAAATCTGCTTTTATTTCGCTCTTTTTGCTTCTGTAAAGTCCGTCTAGTGTAGAAACTGCCATCTGCACTCAAATCTGTAAAATAAAACACGCGGAAATAGAGAAAATCGATACTTACCTAAACCGAGGTATAGTGGTTAATCGATACAAATAATTAAATTCAACTACAACTTTGCTTATAACTTTCATAAAACTTCGTCTTTTTTGTTCAAATTTTTTCTAAATAATACAACTAAATGCTCCCCATATTACCCTATAGTTTTCTTATTAAATTTTCACTGTTATATTATAAATTTTCACATTTTTCATTGTTTTATAGTCGTAAATTCACAAATAAAACATAAAATCTTCTCTAACTTTGCATAAAATTTGTCTTTTCTGTTCATATTTTCTTTTTATATAGTGTAACTAATTGCCCCCTGTAAGTCCAGGTAGTTTTTTTATACAATTTTCACAGTAAAATTACAAATTTTCATTTAATTCGTTTTCTTAAAGTCGTACTTTCATTAAATTTTTAAATTTTTTCAAATCTGCTTTTATTTCGCTCTTTTTGCTTCTGTAAGGTCCGTCTAGTGTAGGAACTGCCATCTGCACTCAAATCTGTAAAATAAAACACGCGGAAATAGAGAAAATCGATACTTACCTAAACCGAGGTATAGTGGTTAATCGATACAAATAATTAAATTCAACTACAACTTTGCTTATAACTTTCATAAAACTTCGTCTTTTTTGTTCAAATTTTTTCTAAATAATACAACTAAATGCTCCCCATATTACCCTATAGTTTTCTTATTAAATTTTCACTGTTATATTATAAATTTTCACATTTTTCATTGTTTTATAGTCGTAAATTCACAAATAAAACATAAAATCTTCTCTAACTTTGCATAAAATTTGTCTTTTCTGTTCATATTTTCTTTTTATATAGTGTAACTAATTGTCCCAGTAATTCCAGCTAGTTTTTGTTATACAATTTTCACAGTAAAATTACAAATTTTCATATAATTCGTTTTCTTAAAGTCGTATTTTCATTAAATTTTTTCAAATCTGCTTTTATTTCGCTCTTTTTGCTTCTGTAAGGTCCGTCTAGTGTAGAAACTGCCATCTGCACTCAAATCTGTAAAATAAAACACGCGGAAATAGAGAAAATCGATACTTACCTAAACCGAGGTATAGTGGTTAATCGATACAAATAATTAAATTCAACTACAACTTTGCTTATAACTTTCATAAAACTTCGTCTTTTTTGTTCAAATTTTTTCTAAATAATACAACTAAATGCTCCCCATATTACCCTATAGTTTTCTTATTAAATTTTCACTGTTATATTATAAATTTTCACATTTTTCATTGTTTTATAGTCGTAAATTCACAAATAAAACATAAAATCTTCTCTAACTTTGCATAAAATATGTCTTTTCTGTTCATATTTTCTTTTTATATAGTGTAACTAATTGCCCCCTGTAAGTCCAGGTAGTTTTTTTATACAATTTTCACAGTAAAATTACAAATTTTCATATAATTCGTATTCTTAAAGTCGTATTTTCATTAAATTTTTAAATTTTTTCAAATCTGCTTTTATTTCGCTCTTTTTGCTTCTGTACGGTCCGTCTAATGTAGAAACTGCCATCTGCACTCAAATCTGTAAAATAAAACACGCGGAAATAGAGAAAATCGATACTTACCTAAACCGAGGTATAGTGGTTAATCGATACAAATAATTAAATTCAACTACAACTTTGCTTATAACTTTCATAAAACTTCGTCTTTTTTGTTCAAATTTTTTCTAAATAATACAACTAATTGCTCCCCATATTACTTTATAGTTTTCTTATTAAATTTTCACTGTTATATTATAAATTTTTACATTTTTCATTGTTTTATAGTCGTAAATTCACAAATAAAACATAAAATCTTCTCTAACTTTGCATAAAATTTGTCTTTTCTGTTCATATTTTCTTTTTATATAGTGTAACTAATTGCCCCCTGTAAGTCCAGGTAGTTTTTTTATACAATTTTCACAGTAAAATTACAAATTTTCATTTAATTCGTTTTCTTAAAGTCGTACTTTCATTAAATTTTTAAATTTTTTCAAATCTGCTTTTATTTCGCTCTTTTTGCTTCTGTAAGGTCCGTCTAGTGTAGGAACTGCCATCTGCACTCAAATCTGTAAAATAAAACACGCGGAAATAGAGAAAATCGATACTTACCTAAACCGAGGTATAGTGGTTAATCGATACAAATAATTAAATTCAACTACAACTTTGCTTATAACTTTCATAAAACTTCGTCTTTTTTGTTCAAATTTTTTCTAAATAATACAACTAAATGCTCCCCATATTACCCTATAGTTTTCTTATTAAATTTTCACTGTTATATTATAAATTTTCACATTTTTCATTGTTTTATAGTCGTAAATTCACAAATAAAACATAAAATCTTCTCTAACTTTGCATAAAATTTGTCTTTTCTGTTCATATTTTCATTTTATATAGTGTAACTAATTGCCCTCTGTAATTCCAGGTAGTTTTTTTATACAATTTTCACAGTAAAATTACAAATTTTCATTTAATTCGTTTTCTTAAAGTCGTACTTTCATTAAATTTTTAAATTTTTTCAAATCTGCTTTTATTTCGCTTTTTTGCTTCTGTAAGGTCCGTCTAGTGTAGGAACTGCCATCTGCACTCAAATCTGTAAAATAAAACACGCGGAAATAGAGAAAATCGATACTTACCTAAACCGAGGTATAGTGGTTAATCGATACAAATAATTAAATTCAACTACAACTTTGCTTATTCAACTATAACTTTCATAAAACTTCGTCTTTTTTGTTCAAATTTTTTCTAAATAATACAACTAAATGCTCCCCATATTACCCTATAGTTTTCTTATTAAATTTTCACTGTTATATTATAAATTTTCACATTTTTCATTGTTTTATAGTCGTAAATTCACAAATAAAACATAAAATCTTCTCTAACTTTGCATAAAATATGTCTTTTCTGTTCATATTTTCTTTTTATATAGTGTAACTAATTGCCCCCTGTAAGTCCAGGTAGTTTTTTTATACAATTTTCACAGTAAAATTACAAATTTTCATATAATTCGTATTCTTAAAGTCGTATTTTCATTAAATTTTTAAATTTTTTCAAATCTGCTTTTATTTCGCTCTTTTTGCTTCTGTAAGGTCCGTCTAATGTAGAAACTGCCATCTGCACTCAAATCTGTAAAATAAAACACGCGGAAATAGAGAAAATCGATACTTACCTAAACCGAGGTATAGTGGTTAATCGATACAAATAATTAAATTCAACTACAACTTTGCTTATAACTTTCATAAAACTTCGTCTTTTTTGTTCAAATTTTTTCTAAATAATACAACTAAATGCTCCCCATATTACCCTATAGTTTTCTTATTAAATTTTCACTGTTATATTATAAATTTTCACATTTTTCATTGTTTTATAGTCGTAAATTCACAAATAAAACATAAAATCTTCTCTAACTTTGCATAAAATTTGTCTTTTCTGTTCATATTTTCTTTTTATATAGTGTAACTAATTGTCCCAGTAATTCCAGCTAGTTTTTGTTATACAATTTTCACAGTAAAATTACAAATTTTCATATAATTCGTTTTCTTAAAGTCGTATTTTCATTAAATTTTTTCAAATCTGCTTTTATTTCGCTCTTTTTGCTTCTGTAAGGTCCGTCTAGTGTAGAAACTGCCATCTGCACTCAAATCTGTAAAATAAAACACGCGGAAATAGAGAAAATCGATACTTACCTAAACCGAGGTATAGTGGTTAATCGATACAAATAATTAAATTCAACTACAACTTTGCTTATAACTTTCATAAAACTTCGTCTTTTTTGTTCAAATTTTTTCTAAATAATACAACTAATTGCTCCCCATATTACCCTATAGTTTTCTTATTAAATTTTCACTGTTATATTATAAATTTTCACATTTTTCATTGTTTTATAGTCGTAAATTCACAAATAAAACATAAAATCTTCTCTAACTTTGCATAAAATTTGTCTTTTCTGTTCATATTTTCTTTTTATATAGTGTAACTAATTGCCCCCTGTAATTCCAGGTAGTTTTTTTATACAATTTTCACAGTAAAATTACAAATTTTCATTTAATTCGTTTTCTTAAAGTCGTATTTTCATTAAATTTTTAAATTTTTTCAAATCTGCTTTTATTTCGCTCTTTTTGCTTCTGTAAGGTCCGTCTAATGTAGAAACTGCCATCTGCACTCAAATCTGTAAAATAAAACACGCGGAAATAGAGAAAATCGATACTTACCTAAACCGAGGTATAGTGGTTAATCGATACAAATAATTAAATTCAACTACAACTTTGCTTATAACTTTCATAAAACTTCGTCTTTTTTGTTCAAATTTTTTCTAAATAATACAACTAAATGCTCCCCATATTACCCTATAGTTTTCTTATTAAATTTTCACTGTTATATTATAAATTTTCACATTTTTCATTGTTTTATAGTCGTAAATTCACAAATAAAACATAAAATCTTCTCTAACTTTGCATAAAATTTGTCTTTTCTGTTCATATTTTCTTTTTATATAGTGTAACTAATTGCCCCCTGTAATTCCAGGTAGTTTTTTTATACAATTTTCACAGTAAAATTACAAATTTTCATTTAATTCGTTTTCTTAAAGTCGTACTTTCATTAAATTTTTAAATTTTTTCAAATCTGCTTTTATTTCGCTCTTTTTGCTTCTGTAAGGTCCGTCTAGTGTAAGAACTGCCATCTGCACTCAAATCTGTAAAATAAAACACGCGGAAATAGAGAAAATCGATACTTACCTAAACCGAGGTATAGTGGTTAATCGATACAAATAATTAAATTCAACTACAACTTTGCTTATAACTTTCATAAAACTTCGTCTTTTTTGTTCAAATTTTTTCTAAATAATACAACTAAATGCTCCCCATATTACCCTATAGTTTTCTTATTAAATTTTCACTGTTATATTATAAATTTTCACATTTTTCATTGTTTTATAGTCGTAAATTCACAAATAAAACATAAAATCTTCTCTAACTTTGCATAAAATATGTCTTTTCTGTTCATATTTTCTTTTTATATAGTGTAACTAATTGCCCCCTGTAAGTCCAGCTAGTTTTTTTATACAATTTTCACAGTAAAATTACAAATTTTCATATAATTCGTTTTCTTAAAGTCGAATTTTCATTAAATTTTTAAATTTTTTCAAATCTGCTTTTATTTCGCTCTTTTTGCTTCCGTAAAGTCCGTCTAGTGTAGAAACTGCCATCTGCACTCAAATCTGTAAAATAAAACACGCGGAAATAGAGAAAATCGATACTTACCTAAACCGAGGTATAGTGGTTAATCGATACAAATAATTAAATTCAACTACAACTTTGCTTATAACTTTCATAAAACTTCGTCTTTTTTGTTCAAATTTTTTCTAAATAATACAACTAAATGCTCCCCATATTACCCTATAGTTTTCTTATTAAATTTTCACTGTTATATTATAAATTTTCACATTTTTCATTGTTTTATAGTCGTAAATTCACAAATAAAACATAAAATCTTCTCTAACTTTGCATAAAATTTGTCTTTTCTGTTCATATTTTCTTTTTATATAGTGTAACTAATTGTCCCAGTAATTCCAGCTAGTTTTTGTTATACAATTTTCACAGTAAAATTACAAATTTTCATATAATTCGTTTTCTTAAAGTCGTATTTTCATTAAATTTTTTCAAATCTGCTTTTATTTCGCTCTTTTTGCTTCTGTAAGGTCCGTCTAGTGTAGAAACTGCCATCTGCACTCAAATCTGTAAAATAAAACACGCGGAAATAGAGAAAATCGATACTTACCTAAACCGAGGTATAGTGGTTAATCGATACAAATAATTAAATTCAACTACAACTTTGCTTATAACTTTCATAAAACTTCGTCTTTTTTGTTCAAATTTTTTCTAAATAATACAACTAAATGCTCCCCATATTACCCTATAGTTTTCTTATTAAATTTTCACTGTTATATTATAAATTTTCACATTTTTCATTGTTTTATAGTCGTAAATTCACAAATAAAACATAAAATCTTCTCTAACTTTGCATAAAATATGTCTTTTCTGTTCATATTTTCTTTTTATATAGTGTAACTAATTGCCCCCTGTAAGTCCAGGTAGTTTTTTTATACAATTTTCACAGTAAAATTACAAATTTTCATATAATTCGTATTCTTAAAGTCGTATTTTCATTAAATTTTTAAATTTTTTCAAATCTGCTTTTATTTCGCTCTTTTTGCTTCTGTAAGGTCCGTCTAATGTAGAAACTGCCATCTGCACTCAAATCTGTAAAATAAAACACGCGGAAATAGAGAAAATCGATACTTACCTAAACCGAGGTATAGTGGTTAATCGATACAAATAATTAAATTCAACTACAACTTTGCTTATAACTTTCATAAAACTTCGTCTTTTTTGTTCAAATTTTTTCTAAATAATACAACTAATTGCTCCCCATATTACCCTATAGTTTTCTTATTAAATTTTCACTGTTATATTATAAATTTTTACATTTTTCATTGTTTTATAGTCGTAAATTCACAAATAAAACATAAAATCTTCTCTAACTTTGCATAAAATTTGTCTTTTCTGTTCATATTTTCTTTTTATATAGTGTAACTAATTGCCCCCTGTAAGTCCAGGTAGTTTTTTTATACAATTTTCACAGTAAAATTACAAATTTTCATTTAATTCGTTTTCTTAAAGTCGTACTTTCATTAAATTTTTAAATTTTTTCAAATCTGCTTTTATTTCGCTCTTTTTGCTTCTGTAAGGTCCGTCTAGTGTAGGAACTGCCATCTGCACTCAAATCTGTAAAATAAAACACGCGGAAATAGAGAAAATCGATACTTACCTAAACCGAGGTATAGTGGTTAATCGATACAAATAATTAAATTCAACTACAACTTTGCTTATAACTTTCATAAAACTTCGTCTTTTTTGTTCAAATTTTTTCTAAATAATACAACTAATTGCTCCCCATATTACCCTATAGTTTTCTTATTAAATTTTCACTGTTATATTATAAATTTTCACATTTTTCATTGTTTTATAGTCGTAAATTCACAAATAAAACATAAAATCTTCTCTAACTTTGCATAAAATTTGTCTTTTCTGTTCATATTTTCTTTTTATATAGTGTAACTAATTGCCCCCTGTAAGTCCAGGTAGTTTTTTTATACAATTTTCACAGTAAAATTACAAATTTTCATCTAATTCGTTTTCTTAAAGTCGTACTTTCATTAAATTTTTAAATTTTTTCAAATCTGCTTTTATTTCGCTCTTTTTGCTTCTGTAAGGTCCGTCTAGTGTAGGAACTGCCATCTGCACTCAAATCTGTAAAATAAAACACGCGGAAATAGAGAAAATCGATACTTACCTAAACCGAGGTATAGTGGTTAATCGATACAAATAATTAAATTCAACTACAACTTTGCTTATAACTTTCATAAAACTTCGTCTTTTTTGTTCAAATTTTTTCTAAATAATACAACTAAATGCTCCCCATATTACCCTATAGTTTTCTTATTAAATTTTCACTGTTATATTATAAATTTTCACATTTTTCATTGTTTTATAGTCGTAAATTCACAAATAAAACATAAAATCTTCTCTAACTTTGCATAAAATTTGTCTTTTCTGTTCATATTTTCATTTTATATAGTGTAACTAATTGCCCCCTGTAATTCCAGGTAGTTTTTTTATACAATTTTCACAGTAAAATTACAAATTTTCATTTAATTCGTTTTCTTAAAGTCGTACTTTCATTAAATTTTTAAATTTTTTCAAATCTGCTTTTATTTCGCTCTTTTTGCTTCTGTAAGGTCCGTCTAGTGTAGGAACTGCCATCTGCACTCAAATCTGTAAAATAAAACACGCGGAAATAGAGAAAATCGATACTTACCTAAACCGAGGTATAGTGGTTAATCGATACAAATAATTAAATTCAACTACAACTTTGCTTATAACTTTCATAAAACTTCGTCTTTTTTGTTCAAATTTTTTCTAAATAATACAACTAAATGCTCCCCATATTACCCTATAGTTTTCTTATTAAATTTTCACTGTTATATTATAAATTTTCACATTTTTCATTGTTTTATAGTCGTAAATTCACAAATAAAACATAAAATCTTCTCTAACTTTGCATAAAATATGTCTTTTCTGTTCATATTTTCTTTTTATATAGTGTAACTAATTGCCCCCTGTAAGTCCAGGTAGTTTTTTTATACAATTTTCACAGTAAAATTACAAATTTTCATATAATTCGTTTTCTTAAAGTCGTATTTTCATTAAATTTTTAAATTTTTTCAAATCTGCTTTTATTTCGCTCTTTTTGCTTCTGTAAGGTCCGTCTAATGTAGAAACTGCCATCTGCACTCAAATCTGTAAAATAAAACACGCGGAAATAGAGAAAATCGATACTTACCTAAACCGAGGTATAGTGGTTAATCGATACAAATAATTAAATTCAACTACAACTTTGCTTATAACTTTCATAAAACTTCGTCTTTTTTGTTCAAATTTTTTCTAAATAATACAACTAATTGCTCCCCATATTACCCTATAGTTATCTTATTAAATTTTCACTGTTATATTATAAATTTTCACATTTTTCATTGTTTTATAGTCGTAAATTCACAAATAAAACATAAAATCTTCTCTAACTTTGCATAAAATTTGTCTTTTCTGTTCATATTTTCTTTTTATATAGTGTAACTAATTGCCCCCTGTAATTCCAGGTAGTTTTTTTATACAATTTTCACAGTTAAATTACAAATTTTCATTTAATTCGTTTTCTTAAAGTCGTACTTTCATTAAATTTTTAAATTTTTTCAAATCTGCTTTTATTTCGCTCTTTTTGCTTCTGTAAGGTCCGTCTAGTGTAAGAACTGCCATCTGCACTCAAATCTGTAAAATAAAACACGCGGAAATAGAGAAAATCGATACTTACCTAAACCGAGGTATAGTGGTTAATCGATACAAATAATTAAATTCAACTACAACTTTGCTTATAACTTTCATAAAACTTCGTCTTTTTTGTTCAAATTTTTTCTAAATAATACAACTAATTGCTCCCCATATTACCCTATAGTTTTCTTATTAAATTTTCACTGTTATATTATAAATTTTTACATTTTTCATTGTTTTATAGTCGTAAATTCACAAATAAAACATAAAATCTTCTCTAACTTTGCATAAAATTTGTCTTTTCTGTTCATATTTTCTTTTTATATAGTGTAACTAATTGCCCCCTGTAAGTCCAGGTAGTTTTTTTATACAATTTTCACAGTAAAATTACAAATTTTCATTTAATTCGTTTTCTTAAAGTCGTACTTTCATTAAATTTTTAAATTTTTTCAAATCTGCTTTTATTTCGCTCTTTTTGCTTCTGTAAGGTCCGTCTAGTGTAGGAACTGCCATCTGAACTCAAATCTGTAAAATAAAACACGCGGAAATAGAGAAAATCGATACTTACCTAAACCGAGGTATAGTGGTTAATCGATACAAATAATTAAATTCAACTACAACTTTGCTTATAACTTTCATAAAACTTCGTCTTTTTTGTTCAAATTTTTTCTAAATAATACAACTAATTGCTCCCCATATTACCCTATAGTTTTCTTATTAAATTTTCACTGTTATATTATAAATTTTCACATTTTTCATTGTTTTATAGTCGTAAATTCACAAATAAAACATAAAATCTTCTCTAACTTTGCATAAAATTTGTCTTTTCTGTTCATATTTTCACTTTATATAGTGTAACTAATTGCCCCCTGTAATTCCAGGTAGTTTTTTTATACAATTTTCACAGTAAAATTACAAATTTTCATTTAATTCGTTTTCTTAAAGTCGTACTTTCATTAAATTTTTAAATTTTTTCAAATCTGCTTTTATTTCGCTCTTTTTGCTTCTGTAAGGTCCGTCTAGTGTAGGAACTGCCATCTGCACTCAAATCTGTAAAATAAAACACGCGGAAATAGAGAAAATCGATACTTACCTAAACCGAGGTATAGTGGTTAATCGATACAAATAATTAAATTCAACTACAACTTTGCTTATAACTTTCATAAAACTTCGTCTTTTTTGTTCAAATTTTTTCTAAATAATACAACTAAATGCTCCCCATATTACCCTATAGTTTTCTTATTAAATTTTCACTGTTATATTATAAATTTTCACATTTTTCATTGTTTTATAGTCGTAAATTCACAAATAAAACATAAAATCTTCTCTAACTTTGCATAAAATATGTCTTTTCTGTTCATATTTTCTTTTTATATAGTGTAACTAATTGCCCCCTGTAAGTCCAGGTAGTTTTTTTATACAATTTTCACAGTAAAATTACAAATTTTCATATAATTCGTTTTCTTAAAGTCGTATTTTCATTAAATTTTTAAATTTTTTCAAATCTGCTTTTATTTCGCTCTTTTTGCTTCTGTAAGGTCCGTCTAATGTAGAAACTGCCATCTGCACTCAAATCTGTAAAATAAAACACGCGGAAATAGAGAAAATCGATACTTACCTAAACCGAGGTATAGTGGTTAATCGATACAAATAATTAAATTCAACTACAACTTTGCTTATAACTTTCATAAAACTTCGTCTTTTTTGTTCAAATTTTTTCTAAATAATACAACTAATTGCTCCCCATATTACCCTATAGTTTTCTTATTAAATTTTCACTGTTATATTATAAATTTTCACATTTTTCATTGTTTTATAGTCGTAAATTCACAAATAAAACATAAAATCTTCTCTAACTTTGCATAAAATTTGTCTTTTCTGTTCATATTTTCTTTTTATATAGTGTAACTAATTGCCCCCTGTAAGTCCAGCTAGTTTTTTTATACAATTTTCACAGTAAAATTACAAATTTTCATATAATTCGTTTTCTTAAAGTCGAATTTTCATTAAATTTTTAAATTTTTTCAAATCTGCTTTTATTTCGCTCTTTTTGCTTCTGTAAAGTCCGTCTAGTGTAGAAACTGCCATCTGCACTCAAATCTGTAAAATAAAACACGCGGAAATAGAGAAAATCGATACTTACCTAAACCGAGGTATAGTGGTTAATCGATACAAATAATTAAATTCAACTACAACTTTGCTTATTCAACTATAACTTTCATAAAACTTCGTCTTTTTTGTTCAAATTTTTTCTAAATAATACAACTAAATGCTCCCCATATTACCCTATAGTTTTCTTATTAAATTTTCACTGTTATATTATAAATTTTCACATTTTTCATTGTTTTATAGTCGTAAATTCACAAATAAAACATAAAATCTTCTCTAACTTTGCATAAAATATGTCTTTTCTGTTCATATTTTCTTTTTATATAGTGTAACTAATTGCCCCCTGTAAGTCCAGGTAGTTTTTTTATACAATTTTCACAGTAAAATTACAAATTTTCATATAATTCGTATTCTTAAAGTCGTATTTTCATTAAATTTTTAAATTTTTTCAAATCTGCTTTTATTTCGCTCTTTTTGCTTCTGTAAGGTCCGTCTAATGTAGAAACTGCCATCTGCACTCAAATCTGTAAAATAAAACACGCGGAAATAGAGAAAATCGATACTTACCTAAACCGAGGTATAGTGGTTAATCGATACAAATAATTAAATTCAACTACAACTTTGCTTATTCAACTATAACTTTCATAAAACTTCGTCTTTTTTGTTCAAATTTTTTCTAAATAATACAACTAAATGCTCCCCATATTACCCTATAGTTTTCTTATTAAATTTTCACTGTTATATTATAAATTTTCACATTTTTCATTGTTTTATAGTCGTAAATTCACAAATAAAACATAAAATCTTCTCTAACTTTGCATAAAATTTGTCTTTTCTGTTCATATTTTCATTTTATATAGTGTAACTAATTGCCCCCTGTAATTCCAGGTAGTTTTTTTATACAATTTTCACAGTAAAATTACAAATTTTCATTTAATTCGTTTTCTTAAAGTCGTACTTTCATTAAATTTTTAAATTTTTTCAAATCTGCTTTTATTTCGCTCTTTTTGCTTCTGTAAGGTCCGTCTAGTGTAGGAACTGCCATCTGCACTCAAATCTGTAAAATAAAACACGCGGAAATAGAGAAAATCGATACTTACCTAAACCGAGGTATAGTGGTTAATCGATACAAATAATTAAATTCAACTACAACTTTGCTTATAACTTTCATAAAACTTCGTCTTTTTTGTTCAAATTTTTTCTAAATAATACAACTAAATGCTCCCCATATTACCCTATAGTTTTCTTATTAAATTTTCACTGTTATATTATAAATTTTCACATTTTTCATTGTTTTATAGTCGTAAATTCACAAATAAAACATAAAATCTTCTCTAACTTTGCATAAAATATGTCTTTTCTGTTCATATTTTCTTTTTATATAGTGTAACTAATTGCCCCCTGTAAGTCCAGGTAGTTTTTTTATACAATTTTCACAGTAAAATTACAAATTTTCATATAATTCGTTTTCTTAAAGTCGTATTTTCATTAAATTTTTAAATTTTTTCAAATCTGCTTTTATTTCGCTCTTTTTGCTTCTGTAAGGTCCGTCTAATGTAGAAACTGCCATCTGCACTCAAATCTGTAAAATAAAACACGCGGAAATAGAGAAAATCGATACTTACCTAAACCGAGGTATAGTGGTTAATCGATACAAATAATTAAATTCAACTACAACTTTGCTTATAACTTTCATAAAACTTCGTCTTTTTTGTTCAAATTTTTTCTAAATAATACAACTAATTGCTCCCCATATTACCCTATAGTTTTCTTATTAAATTTTCACTGTTATATTATAAATTTTCACATTTTTCATTGTTTTATAGTCGTAAATTCACAAATAAAACATAAAATCTTCTCTAACTTTGCATAAAATTTGTCTTTTCTGTTCATATTTTCTTTTTATATAGTGTAACTAATTGCCCCCTGTAAGTCCAGCTAGTTTTTTTATACAATTTTCACAGTAAAATTACAAATTTTCATATAATTCGTTTTCTTAAAGTCGAATTTTCATTAAATTTTTAAATTTTTTCAAATCTGCTTTTATTTCGCTCTTTTTGCTTCTGTAAAGTCCGTCTAGTGTAGAAACTGCCATCTGCACTCAAATCTGTAAAATAAAACACGCGGAAATAGAGAAAATCGATACTTACCTAAACCGAGGTATAGTGGTTAATCGATACAAATAATTAAATTCAACTACAACTTTGCTTATTCAACTATAACTTTCATAAAACTTCGTCTTTTTTGTTCAAATTTTTTCTAAATAATACAACTAAATGCTCCCCATATTACCCTATAGTTTTCTTATTAAATTTTCACTGTTATATTATAAATTTTCACATTTTTCATTGTTTTATAGTCGTAAATTCACAAATAAAACATAAAATCTTCTCTAACTTTGCATAAAATATGTCTTTTCTGTTCATATTTTCTTTTTATATAGTGTAACTAATTGCCCCCTGTAAGTCCAGGTAGTTTTTTTATACAATTTTCACAGTAAAATTACAAATTTTCATATAATTCATATTCTTAAAGTCGTATTTTCATTAAATTTTTAAATTTTTTCAAATCTGCTTTTATTTCGCTCTTTTTGCTTCTGTAAGGTCCGTCTAATGTAGAAACTGCCATCTGCACTCAAATCTGTAAAATAAAACACGCGGAAATAGAGAAAATCGATACTTACCTAAACCGAGGTATAGTGGTTAATCGATACAAATAATTAAATTCAACTACAACTTTGCTTATAACTTTCATAAAACTTCGTCTTTTTTGTTCAAATTTTTTCTAAATAATACAACTAAATGCTCCCCATATTACCCTATAGTTTTCTTATTAAATTTTCACTGTTATATTATAAATTTTCACATTTTTCATTGTTTTATAGTCGTAAATTCACAAATAAAACATAAAATCTTCTCTAACTTTGCATAAAATATGTCTTTTCTGTTCATATTTTCTTTTTATATAGTGTAACTAATTGCCCCCTGTAAGTCCAGGTAGTTTTTTTATACAATTTTCACAGTAAAATTACAAATTTTCATATAATTCGTATTCTTAAAGTCGTATTTTCATTAAATTTTTAAATTTTTTCAAATCTGCTTTTATTTCGCTCTTTTTGCTTCTGTAAGGTCCGTCTAATGTAGAAACTGCCATCTGCACTCAAATCTGTAAAATAAAACACGCGGAAATAGAGAAAATCGATACTTACCTAAACCGAGGTATAGTGGTTAATCGATACAAATAATTAAATTCAACTACAACTTTGCTTATAACTTTCATAAAACTTCGTCTTTTTTGTTCAAATTTTTTCTAAATAATACAACTAATTGCTCCCCATATTACCCTATAGTTTTCTTATTAAATTTTCACTGTTATATTATAAATTTTTACATTTTTCATTGTTTTATAGTCGTAAATTCACAAATAAAACATAAAATCTTCTCTAACTTTGCATAAAATTTGTCTTTTCTGTTCATATTTTCTTTTTATATAGTGTAACTAATTGCCCCCTGTAAGTCCAGGTAGTTTTTTTATACAATTTTCACAGTAAAATTACAAATTTTCATTTAATTCGTTTTCTTAAAGTCGTACTTTCATTAAATTTTTAAATTTTTTCAAATCTGCTTTTATTTCGCTCTTTTTGCTTCTGTAAGGTCCGTCTAGTGTAGGAACTGCCATCTGCACTCAAATCTGTAAAATAAAACACGCGGAAATAGAGAAAATCGATACTTACCTAAACCGAGGTATAGTGGTTAATCGATACAAATAATTAAATTCAACTACAACTTTGCTTATAACTTTCATAAAACTTCGTCTTTTTTGTTCAAATTTTTTCTAAATAATACAACTAAATGCTACCCATATTACCCTATAGTTTTCTTATTAAATTTTCACTGTTATATTATAAATTTTCACATTTTTCATTGTTTTATAGTCGTAAATTCACAAATAAAACATAAAATCTTCTCTAACTTTGCATAAAATTTGTCTTTTCTGTTCATATTTTCATTTTATATAGTGTAACTAATTGCCCCCTGTAATTCCAGGTAGTTTTTTTATACAATTTTCACAGTAAAATTACAAATTTTCATTTAATTCGTTTTCTTAAAGTCGTACTTTCATTAAATTTTTAAATTTTTTCAAATCTGCTTTTATTTCGCTCTTTTTGCTTCTGTAAGGTCCGTCTAGTGTAGGAACTGCCATCTGCACTCAAATCTGTAAAATAAAACACGCGGAAATAGAGAAAATCGATACTTACCTAAACCGAGGTATAGTGGTTAATCGATACAAATAATTAAATTCAACTACAACTTTGCTTATAACTTTCATAAAACTTCGTCTTTTTTGTTCAAATTTTTTCTAAATAATACAACTAAATGCTCCCCATATTACCCTATAGTTTTCTTATTAAATTTTCACTGTTATATTATAAATTTTCACATTTTTCATTGTTTTATAGTCGTAAATTCACAAATAAAACATAAAATCTTCTCTAACTTTGCATAAAATATGTCTTTTCTGTTCATATTTTCTTTTTATATAGTGTAACTAATTGCCCCCTGTAAGTCCAGGTAGTTTTTTTATACAATTTTCACAGTAAAATTACAAATTTTCATATAATTCGTTTTCTTAAAGTCGTATTTTCATTAAATTTTTAAATTTTTTCAAATCTGCTTTTATTTCGCTCTTTTTGCTTCTGTAAGGTCCGTCTAATGTAGAAACTGCCATCTGCACTCAAATCTGTAAAATAAAACACGCGGAAATAGAGAAAATCGATACTTACCTAAACCGAGGTATAGTGGTTAATCGATACAAATAATTAAATTCAACTACAACTTTGCTTATAACTTTCATAAAACTTCGTCTTTTTTGTTCAAATTTTTTCTAAATAATACAACTAATTGCTCCCCATATTACCCTATAGTTTTCTTATTAAATTTTCACTGTTATATTATAAATTTTCACATTTTTCATTGTTTTATAGTCGTAAATTCACAAATAAAACATAAAATCTTCTCTAACTTTGCATAAAATTTGTCTTTTCTGTTCATATTTTCTTTTTATATAGTGTAACTAATTGCCCCCTGTAAGTCCAGCTAGTTTTTTTATACAATTTTCACAGTAAAATTACAAATTTTCATATAATTCGTTTTCTTAAAGTCGAATTTTCATTAAATTTTTAAATTTTTTCAAATCTGCTTTTATTTCGCTCTTTTTGCTTCTGTAAAGTCCGTCTAGTGTAGAAACTGCCATCTGCACTCAAATCTGTAAAATAAAACACGCGGAAATAGAGAAAATCGATACTTACCTAAACCGAGGTATAGTGGTTAATCGATACAAATAATTAAATTCAACTACAACTTTGCTTATGCAACTATAACTTTCATAAAACTTCGTCTTTTTTGTTCAAATTTTTTCTAAATAATACAACTAAATGCTCCCCATATTACCCTATAGTTTTCTTATTAAATTTTCACTGTTATATTATAAATTTTCACATTTTTCATTGTTTTATAGTCGTAAATTCACAAATAAAACATAAAATCTTCTCTAACTTTGCATAAAATATGTCTTTTCTGTTCATATTTTCTTTTTATATAGTGTAACTAATTGTCCCAGTAATTCCAGCTAGTTTTTGTTATACAATTTTCACAGTAAAATTACAAATTTTCATATAATTCGTTTTCTTAAAGTCGTATTTTCATTAAATTTTTTCAAATCTGCTTTTATTTCGCTCTTTTTGCTTCTGTAAGGTCCGTCTAGTGTAGGAACTGCCATCTGCACTCAAATCTGTAAAATAAAACACGCGGAAATAGAGAAAATCGATACTTACCTAAACCGAGGTATAGTAGTTAATCGATACAAATAATTAAATTCAACTACAACTTTGCTTATAACTTTCATAAAACTTCGTCTTTTTTTTCAAATTTTTTCTAAATAATACAACTAAATGCTCCCCATATTACCCTATAGTTTTCTTATTAAATTTTCACTGTTATATTATAAATTTTCACATTTTTCATTGTTTTATAGTCGTAAATTCACAAATAAAACATAAAATCTTCTCTAACTTTGCATAAAATATGTCTTTTCTGTTCATATTTTCTTTTTATATAGTGTAACTAATTGCCCCCTGTAAGTCCAGCTAGTTTTTTTATACAATTTTCACAGTAAAATTACAAATTTTCATTTAATTCGTTTTCTTAAAGTCGTATTTTCATTAAATTTTTAAATTTTTTCAAATCTGCTTTTATTTCGCTCTTTTTGCTTCTGTAAGGTCCGTCTAATGTAGAAACTGCCATCTGCACTCAAATCTGTAAAATAAAACACGCGGAAATAGAGAAAATCGATACTTACCTAAACCGAGGTATAGTGGTTAATCGATACAAATAATTAAATTCAACTACAACTTTGCTTATAACTTTCATAAAACTTCGTCTTTTTTGTTCAAATTTTTTCTAAATAATACAACTAAATGCTCCCCATATTACCCTATAGTTTTCTTATTAAATTTTCACTGTTATATTATAAATTTTCACATTTTTCATTGTTTTATAGTCGTAAATTCACAAATAAAACATAAAATCTTCTCTAACTTTGCATAAAATTTGTCTTTTCTGTTCATATTTTCTTTTTATATAGTGTAACTAATTGCCCCCTGTAATTCCAGGTAGTTTTTTTATACAATTTTCACAGTAAAATTACAAATTTTCATTTAATTCGTTTTCTTAAAGTCGTACTTTCATTAAATTTTTAAATTTTTTCAAATCTGCTTTTATTTCGCTCTTTTTGCTTCTGTAAGGTCCGTCTAGTGTAAGAACTGCCATCTGCACTCAAATCTGTAAAATAAAACACGCGGAAATAGAGAAAATCGATACTTACCTAAACCGAGGTATAGTGGTTAATCGATACAAATAATTAAATTCAACTACAACTTTGCTTATAACTTTCATAAAACTTCGTCTTTTTTGTTCAAATTTTTTCTAAATAATACAACTAAATGCTCCCCATATTACCCTATAGTTTTCTTATTAAATTTTCACTGTTATATTATAAATTTTCACATTTTTCATTGTTTTATAGTCGTAAATTCACAAATAAAACATAAAATCTTCTCTAACTTTGCATAAAATATGTCTTTTCTGTTCATATTTTCTTTTTATATAGTGTAACTAATTGCCCCCTGTAAGTCCAGCTAGTTTTTTTATACAATTTTCACAGTAAAATTACAAATTTTCATATAATTCGTTTTCTTAAAGTCGAATTTTCATTAAATTTTTAAATTTTTTCAAATCTGCTTTTATTTCGCTCTTTTTGCTTCTGTAAAGTCCGTCTAGTGTAGAAACTGCCATCTGCACTCAAATCTGTAAAATAAAACACGCGGAAATAGAGAAAATCGATACTTACCTAAACCGAGGTATAGTGGTTAATCGATACAAATAATTAAATTCAACTACAACTTTGCTTATAACTTTCATAAAACTTCGTCTTTTTTGTTCAAATTTTTTCTAAATAATACAACTAAATGCTCCCCATATTACCCTATAGTTTTCTTATTAAATTTTCACTGTTATATTATAAATTTTCACATTTTTCATTGTTTTATAGTCGTAAATTCACAAATAAAACATAAAATCTTCTCTAACTTTGCATAAAATATGTCTTTTCTGTTCATATTTTCTTTTTATATAGTGTAACTAATTGCCCCCTGTAAGTCCAGGTAGTTTTTTTATACAATTTTCACAGTAAAATTACAAATTTTCATATAATTCGTATTCTTAAAGTCGTATTTTCATTAAATTTTTAAATTTTTTCAAATCTGCTTTTATTTCGCTCTTTTTGCTTCTGTAAGGTCCGTTTAATGTAGAAACTGCCATCTGCACTCAAATCTGTAAAATAAAACACGCGGAAATAGAGAAAATCGATACTTACCTAAACCGAGGTATAGTGGTTAATCGATACAAATAATTAAATTCAACTACAACTTTGCTTATAACTTTCATAAAACTTCGTCTTTTTTGTTCAAATTTTTTCTAAATAATACAACTAATTGCTCCCCATATTACCCTATAGTTTTCTTATTAAATTTTCACTGTTATATTATAAATTTTTACATTCTTCATTGTTTTATAGTCGTAAATTCACAAATAAAACATAAAATCTTCTCTAACTTTGCATAAAATTTGTCTTTTCTGTTCATATTTTCTTTTTATATAGTGTAACTAATTGCCCCCTGTAAGTCCAGGTAGTTTTTTTATACAATTTTCACAGTAAAATTACAAATTTTCATTTAATTAGTTTTCTTAAAGTCGTACTTTCATTAAATTTTTAAATTTTTTCAAATCTGCTTTTATTTCGCTCTTTTTGCTTCTGTAAGGTCCGTCTAGTGTAGGAACTGCCATCTGCACTCAAATCTCTAAAATAAAACACGCGGAAATAGAGAAAATCGATACTTACCTAAACCGAGGTATAGTGGTTAATCGATACAAATAATTAAATTCAACTACAACTTTGCTTATAACTTTCATAAAACTTCGTCTTTTTTGTTCAAATTTTTTCTAAATAATACAACTAAATGCTCCCCATATTACCCTACAGTTTTCTTATTAAATTTTCACTGTTATATTATAAATTTTCACATTTTTCATTGTTTTATAGTCGTAAATTCACAAATAAAACATAAAATCTTCTCTAACTTTGCATAAAATTTGTCTTTTCTGTTCATATTTTCTTTTTATATAGTGTAACTAATTGCCCCCTGTAATTCCAGGTAGTTTTTTTATACAATTTTCACAGTAAAATTACAAATTTTCATTTAATTCGTTTTCTTAAAGTCGTACTTTCATTAAATTTTTAAATTTTTTCAAATCTGCTTTTATTTCGCTCTTTTTGCTTCTGTAAGGTCCGTCTAGTGTAGGAACTGCCATCTGCACTCAAATCTGTAAAATAAAACACGCGGAAATAGAGAAAATCGATACTTACCTAAACCGAGGTATAGTAGTTAATCGATACAAATAATTAAATTCAACTACAACTTTGCTTATAACTTTCATAAAACTTCGTCTTTTTTTTCAAATTTTTTCTAAATAATACAACTAAATGCTCCCCATATTACCCTATAGTTTTCTTATTAAATTTTCACTGTTATATTATAAATTTTCACATTTTTCATTGTTTTATAGTCGTAAATTCACAAATAAAACATAAAATCTTCTCTAACTTTGCATAAAATTTGTCTTTTCTGTTCATATTTTCTTTTTATATAGTGTAACTAATTGCCCCCTGTAATTCCAGGTAGTTTTTTTATACAATTTTCACAGTAAAATTACAAATTTTCATTTAATTCGTTTTCTTAAAGTCGTACTTTCATTAAATTTTTAAATTTTTTCAAATCTGCTTTTATTTCGCTCTTTTTGCTTCTGTAAGGTCCGTCTAGTGTAAGAACTGCCATCTGCACTCAAATCTGTAAAATAAAACACGCGGAAATAGAGAAAATCGATACTTACCTAAACCGAGGTATAGTGGTTAATCGATACAAATAATTAAATTCAACTACAACTTTGCTTATAACTTTCATAAAACTTCGTCTTTTTTGTTCAAATTTTTTCTAAATAATACAACTAAATGCTCCCCATATTACCCTATAGTTTTCTTATTAAATTTTCACTGTTATATTATAAATTTTCACATTTTTCATTGTTTTATAGTCGTAAATTCACAAATAAAACATAAAATCTTCTCTAACTTTGCATAAAATATGTCTTTTCTGTTCATATTTTCTTTTTATATAGTGTAACTAATTGCCCCCTGTAAGTCCAGCTAGTTTTTTTATACAATTTTCACAGTAAAATTACAAATTTTCATATAATTCGTTTTCTTAAAGTCGAATTTTCATTAAATTTTTAAATTTTTTCAAATCTGCTTTTATTTCGCTCTTTTTGCTTCTGTAAAGTCCGTCTAGTGTAGAAACTGCCATCTGCACTCAAATCTGTAAAATAAAACACGCGGAAATAGAGAAAATCGATACTTACCTAAACCGAGGTATAGTGGTTAATCGATACAAATAATTAAATTCAACTACAACTTTGCTTATAACTTTCATAAAACTTCGTCTTTTTTGTTCAAATTTTTTCTAAATAATACAACTAAATGCTCCCCATATTACCCTATAGTTTTCTTATTAAATTTTCACTGTTATATTATAAATTTTCACATTTTTCATTGTTTTATAGTCGTAAATTCACAAATAAAACATAAAATCTTCTCTAACTTTGCATAAAATATGTCTTTTCTGTTCATATTTTCTTTTTATATAGTGTAACTAATTGCCCCCTGTAAGTCCAGGTAGTTTTTTTATACAATTTTCACAGTAAAATTACAAATTTTCATATAATTCGTATTCTTAAAGTCGTATTTTCATTAAATTTTTAAATTTTTTCAAATCTGCTTTTATTTCGCTCTTTTTGCTTCTGTAAGGTCCGTCTAATGTAGAAACTGCCATCTGCACTCAAATCTGTAAAATAAAACACGCGGAAATAGAGAAAATCGATACTTACCTAAACCGAGGTATAGTGGTTAATCGATACAAATAATTAAATTCAACTACAACTTTGCTTATAACTTTCATAAAACTTCGTCTTTTTTGTTCAAATTTTTTCTAAATAATACAACTAATTGCTCCCCATATTACCCTATAGTTTTCTTATTAAATTTTCACTGTTATATTATAAATTTTTACATTCTTCATTGTTTTATAGTCGTAAATTCACAAATAAAACATAAAATCTTCTCTAACTTTGCATAAAATTTGTCTTTTCTGTTCATATTTTCTTTTTATATAGTGTAACTAATTGCCCCCTGTAAGTCCAGGTAGTTTTTTTATACAATTTTCACAGTAAAATTACAAATTTTCATTTAATTAGTTTTCTTAAAGTCGTACTTTCATTAAATTTTTAAATTTTTTCAAATCTGCTTTTATTTCGCTCTTTTTGCTTCTGTAAGGTCCGTCTAGTGTAGGAACTGCCATCTGCACTCAAATCTCTAAAATAAAACACGCGGAAATAGAGAAAATCGATACTTACCTAAACCGAGGTATAGTGGTTAATCGATACAAATAATTAAATTCAACTACAACTTTGCTTATAACTTTCATAAAACTTCGTCTTTTTTGTTCAAATTTTTTCTAAATAATACAACTAAATGCTCCCCATATTACCCTATAGTTTTCTTATTAAATTTTCACTGTTATATTATAAATTTTCACATTTTTCATTGTTTTATAGTCGTAAATTCACAAATAAAACATAAAATCTTCTCTAACTTTGCATAAAATTTGTCTTTTCTGTTCATATTTTCTTTTTATATAGTGTAACTAATTGCCCCCTGTAATTCCAGGTAGTTTTTTTATACAATTTTCACAGTAAAATTACAAATTTTCATTTAATTCGTTTTCTTAAAGTCGTACTTTCATTAAATTTTTAAATTTTTTCAAATCTGCTTTTATTTCGCTCTTTTTGCTTCTGTAAGGTCCGTCTAGTGTAGGAACTGCCATCTGCACTCAAATCTGTAAAATAAAACACGCGGAAATAGAGAAAATCGATACTTACCTAAACCGAGGTATAGTAGTTAATCGATACAAATAATTAAATTCAACTACAACTTTGCTTATAACTTTCATAAAACTTCGTCTTTTTTTTCAAATTTTTTCTAAATAATACAACTAAATGCTCCCCATATTACCCTATAGTTTTCTTATTAAATTTTCACTGTTATATTATAAATTTTCACATTTTTCATTGTTTTATAGTCGTAAATTCACAAATAAAACATAAAATCTTCTCTAACTTTGCATAAAATATGTCTTTTCTGTTCATATTTTCTTTTTATATAGTGTAACTAATTGCCCCCTGTAAGTCCAGCTAGTTTTTTTATACAATTTTCACAGTAAAATTACAAATTTTCATTTAATTCGTTTTCTTAAAGTCGAATTTTCATTAAATTTTTAAATTTTTTCAAATCTGCTTTTATTTCGCTCTTTTTGCTTCTGTAAAGTCCGTCTAGTGTAGAAACTGCCATCTGCACTCAAATCTGTAAAATAAAACACGCGGAAATAGAGAAAATCGATACTTACCTAAACCGAGGTATAGTGGTTAATCGATACAAATAATTAAATTCAACTACAACTTTGCTTATAACTTTCATAAAACTTCGTCTTTTTTGTTCAAATTTTTTCTAAATAATACAACTAAATGCTCCCCATATTACCCTATAGTTTTCTTATTAAATTTTCACTGTTATATTATAAATTTTCACATTTTTCATTGTTTTATAGTCGTAAATTCACAAATAAAACATAAAATCTTCTCTAACTTTGCATAAAATATGTCTTTTCTGTTCATATTTTCTTTTTATATAGTGTAACTAATTGCCCCCTGTAAGTGCAGGTAGTTTTTTTATACAATTTTCACAGTAAAATTACAAATTTTCATATAATTCGTATTCTTAAAGTCGTATTTTCATTAAATTTTTAAATTTTTTCAAATCTGCTTTTATTTCGCTCTTTTTGCTTCTGTAAGGTCCGTTTAATGTAGAAACTGCCATCTGCACTCAAATCTGTAAAATAAAACACGCGGAAATAGAGAAAATCGATACTTACCTAAACCGAGGTATAGTGGTTAATCGATACAAATAATTAAATTCAACTACAACTTTGCTTATAACTTTCATAAAACTTCGTCTTTTTTGTTCAAATTTTTTCTAAATAATACAACTAATTGCTCCCCATATTACCCTATAGTTTTCTTATTAAATTTTCACTGTTATATTATAAATTTTTACATTTTTCATTGTTTTATAGTCGTAAATTCACAAATAAAACATAAAATCTTCTCTAACTTTGCATAAAATTTGTCTTTTCTGTTCATATTTTCTTTTTATATAGTGTAACTAATTGCCCCCTGTAAGTCCAGGTAGTTTTTTTATACAATTTTCACAGTAAAATTACAAATTTTCATTTAATTCGTTTTCTTAAAGTCGTACTTTCATTAAATTTTTAAATTTTTTCAAATCTGCTTTTATTTCGCTCTTTTTGCTTTTTTAAGGTCCGTCTAGTGTAGGAACTGCCATCTGCACTCAAATCTGTAAAATAAAACACGCGGAAATAGAGAAAATCGATACTTACCTAAACCGAGGTATAGTGGTTAATCGATACAAATAATTAAATTCAACTACAACTTTGCTTATAACTTTCATAAAACTTCGTCTTTTTTGTTCAAATTTTTTCTAAATAATACAACTAATTGCTCCCCATATTACCCTATAGTTTTCTTATTAAATTTTCACTGTTATATTATAAATTTTTACATTTTTCATTGTTTTATAGTCGTAAATTCACAAATAAAACATAAAATCTTCTCTAACTTTGCATAAAATTTGTCTTTTCTGTTCATATTTTCTTTTTATATAGTGTAACTAATTGCCCCCTGTAAGTCCAGGTAGTTTTTTTATACAATTTTCACAGTAAAATTACAAATTTTCATTTAATTCGTTTTCTTAAAGTCGTACTTTCATTAAATTTTTAAATTTTTTCAAATCTGCTTTTATTTCGCTCTTTTTGCTTTTTTAAGGTCCGTCTAGTGTAGGAACTGCCATCTGCACTCAAATCTGTAAAATAAAACACGCGGAAATAGAGAAAATCGATACTTACCTAAACCGAGGTATAGTGGTTAATCGATACAAATAATTAAATTCAACTACAACTTTGCTTATAACTTTCATAAAACTTCGTCTTTTTTGTTCAAATTTTTTCTAAATAATACAACTAAATGCTCCCCATATTACCCTATAGTTTTCTTATTAAATTTTCACTGTTATATTATAAATTTTCACATTTTTCATTGTTTTATAGTCGTAAATTCACAAATAAAACATAAAATCTTCTCTAACTTTGCATAAAATATGTCTTTTCTGTTCATATTTTCTTTTTATATAGTGTAACTAATTGCCCCCTGTAAGTCCAGCTAGTTTTTTTATACAATTTTCACAGTAAAATTACAAATTTTCATTTAATTCGTTTTCTTAAAGTCGAATTTTCATTAAATTTTTAAATTTTTTCAAATCTGCTTTTATTTCGCTCTTTTTGCTTCTGTAAAGTCCGTCTAGTGTAGAAACTGCCATCTGCACTCAAATCTGTAAAATAAAACACGCGGAAATAGAGAAAATCGATACTTACCTAAACCGAGGTATAGTGGTTAATCGATACAAATAATTAAATTCAACTACAACTTTGCTTATAACTTTCATAAAACTTCGTCTTTTTTGTTCAAATTTTTTCTAAATAATACAACTAAATGCTCCCCATATTACCCTATAGTTTTCTTATTAAATTTTCACTGTTATATTATAAATTTTCACATTTTTCATTGTTTTATAGTCGTAAATTCACAAATAAAACATAAAATCTTCTCTAACTTTGCATAAAATATGTCTTTTCTGTTCATATTTTCTTTTTATATAGTGTAACTAATTGCCCCCTGTAAGTCCAGCTAGTTTTTTTATACAATTTTCACAGTAAAATTACAAATTTTCATTTAATTCGTTTTCTTAAAGTCGAATTTTCATTAAATTTTTAAATTTTTTCAAATCTGCTTTTATTTCGCTCTTTTTGCTTCTGTAAAGTCCGTCTAGTGTAGAAACTGCCATCTGCACTCAAATCTGTAAAATAAAACACGCGGAAATAGAGAAAATCGATACTTACCTAAACCGAGGTATAGTGGTTAATCGATACAAATAATTAAATTCAACTACAACTTTGCTTATAACTTTCATAAAACTTCGTCTTTTTTGTTCAAATTTTTTCTAAATAATACAACTAAATGCTCCCCATATTACCCTATAGTTTTCTTATTAAATTTTCACTGTTATATTATAAATTTTCACATTTTTCATTGTTTTATAGTCGTAAATTCACAAATAAAACATAAAATCTTCTCTAACTTTGCATAAAATATGTCTTTTCTGTTCATATTTTCTTTTTATATAGTGTAACTAATTGCCCCCTGTAAGTGCAGGTAGTTTTTTATACAATTTTCACAGTAAAATTACAAATTTTCATATAATTCGTATTCTTAAAGTCGTATTTTCATTAAATTTTTAAATTTTTTCAAATCTGCTTTTATTTCGCTCTTTTTGCTTCTGTAAGGTCCGTCTAATGTAGAAACTGCCATCTGCACTCAAATCTGTAAAATAAAACACGCGGAAATAGAGAAAATCGATACTTACCTAAACCGAGGTATAGTGGTTAATCGATACAAATAATTAAATTCAACTACAACTTTGCTTATAACTTTCATAAAACTTCGTCTTTTTTGTTCAAATTTTTTCTAAATAATACAACTAATTGCTCCCCATATTACCCTATAGTTTTCTTATTAAATTTTCACTGTTATATTATAAATTTTTACATTTTTCATTGTTTTATAGTCGTAAATTCACAAATAAAACATAAAATCTTCTCTAACTTTGCATAAAATTTGTCTTTTCTGTTCATATTTTCTTTTTATATAGTGTAACTAATTGCCCCCTGTAAGTCCAGGTAGTTTTTTTATACAATTTTCACAGTAAAATTACAAATTTTCATTTAATTCGTTTTCTTAAAGTCGTACTTTCATTAAATTTTTAAATTTTTTCAAATCTGCTTTTATTTCGCTCTTTTTGCTTTTGTAAGGTCCGTCTAGTGTAGGAACTGCCATCTGCACTCAAATCTGTAAAATAAAACACGCGGAAATAGAGAAAATCGATACTTACCTAAACCGAGGTATAGTGGTTAATCGATACAAATAATTAAATTCAACTACAACTTTGCTTATAACTTTCATAAAACTTCGTCTTTTTTGTTCAAATTTTTTCTAAATAATACAACTAAATGCTCCCCATATTACCCTATAGTTTTCTTATTAAATTTTCACTGTTATATTATAAATTTTCACATTTTTCATTGTTTTATAGTCGTAAATTCACAAATAAAACATAAAATCTTCTCTAACTTTGCATAAAATATGTCTTTTCTGTTCATATTTTCTTTTTATATAGTGTAACTAATTGCCCCCTGTAAGTCCAGCTAGTTTTTTTATACAATTTTCACAGTAAAATTACAAATTTTCATATAATTCGTTTTCTTAAAGTCGAATTTTCATTAAATTTTTAAATTTTTTCAAATCTGCTTTTATTTCGCTCTTTTTGCTTCTGTAAGGTCCGTCTAGTGTAGAAACTACCATCTGCACTCAAATCTGTAAAATAAAACACGCGGAAATAGAGAAAATCGATACTTACCTAAACCGAGGTATAGTGGTTAATCGATACAAATAATTAAATTCAACTACAACTTTGCTTATAACTTTCATAAAACTTCGTTTTTTTTGTTCAAATTTTTTCTAAATAATACAACTAAATGCTCCCCATATTACCCTATAGTTTTCTTATTAAATTTTCACTGTTATATTATAAATTTTCACATTTTTCATTGTTTTATAGTCGTAAATTCACAAATAAAACATAAAATCTTCTCTAACTTTGCATAAAATTTGTCTTTTCTCTTCATATTTTCTTTTTATATAGTGTAACTAATTGCCCCCTGTAATTGCAGCTAGTTTTTTTATACAATTTTCACAGTAAAATTACAAATTTTCATATAATTCGTTTTCTTAAAGTCGTATTTTCATTAAATTTTAAAATTTTTTCAAATCTGCTTTTATTTCGCTCTTTTTGCTTCTGTAAGGTCCGTCTAGTGTAGAAACTGCCATCTGCACTCAAATCTGTAAAATAAAACACGCGGAAATAGAGGAAATCGATACTTACCTAAACCGAGGTATAGTGGTTAATCGATACAAATAATTAAATTCAACTACAACTTTGCTTATAACTTTCATAAAACTTCGTCTTTTTTGTTCAAATTTTTTCTAAATAATACAACTAAATGCTCCTCATATTACCCTATAGTTTTCTTATTAAATTTTCACTGTTATATTATAAATTTTCACATTTTTCATTGTTTTATAGTCGTAAATTCACAAATAAAACATAAAATCTTCTCTAACTTTGCATAAAATATGTCTTTTCTGTTCACATTTTGTTTTTATATAATGTAACTAATTGCCCCCTGTAATTCCAGGTAGTTTTTTTATACAATTTTCACAGTAAAATTACAAATTTTCATTTAATTCGTTTTCTTAAAGTCGTACTTTCATTAAATTTTTAAATTTTTTCAAATCTGCTTTTATTTCGCTCTTTTTGCCTCTGTAAGGTCCGTCTAGTGTAGGAACTGCCATCTGCACTCAAATCTCTAAAATAAAACACGCGGAAATAGAGAAAATCGATACTTACCTAAACCGAGGTATAGTGGTTAATCGATACAAATAATTAAATTCAACTACAACTTTGCTTATAACTTTCATAAAACTTCGTCTTTTTTGTTCAAATTTTTTCTAAATAATACAACTAAATGCTCCCCATATTACCCTATAGTTTTCTTATTAAATTTTCACTGTTATATTATAAATTTTCACATTTTTCATAGTTTTATAGTCGTAAATTCACAAATAAAACATAAAATCTTCTCTAACTTTGCATAAAATTTGTCTTTTCTGTTCATATTTTCTTTTTATATAGTGTAACTAATTGTCCCAGTAATTCCAGCTAGTTTTTGTTATACAATTTTCACAGTAAAATTACAAATTTTCATATAATTCGTTTTCTTAAAGTCGTATTTTCATTAAATTTTTTCAAATCTGCTTTTATTTCGCTCGTTTTGCTTCTGTAAGGTCCGTCTAGTGTAGAAACTGCCATCTGTACTCAAATCTGTAAAATAAAACACGCGGAAATAGAGAAAATCGATACTTACCTAAACCGAGGTATAGTGGTTAATCGATACAAATAATTAAATTCAACTACAACATAAACATAAAATTTGTCTTTTCTGTTCATATTTTTTTTTCATATAGTGTAACTAATTGCCCCTGTAATTCCAGCTATTTTTTTATACGATTTTCACAGTAAAATTACAAATTTTCATATAATTCGTTTTCTTAAAGTCGTATTTTCATTAAATTTTAAAATTTTTTCAAATCTGCTTTTATTTCGCTCTTTTTGCTTCTGTAAGGTCCGTCTAGTGTAGAAACTGCCATCTGCACTCAAATCTGTAAAATAAAACACGCGGAAATAGAGGAAATCGATACTTACCTAAACCGAGGTATAGTGGTTAATCGATACAAATAATTAAATTCTACTACAACTTTGCTTATAACTTTCATAAAACTTCGTCTTTTTTGTTCAAATTTTTTCTAAATAATACAACTAAATGCTCCCCATATTACCCTATAGTTTTCTTATTAAATTTTCACTGTTATATTATAAATTTTCACATTTTTCATAGTTTTATAGTCGTAAATTCACAAATAAAACATAAAATCTTCTCTAACTTTGCATAAAATTTGTCTTTTCTGTTCATATTTTCTTTTTATATAGTGTAACTAATTGTCCCAGTAATTCCAGCTAGTTTTTGTTATACAATTTTCACAGTAAAATTACAAATTTTCATATAATTCGTTTTCTTAAAGTCGTATTTTCATTAAATTTTTTCAAATCTGCTTTTATTTCGCTCTTTTTGCTTCTGTAAGGTCCGTCTAGTGTAGAAACTGCCATCTGCACTCAAATCTGTAAAATAAAACACGCGGAAATAGAGAAAATCGATACTTACCTAAACCGAGGTATAGTGGTTAATCGATACAAATAATTAAATTCAACTACAAAATAAACATAAAATTTGTCTTTTCTGTTCATATTTTTTTTTCATATAGTGTAACTAATTGCCCCTGTAATTCGAGCTAGTTTTTTTATACGATTTTCACAGTAAAATTACAAATTTTCATATAATTCGTTTTCTTAAAGTCGTATTTTCATTAAATTTTAAAATTTTTTCAAATCTGCTTTTATTTCGCTCTTTTTGCTTCTGTAAGGTCCGTCTAGTGTAGAAACTGCCATCTGCACTCAAATCTGTAAAATGAAACACGCGGAAATAGAGGAAATCGATACTTACCTAAACCGAGGTATAGTGGTTAATCGATACAAATAATTAAATTCAACTACAACTTTGCTTATAACTTTCATAAAACTTCGTCTTTTTTGTTCAAATTTTTTCTAAATAATACAACTAAATGCTCCTCATATTACCCTATAGTTTTCTTATTAAATTTTCACTGTTATATTATAAATTTTCACATTTTTCATTGTTTTATAGTCGTAAATTCACAAATAAAACATAAAATCTTCTCTAACTTTGCATAAAATTTGTCTTTTCTGTTCACATTTTCTTTTTATATAATGTAACTAATTGCCCCCTGTAATTCCAGGTAGTTTTTTTATACAATTTTCACAGTAAAATTACAAATTTTCATTTAATTCGTTTTCTTAAAGTCGTACTTTCATTAAATTTTTAAATTTTTTCAAATCTGCTTTTATTTCGCTCTTTTTGCCTCTGTAAGGTCCGTCTAGTGTAGGAACTGCCATCTGCACTCAAATCTCTAAAATAAAACACGCGGAAATAGAGAAAATCGATACTTACCTAAACCGAGGTATAGTGGTTAATCGATACAAATAATTAAATTCAACTACAACTTTGCTTATAACTTTCATAAAACTTCGTCTTTTTTGTTCAAATTTTTTCTAAATAATACAACTAAATGCTCCCCATATTACCCTATAGTTTTCTTATTAAATTTTCACTGTTATATTATAAATTTTCACATTTTTCATTGTTTTATAGTCGTAAATTCACAAATAAAACATAAAATCTTCTCTAACTTTGCATAAAATTTGTCTTTTCTGTTCATATTTTCTTTTTATATAGTGTAACTAATTGTCCCAGTAATTCCAGCTAGTTTTTGTTATACAATTTTCACAGTAAAATTACAAATTTTCATATAATTCGTTTTCTTAAAGTCGTATTTTCATTAAATTTTTTCAAATCTGCTTTTATTTCGCTCTTTTTGCTTCTGTAAGGTCCGTCTAGTGTAGAAACTGCCATCTGCATTAGGTTAGGTTAGGTTAGGTTAGGTTAGGTTAGGTTAGGTTAGGTTAGGTTCCCCCCCGAACGGGTTCCCGCCTTGTCGTGGCGGGGGGGCTTAGTAGCCGTGGCTTGGTCACCCACGGTGAACAAAGAGGAACCCCTTGGCTGGCCCGTGGTGTAGGGCCGGCCCGAGGTGGCCGCTCCGAGTGGGCTTGGCGAGCCCACTTCGGATGTGTGTCGGGGGGCTGCGGTGAGAGGGGAGTCCGCACCCTCTACCGCTGCAGCCGAGGTGGAGTCGCGGAGGAAGAGGAGTGTTGGTATGGCGATGCGCCACTCGCCCTATCCTCCGCGACTCGGGCGGGGCCGTACCGTCGATTGATGCGGTGGTGGTGGGGCTGCGGTGGGAGAGGAGTGTCGGTATTGCGATGCGCCGCTCTCCCTACCCTCCGCAGCCGAATCTTGGTTGGCGGCGGAGCCATAGACCAGATCCGCCGCTGGGGCCGGGAAGGCCGGTGCTTCATAGTGCTAGTTTTTCCTGGCCCCATGGCCTTCGCGCATCGGACACGGGGGCGTCCGTTGCGCATGTTAAGTTGGAGGCCGAGGAGGAGGGCGCGCCATGTGTTCTGGTGCGCCTTACCTGAGAGGGAGATGGGGGAGGAGTAGTCCTCTACCGAGGAGGGGCCGCCATGGGGCGGCCAGCGCAGGTGGGGCCGCGGATGTGTGCGAAAGCGTTCCCGTGGCCCTGCCAATATGCGACGAGGGTGGAACACCATGGGGTTTTAGTCGGTGCGAGTCCGACATAACCCGTCCTTGCCCCCGCGAGGCGGGTATGCGTAGGCATTTCCCCATGTAAAAAAAAAAAAAAAAAAAAAAAAAAAAAAAAGGTTAGGTTAGGTTAGGTTAGGTTAGGTTAGGTTAGGTTAGGTTAGGTTAGGTTAGGTTAGGTTAGGTTAGGTTAGGTTAGGTTAGGTTAGGTTAGGTCAGGTTCCCCCCGAACGGGTTCCCGCCTTGTCGTGGCGGGGGGGCTTAGTAGCCGTGGCTTGGTCAACCACGGTGAACGAAGAGGAACCCCTTGGCTGGCCCGAGGTGTAGGGCCGGCCCGAGGTGGCCACTCCGAGTGGGCTTGGGAAGCCCACTTCGGATGTGTGTCGGGGGGCTGTGGTGAGAGGGGAGTCCGCAACCCTCTACCGCTGCAGCCGAGGTGGAGTCGCGGAGGAAGAGGAGTGTTGGTATGGCGATGCGCCACTCGCCCTATCCTCCGCGACTCAGACGGGGCCGCAACGTCAATTGATGCGGTGGTGGTGGGGCTGCGGGGGGAGAGGAGTGTCGGTATTGCGAGGCGCCGCTCTCCCTACCCTCCGCAGCCGAATCTTGGTTGGCGGCGGAGCCATAGACCAGATCCGCCGCTGGGGTCAGGAATGCTGGTGCTAATGAGTGCTAGTTTTTCCTGGCCCCATGGCCTTCGCGCATCGGACACGGGGGTGTCCGTTGCGCATGTGAAACTGGAGGCCGAGGAGGAGGGCGCGCCATGTGTTCTGGTGCGCCTTACCGGAGAGGGAGATGGGGGAGGAGTAGTCCTCTCCCGAGGAGGGGCCGCCTTGGAGTGGCCAGCGCAGGTGGGGCCGCGGAAGTGTGCGAAAGCGTTCCCGTGGCCCTGCCAATATGCGACGAGGGTGGAACACCATGGGGTTTTAGTCGGTGCGAGTCCGACATAACCCGTCCTTGCCCCCGCGAGGCGGGTATGCGTAGGCATTTCCCCATGTAAAAAAAAAAAAAAAAGGTTAGGTTAGGTTAGGTTAGGTTAGGTTTTTTTTTTTTTTTTTTTTTTTTTTTTTTTTTTTTTTTTTTTTTTTTTTTTTGTTCTTTACCCATGAGGAATTGCTATCGGTATACAATTCCTTATGGTTTTTGAGCGTTTGTTTGAATGAGAATTTATATTTGGTCCACATTTTGCTATGTTTATCGTTAACATTTACATTTGAGTCTTTTGACAATGGTTCGCATAATATTTTTGAATATTGAATTTTGTTTATGATTTTCTTAAGACAAGTAGAAAATTAATTTGATTAATCTCTATAAATATTTTTTTTTTTTCATGTATATATATTTCTATTATACACTACATATATAATGTTGATAAAACAAAAATAACAATTTACATACAATGATTATCTTATTTATTAAATATTTTACTTAACTCTCCTTAGAGTTACTTAATTGGAAAATTCTCCAAATTTTAACTTACTATAGCTGTATTATTGTTGAAGTTTTTTAATTTACTTATAATATAATTGACATGGGTCTTAAAAGTTTGTATTGTAGTTTCTTTGGAAATTATTTGTGATAAATTATATGGTTCTATCCTAAAGACAGTGCACGCAACCTCGTGTTCCATTCTTGTTTTAATAAATACAGGGCAGTTTTTTATGAGATGTGTCATGGATTGTACACTCGTTTGATCGCATGGGCATTTATTATCATTTGTTATTTTAAAACGATGTAAATATTCTTTATGATATCCATGATTGCTAAAATATTGGGTTATGGCAAAGTTAAGTGTAAGTGCTTTAACAGTTAGGGTGAGTTGCTCGTATGTAGGACAAAGAGATTTGGTGTATATGCCTTTGTCACTTTGAAGGTAGAAGTCTTCCGTTTCTTTAAGAGCACGCTGTCGATTAAGGTATTTTACATAGGTAATTGGGAATTTGGCAAATTCATAAGATCGGTGTGAGGCTGCCGCGCTTTTAGCAGCTGCATCCGCTTCTTCATTGCCAGAAATTCCAGTATGACCTTTAATCCAGCAAAAAGTGACTTTTAAATTAAGCGATTCAATCTGATGTATTATCTTATGGATCGATACTACGAGGGAGTTATAACTATTTTCATTAGCAATTTCTTGAAGTCCTGATTTACTGTCGGAAAATATGTGTGTGGGATTGATTTTGTGTTCCATAATCCATTCGCAGGCTTTTGAAATGGCGAGGAGTTCGGCTTGAAAGACTGAACACGAGTCATGTAATTTATATTTACGTGTTAGTTTTTCGCCGGTCGGTTTGTGTATCACAAATGCGGCACCTACTTTATTGTTGTGCTTGCTACCATCGGTGTAAATTCGGTAAACATTTTTAATATCATCTGTTGGTGTTAGTTTTTCTGTAAATTTAATAGGTTTTCGCAACGACGGGTGTAATATATTTCCTGGTTTAGCGGGAACGTCTAGGGTGATATCAGAAGGTAGGTACTGTGATACATGTGTGATTCTTGTGCGTTCATTGTCTGCCATTTCCTGTATTTTTATTGGGAGCGGGCATAATTGGGCAAGTGATATGGAAGCTACTGTACTCACGGTTCTAAAGCCACGGATAATTCTAAGGGCAAAGTTTCGTTGCAAAGAGAGTAGTTTCTCTTTCACACACTTGTACCCGATTGCAGATTGCCAGATAGAGGCAGCATAACAGACTATTGGCTCAATCACATGTCTATAAATAATTTCTATATTTTCGGAATGAATACCCCAAGTGGGCTTGACGAATATTATTAACTTAGTGTATAGTTTACGGACTTTGTTGACTATGTAATCTACATGTTTGATGAACTTTAGCTGTTTGTCTATTAAAACACCTAGAAGCTTAATCTCGTTGGAAAACATCACCTGATGACCAGACATATATAGTTTGCATTTTGCAGCCTTGCAAGTAAATGCGATGGCCTGTGTCTTGGCAACTCCAAAAGTAAGTTTCATCTCGCGACCCCATTTAGTTATTATATTTAAAGCATTATTTGCGTTAAGCTGTAAATCATTACTATATTTGGCGTGTACAAGGAGGACTATATCATCCGCAAATGCTTGTATCGTAACTCCAGGTGGCATGTCTATGTCAAGAAGTTCATCCACAATTAAATTCCATAGAAAGGGACCACAGACCGAACCCTGGACGCAACCTCTCGTCAGAGTTTTACTAACCGTGCTGTCTCCAAAATGGATAGTTGCAGATCGATTTTGAAAGTAGCTACGCAGGATAGAATAAATATTACGGGGGCATTTAATTTTATGTAGTCGGCGGTATATTGCCGGCCACCAGGCGCAATCAAAGGCCGCTTGGATATCTAATGAAACTGCGAGTACCTGTTCTTTATTGGCTATGGCATGGTTGATTGTGTCTATTATATTGGTTAATGCATTGACGGTAGAGGTTTGTTCTTTAAAACCGAACTGTGCTGAATTAAAAAGATCGTTCTGGTGCATGAAGTATGTTAATCTTCGTATAACAAGTTTTTCAAACAGTTTTCCAAAAACATTAATCAGACCTATGGGTCGGAAGGAAGAGATATTTAGGTAGTCATCCTTGTGAGGCTTAGGGAAAATTTTAATGAAAGCTTTCTTCCAAATTTCTGGAAAATATCCGAGTTTGAAACAACGGTTAATTACTGAAGTGGTGAGATCTGGGAAGCTTTTGAAAAATAATAAGCAAATATCAGAAGTAAGATGGTCCATGCCGGGTGCTTTTTTCGGATTCATACTATTTAAGCTACTGAGAATTTCTTCGTAGGTAAAAGGGGGTTCATCTGGAGTATTTGGTGAGATAATTGCTAGATTTCGGGCATTTTCTTGAATTGTTGTATCATTTAGGTCATCATCGGGGAAAAATTTATCAAGAAGAGCTTGGGCAGTTTCCAGACTGGTGGTGGTGTATGAACCATCGCTTTTCTTTAGTGTTGCTGGTGGTAGCGCAGGTGGGCTTGATTTAATAATTCTGTTTGTAACGGACCATACATCCTCCTTCCCTTGCCTTTCACAAAAGTCTCTGAAGTTTCGCGTGGAAGTTTCACGGAAGGTTTTTGAGTAAGCAGTTTTTAAGCGTTCTTTTTCCAATAGGGCATCTTCAAGTGGTTTATTTTGTCGGCGCAGTTTTTGTATGTTATGATGGTTACGTATAACTTGTTTTTTGAGACATTCAAGTTCATCTGTCCACCAAGGGCAACGGTATTTTCGACCAGTTGACCTTGGGAGTAGCTCATCACATGTTTTTTGAATTGCCGATGTAACTGAGATTATGTAATTTTCAAGTTCATTTGGCTGCATCTGTTCAACCATAACATTTTGTGGTACATGTTCCTTAATTTTGGCTTCAAAGGAAGGCCTTAGTTCTTCCCATTTTATATTATTCGTATTGTATCTGAACGTACTGGTTGTTTTGTTGGTTTTTCTCCTTTCACCATGAGTAGTGACAGAGAACATCACCGCCCTGTGTTCAGAAGACAAACAGATTGAAGGATCCACTTTCCAGTTTGTAATCCGGTCATATATAGAGCTAGAAGCAAGTGTAAGATCAATATAAGAGCTGCGAACTCGCCCATAAGATACTGTCTCGAAAGTAGGAGTATGACCTCTATTACACAAAAACATGTCATTGCCATAAACGATGTCAACAACTTCATTTCCCCGCGAGTTTGCCCGGTCGCTACCCCAGATAGGGTGCCAACCGTTAAAATCGCCTCCAACAAGCTGATGGCAGTTACTGGTCATTTTCAAAAAGTTGTCTAACCGTTGCAATGTATTGTGATCGTCACTATTAGGTTCGATATAAACAGATGCCATGTATAGTTTACAGCCCCCAATATTTAATTGAACCGCGCTAAGATTCGCTGACGAAAATTGGGATAGACCCAGTACGGAACCACAACTAGATTTAGTCATTATGCATGCCTTAACCCTGTTACCATTGGAAAACTGGAATATGTTGATACCAGGGATGGATTTAACAATGTTGCCAGATCCAACATAGGGTTCTGACACCAAAGCTATCTGGAATTGGCCGGCCATAAAAGAGAGAATAAATTCATGTTGACTGTTCTTTGACTTATCTAAGTTACACTGTAATACTTCGAGTTTATTGACTTGATCCATAATCTATACGGTTTATGATTCTTTCTTTTATGGCTCGCAGTCTGGGGCAATAGGTGGATGTAGCCTTATGTTTGGTATCAATTTTTGTGTTGAACTTGGTATTATGTGCGACACAGTTAATACACTGAGCGCAGTCCGGGTTATCTTTTTTAGGACAATTATCAGATTTGTGTATGGTTGCGGCACAGTGACCACATGCAGTGTTTTCCGAGGTGCATTTATTCTTTGTGTGTCCAAACTGGTAACAATTATGACATTGCATAAATGGTGAAAATTCCTCAACGTGTATACGCTGATGATCGATGGATAATTTTCTCATGCTAATGATTTTTCTCCAAACTGTGGGTTGAGATCGAAAGACTGCATTGTATAGGTTTGGGTTCCTGTTAGTGCGTTTAAAGCAAAATTTTAAATCATCCTGTGCCGCAATGGTATCAGACAGTTCAGAATTTTGCATTTTAATAATATCCACTAATTCTTCAGCTGGTGTGTCAATAGAAATTCCTTTCAGAATTATCATAGGCCTAAGTTTTCGTGCGGGTTCAGCTGTCACTACCTCAGAATTCAATAAACGTGTTAGAGTTTCGTCACGCTGCTGTTCGTTATCAAACTCGACCCTTAATTTATTGCGTGACACAGTTTGAACGCGAGCCGGTGCATATCTGGTAGAACGAAAGCTGATACTTTTGCGCCAAACGTCAATCACTTCCTGCTTATTTTTTACGTCTGTTTTGGGGGTGATGATTATCGCAGGTTTGGTTGCAGGTAGAGTAGCACTGTGGTTGTTTATCTTTGGTGATTGAATCGCATTTGATGAAGCAACTTGGGCGTAAGATGGTCGCCCCATACTAGTGCTGCTAACTGAGTTCTTGAAATTAGCCATTTCTTCACGAACACAACTGATAATATCATTTTTGAGTTCCTCTGCGGGACTAGTCAGCGTGGATGTAATATTAGTAAGAACCAAGTTTGCTCTCCTTATTTCTTCGGATGCAACTGTGATAAGACGCTTATTGGCTGTCGTGACACTCCTACCGTCATTGACAGCGTTCACAATGCAAGCTACCAATTTATTAACAACTTCCGTATACTTAGAAACATTAGTGATTTCTTCTGCTGTTGCGGGCAAAATCGGCAAATCACCATTACCAGGCGCCATTATAATTGTATTTTACGTTATATACAGTACAAGATATAAAATTAAGACGCTATGAGGAAGATTAAGCAGAAATATTGACAAAATATAAATTAAAATTGCAAAATTAACCTAAGTAATGAAAACAGGGAGGGTGGGAGGGCGATTTTTCCAATTTCCCTGTGTTTTATTAAGAAAATTTTAGTGCAGATGGCGGTTTCTACACGGGGCGGACCTAACAGGAGCAAAATGAGCGAATAAAAGGAAGATTTGAAAAATTTTAAAAATTTTATAAATTTACGACTATACGAAATCGAAAAATATGAAAATTAATAATTGAACTGTGAAAATTTACAAATAAAACTATATGATAATATGAGGGATAATTAGTTACACTATTTAAGTAGAAAATTTGAACGAAAAAGCCCAATTTTAAGCAAATTTATAGACGAATTTATGTTTTTCTTTATGAATTTACTACTATAAAATGATAAAAACAAGAAAATTAATTATATGACGATAACAATAAACTAATAAAACTATAGGAGTAGACGGGGAGCAACTAGTTATACTATTTACAAAAGATTTGAATGAAAAAGGTCAATTTTTAGCAAAGTTATAACCAAAGTTCTATTTGGTTAGGTTAGGTTAGGTTAGGTTAGGTTCCCCCCCGAACGGGTTCCCGCCTTGTCGTGGCGGGGGGGCTTAGTAGCCGTGGCTTGGTCAACCACGGTGAACAAAGAGGAACCCCTTGGCTGGCCCGAGGTGTAGGGCCGGCCCGAGGTGGCCACTCCGAGTGGGCTTGGGAAGCCCACTTCGGATGTGTGTCGGGGGGCTGTGGTGAGAGGGGAGTCCGCAACCCTCTACCGCTGCAGCCGAGGTGGAGTCGCGGAGGAAGAGGAGTGTTGGTATGGCGATGCGCCACTCGCCCTATCCTCCGCGACTCAGACGGGGCCGCACCGTTGAATGATGCGGTGGTGGTGGGGCTGCGGGGGGAGAGGAGTGTCGGTATTGCGAGGCGCCGCTCTCCCTACCCTCCGCAGCCGAATCTTGGTTGGCGGCGGAGCCATAGACCAGATCCGCCGCTGGGGTCGGGAAGGCTGGTGCTTCTTAGTGCTGGTTTTTCCTGGCCCCATGGCCTTCGCGCGTCGGACGCGGGGGCGTCTGTTGCGCGTATCAAATTGGAGGCCGAGGAGGAGGGCGCGCCATGTGTTCTGGTGCGCCTTACCTGAGAAGGAGATGGGGGAGGAGTGGTCCTCTCCCGAGGAGGGGCCGCCATGGGGTGGCCAGCGCAGGTGGGGCCGCGGAAGTGTGCGAAAGCGTTCCCGTGGCCCTGCCAATATGCGACGAGGGTGGAACACCATGGGGTTTTAGTCGGTGCGAGTCCGACATAACCCGTCCCTGCCCCCGCGAGGCGGGTATGCGTAGGCATTTCCCCATGTAAAAAAAAAAAAAAAAAAAAGGTTAGGTTAGGTTAGGTTAGGTTAGGTTAGGTTAGGTTAGGTTCCCCCCCGAACGGGTTCCCGCCTTGTCGTGGCGGGGGGGCTTAGTAGCCGTGGCTTGGTCAACCACGGTGAACAAAGAGGAACCCCTTGGCTGGCCCGAGGTGTAGGGCCGGCCCGAGGTGGCCACTCCGAGTGGGCTTGGGAAGCCCACTTCGGATGTGTGTCGGGGGGCTGTGGTGAGAGGGGAGTCCGCAACCCTCTACCGCTGCAGCCGAGGTGGAGTCGCGGAGGAAGAGGAGTGTTGGTATGGCGATGCGCCACTCGCCCTATCCTCCGCGACTCAGACGGGGCCGCACCGTTTAATGATGCGGTGGTGGTGGGGCTGCGGGGGGAGAGGAGTGTCGGTATTGCGAGGCGCCGCTCTCCCTACCCTCCGCAGCCGAATCTTGGTTGGCGGCGGAGCCATAGACCAGATCCGCCGCTGGGGTCGGGAAGGCTGGTGCTTCTTAGTGCTAGTTTTTCCTGGCCCCATGGCCTTCGCGCATCGGACACGGGGGCGTCTGTTGCGCATATGAAATTGGAGGCCGAGGAGGAGGGCGCGCCATGTGTTCTGGTGCGCCTTACCGGAGAAGGAGATGGGGGAGGAGTGGTCCTCTCCCGAGGAGGGGCCGCCATGGGGTGGCCGGCGCAGGTGGGGCCGCGGAAGTGTGCGAAAGCGTTCCCGTGGCCCTGCCAATATGCGACGAGGGTGGAACACCATGGGGTTTTAGTCGGTGCGAGTCCGACATAACCCGTCCTTGCCCCCGCGAGGCGGGTATGCGTAGGCATTTCCCCATGTAAAAAAAAAAAAAGGTTAGGTTAGGTTAGGTTAGGTTAGGTTAGGTTAGGTTAGGTTCCCGTGTGGAGTTGCCAGAACTCCCATCGGGCGCGTCCCCAGGTGGCGGATAGGGGAACGCCACTCAGATATGAGTGGTAGCGGGAAACCGTCGCGGACCAAAACTGGCTGGCTGAGGGCTTGTTTGGGTAATGGAGGGCCTTCTAGTTGCTTCCTGTATCCTCTCCGTTGAGAGGAACAGAGAATGTGACATGCGCGGTGAGGTGCCAGGTGCACTCGGCTTTTGCCGACGCCGGGCAACCCGTAATTGCGGGATTTTCAGGGACCACACCCTGTAAAAAAAAAGGAAACTGAATGGGCTCAGTGTTCCCTCACCCGGTCTCTGAGCAGGCATGGGAAGAACCCATATCGACTCTGCCACCATTCGAACCTCGGAATCCCTCTGGCGTGTCGTGGATCACGTCTCGCGGCGCCTTAGGGGCCGAGGGCTCTTGGCTTAACCGCCTGGAGTCGCGAGGATGATAACCTCTTTAAAAAATCACCCGAAGCTCAAGCGTGGCACGCCGTGAGGAGCTGCATGGCTGATGGGTAAATGTTCAGTCGTTAGCGTTGCCCCCGTCGGGGTACCGGCCGACACCCTTGACGGGTTACGCATAGGCTTATCCGGGCACAGGAGGCACTGCTCGGATGGACTGCTATTTCCTCCACACTCGTGGGATAAAACATGGATAAATATAAAATAATTAAAAACGTAGAGGTTGAAAAGGAGGCAGTATCAGATACTGGAAGCGGTGGAAATCGGTCGCGTGGGACGTCTTCCGCTAGGAAACGTCCAGTGTGCCGGTCTTCAGAAGAGGAAGGCCTGCCGGCTCCCAAGTTGCCGACTTCGGGGAGGGGTCGGCAGGCATCGAGAGGGGCGAGTGCTTCGCAGCCGCGGAGGGATAAGCACGGACGATTCGTGTGCTCCAATACCTCGGCGGCTAGTGAAGCAGATAGTGACATGGGGTTCACTACGGAGGACCCTGGCGATGGCGGTGAAAGCTGTGCCTCGCTGGGGAGCTCAAAGGCGGAGCTCAATGCCGCCAAGAGGGAGCAGCGCAAAGCCGTCGCGGCCGACGAAGTGTCGGAAATGGCCCGACGTGCTCGCGAGCGACGAGCTGCTCTTGCGGCGGAAGGGGCAGAGCCATCTGCGGTGGCCTTAAGCCAGCTGGCTCTGGATGGGGTGGACTTAGTCCTGAAGGTTGCCACCAAGTCTGGCAGCCTGAAGGGCACGTTCACCCGTGGCTTAAAGGAGGCTGCCGCGGATATCAGGGAGGCGGTTGGCATCCTCCTCAACAGGACGGCCTCTGACGAGGTCGCAAAGTTGCAGGAGGAAAACAGCCGCCTCAGAAATGACTTGGAGGACCTCCGACGGCAAGTCGCTGCTTTGAGCGAAGAGCAGCAGCGACGCACGTCCACCGATGCCGCACCTGTAGTGGCCCCGACTCCCGCACCGCAACCGGCAAGCCCTCGTACCGACGAAGAGGTCGAGCGCATTGTCCGGATCTGCATGCTCCAGTGCGGGAGCATGGTTAATGCTCGGCTGGAGGCGATTTCACGGCGTCTCCCGGCGGAAATCCTCCGTCCGCCTTTGGCGGCGGACACTCGGAGAACTGAGGAGCCGCCGAGACTTGCGCCTCAAAAGGGGAAGCCCGCGGAGGGTAATAAAAAGACCGCGGAGGGAGCTCCTCCGAGCAACCAGCCCACGACTGCCGGGTCTAAGGGTGAGACCTGGGCGAAAGTCGTGGGCCGCAAGAAGGCCCGCAAAGCCGCCAAGAAGGCCGCAGCAGCCGCATGTGCCCCAGGGGGAACCACAAAGACGGCTCCTAAACCTGCACAGCGGACTGCCAAAGGCGGTCGCAAGAGACCGGCTGTACATGTTCCGCGGTCCAGCGCTGTGACAATAACGTTGCAGCCTGGAGCTGTGGAGCGTGGCGTGACGTACCAGTCGGTCATCGCCGAGGCCAAGGCCAAGATCAAATTATCTGATCTTGGCCTTCAGTCCGTCACCCTCAGGCAGGCTGCCACGGGTGCACGGCTGTTCGAGGTGGCTGGCACTGTGAGCGGCAGTGCCGAAAAGGCGGACGCACTGGCCGCCAAGATGAGGGAGGTCCTCAACCCTGAGGACGTCCGGGTCTCCAGACCAATGAAAACCGCAGAGGTGCGGATTGCTGGCCTGGACGACTCCGTGACCTCTGAGGAGGTGGTGGCGGCCGTTGCCAGAAGCGGAGAGTGTCCGCCGGACAAGGTGCGGGCTGGCGATATACGCACCGACGCCACCGGACTCGGCGCGGTCTGGGTTCGGTGCCCTGTAGCGTCGGCGAAGAAGATCGCCGATAGCGGCAGATTGCTGGTAGGCTGGGTGGCGGCTAGGACCAAGCTCTTACAGCCCCGGGCTTTGCAGTGCTTTCGGTGCCTAGAAAAAGGGCACGTCCGGGCGAAGTGCACCGCCGAGGTTGACCGTAGTGACCTTTGTTATCGCTGCGGCCAGCCTGGCCACAAGGCTGCCCTGTGCACCGCGGCGCTAAACTGCAGCCTTTGTTCTGCTGCGGGAAGGCCAGCGGAGCACAGAGTAGGCGGAGGGGCTTGTGGGGCGCCTGCCAGCAAGAAGAAGAAAAAAGAAAAGAAGAGGAGTACTAAGCCTGCCGGGTTAACCTCGCTGCCCCCGCAGGCTAGCAGCTCCGCGGCCGACACCCGGCCCAGGACCGTTGCTGAGGGGATGGAATGTCAATAATGGCACAATTCCATTTTCTCCAGGGCAACATCAACCACTGTGCCAGAGCTCAGGATCTCCTACTCCAGAGCATGGCAGAGTGGTCGATTCACGTGGCTGTGGTCGCCGAACCGTACTTCATTCCCGCCCGTGACAACTGGTTGGGATGCGCTGACGGTTTGGTGGCCATTATTGGCGAGACTCTGATCGACCCGTCTCGGGGCCGCGGCTGGGTTGCTGCGGTCTCGGGCGGCATCGTTATTGTAGGGGCGTATTTCTCCCCCAACAAGAGTCTCGCCGACTTTGAGGGTTTCCTTGTCGAGTTGGGCGCCGTCGTAGGCCGCTATCACCCTCGTCCCGTTCTGGTGCTCGGGGATCTCAACGCCAAGTCATCGGCGTGGGGATCTCCGGTCACTGACCCTCGGGGCGAGGTGTTAGAAGAGTGGACGGTGACGACTGGTCTGGTCGTCCTGAATCGGGGTTCGGAATACACGTGCGTGCGGCAGCGGGGTGGGTCGATAGTGGACGTCTCGTTTGCTAGCCCCTCTGTCGCCAGCCGAGTCCGCGACTGGCGTGTCGCCGCAGAGGTGGAGACGCTGTCGGACCATCGGTATATCCGGTTCGACGTCTCTGCCCAGACTGCGAGCGGCCGCCATCCAACAACCCCGATTAACGACGGCCCGCGTTGGGCGCTTAAGCGCATCGACAGGGAACTACTCGAAGAAGCTGCCCTAGTCCAGTCCTGGATTCGGGAGTCGACGACGGACGGCCCCGTCGACGTCGAAGCGGTGGCGCTATGGTTTCGCGGGGCGATGACGCAGATCTGCGACGCGTCCATGCCCCGTGTCCACCAACGGTCCGCAAGGCGCCAGGTGTACTGGTGGACCGCCGAGATCGCGCAATTGCGCATAGCGTGCGTTGCGGCTCGTCGCCGGTACACCCGATACCGGAGGCGGCGTCGACGGGATCCCGCCGAGGAGGACGCGCTGTATGAGGTGTACCGCGCGTCTAAGGAGACTCTGTGGCTGGCCATCGGCGACTCAAAGTCGCGTGCCAGGGAAGTGCTGCTGGGATCCCTAGATCGGGATCCGTGGGGGCGCCCCTACCGTTGGGTACGGGGCAAGTTGCGTCCCTGGGCGCCTCCACTAACACAAACGATGCAACCCCAGTTGCTAGAGGCGGTGGTATCGGCTCTCTTCCCTGAGCGAGTGGGACACGTTCCCCCGGCGATGGCTTCGCCCTCAGCCACAGACTCTCCAGAAGAGGAGAGCACCGACGTCCCCGAGGTGACGCAAACAGAGACGAGAGCGGCCGTGTCGCGACTCCGGGCTAAGAACACAGCGCCCGGACCCGACGGAGTTCCTGGTCGAGCTCTCGTCCTGGCTCTGAAAGAGCTAGAGCCCCAGCTGAGAGGGCTCTTCACGGCATGTCTCGAGCAGGGTCAGTTTCCCAGTGTGTGGAAGGAGGGGAGGCTGGTCCTGCTCAGGAAGGAGGGGCGCCCCGCGGACTCACCGTCCGCGTACCGGCCCATAGTGCTGCTCGACGAGGCGGGCAAACTTCTTGAGCGCATCGTCGCAGATCGCCTCGTCAGCCACTTGTGCAGAGAGGGGCCGGACCTGGACGAGAACCAGTTTGGTTTTCGTCGCGGGCGCTCCACCATAGACGCTATTACGCGCGTGAGGGCCCTGGCGGAGGAGACAGTATCCCGGGGTGGGGTGGTGCTGGCGGTGTCCTTAGACATCTCCAACGCCTTCAACACCCTACCCTGGAGTTGTATTCGGGAGGCGCTGAATTACCATCGCGTGCCTCCCTACCTCCGCCGCACAATAGGGACTTACCTTGAGGAGAGATGCGTTACCTATTGGGGACGTGACGGCGCTGGTCGGCGCGTCATGTCGTGCGGTGTTCCGCAGGGATCGGTCTTGGGACCGCTCCTGTGGAACATCGGCTACGACTGGGTGCTGAGAGGTGAACTCCCGTCGGGCGCCGACTTGACGTGTTATGCGGACGACACGCTCGTCACTGCCCGGGGGAGTTCACACAGGGAAGCAGCGTTGGTTGCCACGGCTGCGGTGTCACAAGTGGTGAACCGCATCCGGCGCCTGGGCCTGGAGGTGGCCCTAAATAAGTCGGAGGCCATGGTGTTCCATGGCCCTCGACGCGCGCCGCCGCCGGGTTCACACATCGTGGTCTGCGGGGCCCGGATAGCTGTCGAGTCCACCATGAAGTATCTGGGATTGGTGCTCGACAGCCGATGGGAATTCGGACCCCACTTCCGGCGGCTGGCGCCCAAGCTGATGGGTGCAGCGGGCGCGCTATCAACGTTGCTTCCCAACTTGGGGGGCCCGAGCGCCGCCTGTAGGCGGTTGTACGTGGGAATCGTGCGGTCCATGGCCCTGTATGGGGCCCCTGTGTGGGCGATGGACATGACGGCCAGCACTCTTGCCATTCTGCGTAAACCGCAGAGGGCGATGGCCGTCAGAGTCGTCCGTGGGTATCGCACGATTTCCTACGAGGCGGCTTGCGTCCTGGCCGGATCCCCGCCCTGGGACCTAGAGGCGAAAGTACTCGCGTCATTATATCGATGGCGCGAGGAAGAGCGGGCACGGGGCTCGAGGCCGGTGCAGCGGCAGATCGCGCTGCGCCGAGAGGAGCTCCGTCAGGTCTTGGTGGCGGAATGGCGGCAAAGGCTTCTGCGCCCTACCGCCGGCCTCGCTACCGTCGAGGCGATCCGGCCAGTACTCGACGACTGGCTCGGGAGAAGGCACGGCTCCCTGTCGTTTAGGGTGACGCAGGTGCTGTCGGGGCATGGCTGCTTCGGCAAGTACCTGCGCCGCATAGACAGGGAGCCGGACGCTCGGTGTCACCACTGCGTCCATTGCGGGGAGGACACGGCGCAACACACGCTCGCCGAGTGTGTAGCTTGGGAGGAGCAGCGCCGTGTCCTCACAAATAAAGTAGGAGGCGATCTGTCGCTGCCGGCCTTAGTGCAGAAGATGGTCGGTAGCGCAGAGTCGTGGGATGCAGTGGTGTCCTTCTGCGAGGACGTGATGTCGCAGAAGGAAACTGCGGAACGGGAAAGGGAGATCTCGACTCCCTTTCCTGGCCGCAGAAGGCGCACCGGGCGCAGGAGAAGGGCGGACAACGCCCTTTTCCGGCCCCCATAAATGGGTCCAGGGGCGAGGGACTTGGGGAAGCCCCCGCCACCCCTACTCGATGGACCCGAGGCGGAGGCGCGCGCGGGTGTCGGTGCGCGCCCCTGAGGCGATACACGGGGTAGTTTAACACCTCACTACCCCGTGCAGGAGACGAGGCCTGGACGGACCGGGCCAGCACTAGTGTGGGGCTGCGGAAGAATTTGGATTCCCGCGGCCCCACGCGCACGTGTGAGTTGACACCGGGGTGGTTTTAGCCGGTAAGAGTCCGGCACGCCCCTCCGCCTTTCCCCAGGCGGAGGTAGTCCATGAGGATTTCCCCCCGTAAAAAAAAAAAAAAAAAAAAAAAAGGTTAGGTTAGGTTAGGTTAGGTTAGGTTAGGTTAGGTTAGGTTAGGTTAGGTTCCCCCCCGAACGGGTTCCCGCCTTGTCGTGGCGGGGGGGCTTAGTAGCCGTGGCTTGGTCAACCACGGTGAACGAAGAGGAACCCCTTGGCTGGCCCGAGGTGTAGGGCCGGCCCGAGGTGGCCACTCCGAGTGGGCTTGGGAAGCCCACTTCGGATGTGTGTCGGGGGGCTGTGGTGAGAGGGGAGTCCGCAACCCTCTACCGCTGCAGCCGAGGTGGAGTCGCGGAGGAAGAGGAGTGTTGGTATGGCGATGCGCCACTCGCCCTATCCTCCGCGACTCAGACGGGGCCGCACCGTTAAATGATGCGGTGGTGGTGGGGCTGCGGGGGGAGAGGAGTGTCGGTATTGCGAGGCGCCGCTCTCCCTACCCTCCGCAGCCGAATCTTGGTTGGCGGCGGAGCCATAGACCAGATCCGCCGCTGGGATCGGGAAGGCTGGTGCTTCTTAGTGCTAGTTTTTCCTGGCCCCATGGCCTTCGCGCATCGGACACGGGGGCGTCTGTTGCGCATATGAAATTGGAGGCCGAGGAGGAGGGCGCGCCATGTGTTCTGGTGCGCCTTACCGGAGAAGGAGATGGGGAGGAGTGGTCCTCTCCCGAGGAGGGGCCGCCATGGGGTGGCCGGCGCAGGTGGGGCCGCGGAAGTGTGCGAAAGCGTTCCCGTGGCCCTGCCAATATGCGACGAGGGTGGAACACCATGGGGTTTTAGTCGGTGCGAGTCCGACATAACCCGTCCTTGCCCCCGCGAGGCGGGTATGCGTAGGCATTTCCCCATGTAAAAAAAAAAAAAAAAAAAAAAAGGTTAGGTTAGGTTAGGTTAGGTTAGGTTAGGTTAGGTTAGGTTAGGCTAGGTTAGGCTCCCGTGTGGAGTTGCCAGAGCTCACATCGGGCGCGTCCCCAGGTGGCGGATAGGGGAACGCCACTCAGATATGGGTGGTAGCGGGAAACCGTCGCGGACCAAAACTGGCTGGGTGAGGGCTTTTTTGCATAGCGGAGGGCCTATTAGTTGCTTCCTGTATCCTCTCCCTTGAGAGGAACAGAGAATGTGACATGCGCGGTGAGGTGCCAGGTGCACTCGGTTTTTGCCGACGCCGGGCAACCCGTAATCGCGGGATTTTCAGGGACCACACCCTGTAAAAAAGGAAACTGAATGGGCTCAGTGTTCCCTAACCCGGTCTCTGGGCAGGCATGGGAAGAACCCGTATCGACTCTGCCACCATTCGAACCTCGGAATCCCTCTGGCGTGTCGTGGATCACGTCTCGCGGCGCCTTAGGGGCCGAGGGCTCTTGGCTTAACCGCCTGGAGTCGCGAGGATGATAACCTCTTTAAAAAATCACCCGAAGCTCAAGCGTGGCACGCCGTGAGGAGCTGCATGGCTGATGGGTAAATGTTCAGTCGTTAGCGTTGCCCCCGTCGGGGTACCGGCCGACACCCTTGACGGGTTACGCATAGGCTTATCCGGGCAAAGGAGGCACTGCTCGGATGGACTGTTATTTCCTCCACACTCGTGGGATAAAAAATGGAAAGAGAAAAATATCTAAAAAAATCAGTAGAGGTAGAAAATCAGGCAGGATCTGATACTGGAAGCGGCGGAAATCGATCGCGTGGGACGTCTTCCGCTAGGAAACGTCCAGTGTGCCGATTGTCAGACGAGGAAGGTCTGCCGGCCCCCAAGTTGCCGACTTCGGGGAGGGGTCGGCAGGCATCTAGAGGGGCGAGTGCTTCGCAGCCGCGGAGGGATAAGCACGGACGGTTCGTGTGCTCCAATACCTCGGCGGCTAGTGAAGCAGATAGTGACATGGGGTTCACTACGGAGGACCCTGGCGATGGCGGTGAAAGCTGTGCCTCGCTGGGGAGCTCAAAGGCGGAGCTCAATGCCGCCAAGAGGGAGCAGCGCAAAGCCGTCGCGGCCGACGAAGTGTCGGAAATGGCCCGACGTGCTCGCGAGCGACGAGCTGCTCTTGCGGCGGAAGGGGGTGAGCCATCTGCGGTGGCCTTAAGCCAGCTGGCTCTGGATGGGGTGGACTTAGTCCTGAAGGTTGCCACCAAGTCCGGCAGCCTGAAGGGCACGTTCACCCGTGGCTTAAAGGAGGCTGCCGCGGATATCAGGGAGGCGGTTGGCATCCTCCTCAACAGGACGGCCTCTGACGAGGTCGCAAAGTTACAGGAGGAAAACAGCCGCCTCAGAAATGACTTGGAGGACCTCCGGCGGCAAGTTGCTGCGCTAAGCGAGCAGCAGCAGCAACGCACGTCCAGCGATGCCGCACCTGTAGTGGACCCGACTCCCGCACTGCGACCGGCAAGCCCTCGTACCGACGAAGAGGTCGAGCGCATTGTCCGGCACTGCATGCTCCAGTGCGGGAGCATGGTTAACGCTCGGCTGGAGGCAATTTCTCGGCGTCTCCCGGTGGAAATCCTCCGTCCGCCTTTAGCGGCTGACACGCGGAGGACTGAGGAGCCGCCGAGACTTGCGCCTCAAAAGGGGAAGCCCGCGGAGGGTAATAAAAAGCCCGCGGAGGGAGCTCCTCCGAGCAACCAGCCCACGACTGCCGGGTCTAAGGGTGAGACCTGGGCGAAAGTCGTGGGCCGCAAGAAGGCCCGCAAAGCCGCCAAGAAGGCCGCAGCAGCTGCATGTGCCCCAGGTGGAACCGCAAAGACGGCTCCTAAACCTGCACAGCGGACTGCCAAAGGCGGTCGCAAGAGACCGGCTGTACATGTTCCGCGGTCCAACGCTGTGACAATAACGTTGCAGCCTGGAGCTGTGGAGCGTGGCGTGACGTACCAGTCGGTCATCGCCGAGGCCAAGGCCAAGATCAAATTATCTGATCTTGGCCTTCAGTCCGTCACCCTCAGGCAGGCTGCCACGGGTGCACGACTGTTCGAGGTGGCTGGCACTGTGAGCGGCAGTGCCGAAAAGGCGGACGCACTGGCCGCCAAGATGAGGGAGGTCCTCAACCCAGAGGACGTCCGGGTCTCCAGGCCAATGAAAACCGCAGAGGTGCGGATTGCTGGCCTGGACGACTCCGTGACCTCAGAGGAGGTGGTGGCGGCCGTTGCCAGAAGCGGAGAGTGTCCGCCGGACAAGGTGCGGGCTGGCGAAATACGCACCGACGCCACCGGACTCGGCGCGGTCTGGGTTCGGTGCCCTGTAGCGTCGGCGAAGAAGATCGCCGATAGCGGCAGATTGCTGGTAGGCTGGGTGGCGGCAAGGACCAAGCTCTTACAGCCCCGGGCTTTGCAGTGCTTTCGGTGCCTGGAAAAAGGGCACGTCCGGGCGAAGTGCACCGCCGAGGTTGACCGTAGTGACCTCTGTTATCGCTGCGGCCAGCCTGGCCACAAGGCTGCCCTGTGCTCCGCGGCGCTCAACTGCAGCCTTTGTTCTGCTGCGGGAAGGCCAGCGGAGCACAGAGTAGGCGGAGGAGCTTGTGGGGCGCCTACCAGCAAGAAAAAGAAAAAGGAAAAGAAGAGGAGCACTAAGCCTGCCGGGTTAACCTCCCTGCCCTCGCAGGCTAGCAGCTCCGCGGCCGACTCCCGGCCCAGGACCGTTGCCGAGGGGATGGAATGTCAATAATGGCACAATTCCATTCCCTCCATTTTCTCCAGGGCAACATCAACCACTGTGCCAGAGCTCAGGATCTCCTACTCCAGAGCATGGCAGAGTGGTCGATTCACGTGGCTGTGGTCGCCGAACCGTACTTCATTCCCGCCCGTGACAACTGGTTGGGATGCGCTGACGGTTTGGTGGCCATTATTGGCGAGACTCTGACCGACCCGTCTCGGGGCCGCGGCTGGGTTGCTGCGGTCTCGGGCGGAATCGTTATTGTAGGGGCGTATTTCTCCCCCAACAAGAGTCTCGCCGACTTTGAGGGTTTCCTTGTCGAGTTGGGCGCCGTCGTAGGCCGCTATCACCCTCGTCCCGTTCTGGTGCTCGGGGATCTCAACGCCAAGTCATCGGCGTGGGGATCTCCGGTCACTGACCCTCGGGGCGAGGTGTTAGAAGAGTGGACGGTGACGACTGGTCTGGTCGTCCTGAATCGGGGTTCGGAATACACGTGCGTGCGGCAGCGGGGTGGGTCGATAGTGGACGTCTCGTTTGCTAGCCCCTCTGTCGCCAGCCGAGTCCGCGACTGGCGTGTCGCCGCAGAGGTGGAGACGCTGTCGGACCATCGGTATATCCGGTTCGACGTCTCTGCCCAGACTGCGAGCGGCCGCCATCCAACAACCCCGATTAACGACGGCCCGCGTTGGGCGCTTAAGCGCATCGACAGGGAACTACTCGAAGAAGCTGCCCTAGTCCAGTCCTGGATTCGGGAGTCGACGACGGACGGCCCCGTCGACGTCGAAGCGGTGGCGCTATGGTTTCGCGGGGCGATGACGCAGATCTGCGACGCGTCCATGCCCCGTGTCCACCAACGGTCCGCAAGGCGCCAGGTGTACTGGTGGACCGCCGAGATCGCGCAATTGCGCATAGCGTGCGTTGCGGCTCGTCGCCGGTACACCCGATACCGGAGGCGGCGTCGACGGGATTCCGCCGAGGAGGACGCGCTGTATGAGGTGTACCGCGCGTCTAAGGAGACTCTGCGGCTGGCCATCGGCGACTCAAAGTCGCGTGCCAGGGAGGAGCTACTGGGGTCCCTAGATCGGGATCCGTGGGGGCGCCCCTACCGTTGGATTCGGGGCAAGTTGCGTCCCTGGGCGCCTCCACTAACACAAAGGATGCAACCCCAGTTGCTAGAGTCGGTGTTATCGACTCTCTTCCCTGAGCGAGTGGGACACGTTCCCCCGGCGATGGCTTCGCCCTCAGCCACAGACTCTCCAGAAGAGGAGAGCACCGATGTCCCCGAGGTGACGCAAGCAGAGACGAGAGTGGCCGTGTCGCGACTCCGGGCTAAGAACACTGCGCCCGGACCCGACGGAGTTCCTGGTCGAGCTCTCGTCCTGGCTCTGAAGGAGCTAGAGCCCCAGCTGAGAGGGCTCTTCACGGCATGTCTCGAGCAGGGTCAGTTTCCCAGTGTGTGGAAGGAGGGGAGGCTGGTCCTGCTCAGGAAGGAGGGGCGCCCCGCGGACTCACCGTCCGCGTACCGGCCCATAGTGCTGCTCGACGAGGCGGGCAAACTTCTTGAGCGTATCATCGCAGATCGCCTCGTCGGCCACTTGTGCAGAGAGGGGCCGGACCTGGACGAGAACCAGTTTGGTTTTCGTCGCGGGCGCTCCACCATAGACGCTATTACGCGCGTGAGGGCCCTGGCGGAGGAGACAGTATCCCGGGGTGGGGTGGTGCTGGCGGTGTCTTTAGACATCTCCAACGCCTTCAACACCCTACCCTGGAGTTGTATTCGGGAGGCACTGAATTACCATCGCGTGCCTCCCTACCTCCGCCGCATAATAGGGGCTTACCTTGAGGAGAGATGCATTACCTATTGGGGACGTGACGGCGCTGGTCGGCGCGTCATGTCGTGCGGTGTTCCGCAGGGATCGGTCTTGGGACCGCTCCTGTGGAACATCGGCTACGACTGGGTGCTGAGAGGTGAACTCCCGTCGGGCGCCGAATTGACGTGTTATGCGGATGACACGCTCGTCACTGCCCGGGGGAGTTCGCACAGGGAAGCAGCGTTGGTTGCCACGGCTGCGGTGTCACAAGTGGTGAACCGCATCCGGCGCCTGGGCCTGGAGGTGGCCCTAAGTAAGTCGGAGGCCATGGTGTTCCATGGCCCTCGACGCGCGCCGCCGCCGGGTTCACACATCGTGGTCAGCGGGGCCCGGATAGCTGTCGAGTCCACCATGAAGTATCTGGGATTGGTGCTCGACAGCCGATGGGAATTCGGACCCCACTTCCGGCGGCTGGCGCCCAAGCTGATGGGTGCAGCGGGCGCGCTATCAACGTTGCTTCCCAACTTGGGGGGCCCGAGCGCCGCCTGTAGGCGGTTGTACGTGGGAATCGTGCGGTCCATGGCCCTGTATGGGGCCCCTGTGTGGGCGATGGACATGACGGCCAGCACTTTCGCCATTCTGCGTAAACCGCAGAGGGCGATGGCCGTCAGAGTCGTCCGCGGGTATCGCACGATTTCCTACGAGGCGGCTTGCGTCCTGGCCGGATCCCCGCCCTGGGACCTAGAGGCGAAAGTACTCGCGTCATTATATCGATGGCGCGAGGAAGAGCGGGCACGGGGCTCGAGACCGGTGCAGCGGCAGATCGCGCTGCGCCGAGAGGAGCTCCGTCAGGTCTTGGTGGCGGAATGGCGGCAAAGGCTTCTGCGCCCTACCGCCGGCCTCGCTACCGTCGAGGCGATCCGGCCAGTACTCGACGACTGGCTCGGGAGAAGGCACGGCTCCCTGTCGTTTAGGGTGACGCAGGTGCTGTCGGGGCATGGCTGCTTCGGCAAGTACCTGCGCCGCATAGACAGGGAGCCGGACGCTCGGTGCCACCACTGCGTCCATTGCGGGGAGGACACGGCGCAACACACGCTCGCCGAGTGTGTAGCTTGGGAGGAGCAGCGCCGTGTCCTCACAAATAAAGTAGGAGGCGATCTGTCGCTGCCGGCCTTAGTGCGGAAGATGGTCGGTAGCGCAGAGTCGTGGGATGCAGTGGTGTCCTTCTGCGAGGACGTGATGTCGCAGAAGGAAACTGCGGAACGGGAAAGGGAGATCTCGACTCCCTTCCCTGGCCGCAGAAGGCGCACCGGGCGCAGGAGAAGGGCGGACAACGCCCTTTTCCGGCCCCCATAAATGGGTCCAGGGGCGAGGGACTTGGGGAAGCCCCCGCCACCCCTACTCGATGGACCCGAGGCGGAGGCGCGCGCGGGTGTCGGCGCGCGCCCCTGAGGCGATACACGGGGTAGTTCAACACCTCACTACCCCGTGCAGGAGACGAGGCCTGGACAGACCGGGCCAGCACTAGTGTGGGGCTGCGGAAGAATTTGGATTCCCGCGGCCCCACGCGCACGTGTGAGGAGACACCGGGGTGGTTTTAGCCGGTATGAGTCCGGCACGCACCTCCGCCTTTCCCCAGGCGGAGGTAGTCCATGAGGATTTCCCCCCGTAAAAAAAAAAAAAAAAAAAAAAAGGCTAGGTTAGGCTAGGTTAGGCTAGGTTAGGCTAGGTTAGGTTTTTTTTTTTTTTTTTTTTTGTATGTTTTGCTGCTTTCCTTTGACATGGAGGTCAGAGACATTGTCAGCTCAACACGGACTTCAATTTCTTGTTTTTTATTTAATTCATTGTCCTTCATATTATAGAGGGTGTAGAGAACTCCGGGTTTTCATTCGGGAGTCCTACTACTCTTAATCTAAATATGTAATAACATTATAGCTCTTGCTTATTAATACCTCTATATAATAATATAAAATGCGGAGAGAGATCAGGGACATTTTTCTCTTTTTACTTGTATCTATGTATCTTAAATTCGGTTCTTTTTTCTTATTTTACTTACATCTAATATAATTATTGCTTTTGTTTTTATTGCTATATCTTAATCTACTTTTCTACTAATTTAGCGGAGCTGTTTACATTATATACTTATATATAAGTCACAGTTTCCTTATTGCTATTTTTATTTGTTTTTATTTACTACCTTATTTGCTATAAGCTTACAGTAGTTTAAGAACCTTATTCTAGTACATTTACTTCCTATTATTTTACATATACTATCTTTTCCTATTTTAGTTTCTAATTCTATTTCTACATTATTTCTTTCTTTGCTATAGATGGGACATTCTGTTATGATGTGCAATACGCTTTCTTCCATCATTGGATCACAGGCACATGATGGGCTCTCCTTGCATTTGAACCGATGCAAGTATTCCGAGAACCCGCCATGTCCGGTCATCATTTGCACCATTAACGGGTCCATATTTAGTTTCCTTATTATAGGGTAGGCACTTATTGCATTGGGGAAGTATATTTTAGTTACAGAGGCCGTTTCGCCTTCTATGTAGCGTCGATTCCATTCGTCAAGTGAGTCAAGACGAATCTGTCGTTTGACGAATGAAATCGGACACTTATCGTAGTTAGGTTTTCTTTTTAGTTTTAAGGCGGCTTCCTTTGCTAGTTCGTCTGCCCTCTCATTCCCCTCCAACCCCGCGTGTGCTTTAACCCAGAGCAGTTTAATTAATTTTCCTTGTTTTTGAATTTTTGAAATGTTTTTTCTAATATTTGCGGCTAAGGGGTGGAAGGTAACGTTCTGGACAACTGTCTGCAGTGCAGACCTCGAATCGCTGTATATGTTGCAGTACATTGCCGAGTCTCTAAGCGCGTAATTTGTTGCCTCGAAGATGGCCAGCAGCTCCGCCTGGTAGACAGTGCAGAAATCTTCCAACTTTAGTTTTCGGGTACTTATCTCCACTGCGTGTCTCCATACAGATAACGCAGCGCCGACTTTCCCCTCGATCTTACTACCATCTGTATATATTTTTATACATTTATTGTCATGTTGGTCAACTTCCGCACTGTCCCCCAGGCACTTGAACTGCAGCCCAGTTTGATTTGCGGGGTGAGGTGTCTTGGAGTACTCTAATTTCCGTTCCACATCTCGGTCCCCCACCACCCGCTGGGAGAAACCTTTCTTTATTTCATAAAGTGAGGCCGCTTCTTGAACCCTTAGGTCCAAAGGAAGCAACCCAGCGAGTAGTAAGGCCGAGTGTAGAGATACGGTTTTGTATGACTTAATTATTTTTTGAACAAACCCGCGTTGTGCCATGTCGAGCTGCTTTTTAACTTTTAATTTATATGTTGACGGTGCCCACACGCTTGCCGCATACATGATTATCGGCTCCGTTACTGCAACGTAAATGGTCCTAATGATCCCCGGGTTCAGGCCCCAATTGATCTTAGCGGCTCTTATTAGTTGGCTGTAGAGTCTTTGTACCTTACAGCACACATTTTTAATATGTGTGTTGAAGGTCAATTTGTCATCTATTGTGAGTCCAAGTATTTTTATTTCTCTTGACAATGCAATGTTCTTCCCACCCATTTTCAGAAGTGGTGAGTCATACTTTATCTTGTTTGTAATCACCATGGCTTTAGTTTTATGTGGTGCAAATCTAAGCTTGTTTCTGACTCCCCACTTCTGAACATATGCGAGGGCCGCATTGGCCCGGTCTTGGACTTCCAATGCCCTATCCCCGGAGAAGATCAGGACCACATCGTCTGCGAAAGCCTGGCAGTGTTCCCCTTTTTCGCTTAGTTCCTTCAATAGTGGGTCGAGTAACAAATTCCAAAATATGGGACCCCCTATGGAGCCTTGCACACATCCCTTCGCAGTCGTTTTCACCCATTCTGCTCCTGCGTACCTAACGCGTACTGCTCTGTCCTCAAAATAATTGTCTGTGAGGCGCCTTAAATTTATCGGGCACCCAGACTCTGCTAATCTACATCTTATTGCCGGCCACCATGCGTTGTCGAAGGCTCCCTCTATGTCCAAAGATATTAATACAATTAGCTTTTTATTCTTCAGCTTAGCTTTTATGTGCTGCACCATGTCATAGAGGGAGTCTTCGGTGCTACGCTGTGGCATAAATCCATATTGTGTCGGGCTAATTTTAGGCACAATATGCCATTTAATTCTTTGAATTAGCATCTTTTCATAGATTTTCCCAAGTACAGGTAGCAGCCCAATGGGTCTATAAGATTTGGGATGTGTGTAGCTCTCTTTTCCAGGCTTTCGCAGCACCACTACTACCGCCTCTTTCCATTTTTTTGGAAAGTACGCCAGACTCAGGCATTTATTGGCAATCGCCAAAAACAGTTTCGGGTCCGAGGCTATAGCTGCTTCACAAATGTCGGCCGTAAGGCCGTCATTCCCTGGTGCCTTTTTGGGGTTGAAACTAGACACAGACCACATCAGCTCCTCCATAGTAAAAGGTGGGTCACATGAGTCATCATGTGATACTTCATTTACAACTCTCGCTGTCTCTCTTATCAGCCTGTGTCCAGCATCGTCCTCCTGGGTGTCGTCTTCCGGATAAAATATTTCTGCCAGGGTCTTGGCTGATTCTTCATTCCCCATAGTTTTCCCGTTCAGGACAAGGGGAGTATCCTCCTGTCTCTGTGTTGTACGGCCTATCACCCTATAGATCCCGTCCCACATTGACTCTCTATCTTGTTTGCTACAGAAGTCCTTCCAGCTGGAAGTTTGAGCTCTTTTAACTTCCTGCTGGTACCCTTCTTTTGCATTGAGATATTGTTCAACGACCCACTCTCGACGAATTGGTGCTGCGTATGAGATTCGACGCTTCAGTCTGGAGACTTCTTTTTTGCGCTGTGTTAACTCGTCGGTCCACCAGGGCAATCCCATACGCTTCTTGTGTTTTAATTTGGGTAAAGTATTGTCGCAAAGTTCGGTTATTGTTTTTGTAACTTCTGCTATTTTTATCTCTAATTCTTCTCTCATCTCTATTTTATCTATTTCTATTTTATTAATTTGTTTATTGCTCCAAATCTGGAGAAGTTTCTCACGAAACTCGCTCCAGTTTGCCTTTTTTGTATTGTATTTTCTTGTTTTTCTTTCTATGTCTATGCCAACGGATTTTTCTAAATTTATGTCGAATAGGATTGCCCTGTGGTCCGAACTAGTTATTTCTTCGGATAGCCTCCAGTTTTCAACCCTTCCAAGCAGGCTCGTCGAGCAAGTTGTTATGTCTACGCAGCTAGAAAACCTTTTTCCACCTCTGATGGTATCAAAAGTGGGTTCAGTTCCCTCATTTAGTATATGGAGCTCCAATTCGTCGAGTTTAGCAGCCACGTCTATTCCCCTGACGTCCGCCTCCCGGCTTCCCCACCAGGTGTTCCATGCGTTCACGTCACCACCGACTATCACGCTTCCAGTCCCCAAAGCTTCCACGGCCTTTTCGATCGTGTCCAGGTATGGGTCGATTGGCTTATCGCTTTCCAGATAGACAGACACCACTCCCATCTCCCAGGTCCCAGTCCTTAACCTGGCGACTGCAATGTTTTCCGTTGTTAACCCGGGACACTGGGTTATGTTAATGGTGTCGTCGAACAATACAATGGCTGCTTTGATGACCTTTTCGGTGTTGGGTTCTCTGTAACATTGTATTATTCGTGTCCCTGGATAGCTTTTCATCTCCCCAATTCGACCGATGTAGGGTTCCTGGACCAAGGCGAAGGATATCTTTTTCAAAGTTGCCTCGATGATCAATTCGGCGGTAGCTAATTCGCTTCGCTGAAGGTTTGCCTGGATTGCGTGATACCGGTGGTTGCCCGTGTTTTGGTTTCTGTTAAACCTTGGGACCACCTTAGCAATATGCTACGGTGGATCTTGCCAAGGTCTCCCATTTCCTTCTCACTGGGCAATCTGAACTGAACGCGTTATGGTCTTTCCTGTCCATTTTTGCCCTTAAGCAGTTCCTACATGATGGTAATTCACCGGAGAGCCAGTCGGCACATTCTGTTCTGAGGTGTGGGCCTCCACAGTGGCTGCAGACCTCTGTCGTTTCATTGCATAGGCGCTTGCTGTGTCCGTATCCTAAGCATCGTGAACATTGGACGAGTGGGGATTGGTCTGCTACCCTCACTCGTTGGAGGTCCACATGGATCACTCCAGCTTCTGTGAGACGGTTCCATAGCTGAGGCGAAACTCTCATCACAATATGGGAGGTGTGCGGATTTCTGGTCTTCTTTTTATATTTTATCTCAATTCTGTCCTCTTCGTCTTGTAGTTCTTTGAAGAGTTGCGTATTTTGGACTCTTATCGCCTTCACTATCTCCTCATCTGAATTATATTGCAGCACATCTTTAAGAATTACTAGTGGGTCTTTGTTTTTTATATCGTCTACATTTAGGTGTTCACTTGCATTTTTTATTCTTTCCTTAACTCTGTTTATCTCTTCTTGAGTGCAACATCCCACAATTACTTTTCTGTCCCTTGCCTTCCTGATTTTATCTATTTTGAGTCCTTCTTCTTTTGCATTTATTGCCTTTCTTATTCTATCGATCACCTGATCTCCGGTCTCCTTTTCGTCGGTTGATGTAATAGCCACCGAGTGCATGGCCATATTTTCCGAGGATAGTCTATTCGATTTCCCAGCCAGTATACTCGCGTATGTTACCCTTTCTTCCTTATTTTCGTGTTTTTTCATTTCAACCCTTAATTTTTCAATCTCTTTGTTATTTTCTTCCAGAAGTTTTCCGTGTTCTTCTAGCTTCTTCATTAGTTTAATATGTTCTTCTGATTTTTTTCTTTCATATTCATCTTCGAGTCTTTCCTCGCGTTTCTCCTGCTCCATTAAATCTCTCTCTTTTCCTGTGCTCTTTCCTGTCTCTGCCTCTTTGACTAGCTGGTATAGTCTTTCTATAGCCTGTGTTACTTCAGTTTTAATGTCTGTCCTCAGATTTCGTGAGTTGTTTAAGTGCAGTTTTGCTTTATGAAGGCAGGCACGGGCCTCGGTCAGACGATCCGCATATTTTGCAGTCTCAGTCTTCGGCGAGCCCTCTTTTGCCTCCTCTAATGCTTTGCGAGTTGTTCCCTTTGTTTCATGTGACGGCATAGTTTTTTGTCTTTGGCGAGCAGTCGGAATTACCTTTTTTGGAGGGCTATGTGTTCCGGCTTCTATGTCTAATTTCCCTGTCTCCCATTCTCCTATGCTTCTCCTCACGCTAGAGGCCAGCGTCCTCTGATTTTTTGGAGAAGGTCCTGCCTTCTCTGTCTTAGTTGGAGAGCCCTGAGGGCTCATGTCTTTGGCGCTGCTCTCGATCCTTTTAGCGGGAGTACGGATGCCGAACATGTTTAGGGGGAAACGCGTCTCAGATCACAATAATAATAGGTGATCTTTGTAGCTTGTATAAATAAAATAAAATAAATTTAAAAACGTAAATTTGTATAAGTTGTAAAAGAAATATAAAATATAAAAGTATGGAATTGAATGTGTTTGCAGCTCGACACGGTTATCGTGGAATCAAGTTAGGCTCTATCCATATAATAAGCAAAAATTTTATATTAATAAAAATTTTATGTAGAGTCTTGACTCTACTTCGTTATATACTACACCACTATACAGAGTGGCGCGTCTATAATTTAATAAAATATTTTTAACTGTCCAATTTAGTACAGGTCTGTATGACTCTATGTAGAGTCTGTTTATGAGTATTACAGTAAATAAAAGTAAGAAAGTAAGAATATAACACAGTCAAACAAGAATAAAAGATATAAAATACTTAAAAACTACTTAAAAACTACTTGGCTCTACCAAGTCGCACATAGGTCGCACAATTATCTCTATATAGGTATTTTTGTTTCTTGGATAGAAAGTCAAAGGTATATCCTACCTTATTCTGAAAGTCCGGTTGAAATCGTTGCAGTCCTACAAAAGATATAGCGGTTATAATTTTTACAAAATGGCTGACCAAAAATGGCCGCCAAGTTACTATAATTATCAGACGGTAAGATAAAGGATCTTAGGCAATCGCGTGTATCGAAAACCGCATCGAAATCCACCCAGTACTTTCAGAGATACGTCAGGTCAAAACTTTCCAATATGGCGACCAAAATGGCGACCAAAATTTAAATTATTTATAACTCGGTCAGTTTTCGCCGCAGAGTCTCGCGGTTTTGGTTGCCACAGATAGCACCCTTTCAACCTTATATTTTAGTTTTAAAAGAAGCTTCACTTCGCAATTTTTTGTAGAGCGAATTTTCGTGGTTATAAGAGAGACTATAATAGGGCAATTATAATGCCCAAAACCGCAACTCGCTACGAGTCCTAGAACAGAAGTTATTTCAGTTTAAAAATTTTCAAAATGGCCGCCGGTCCTGACAGCAAACTGTTATTTTGGGCGTCCTTTCACCGATTTGGACCGTGTTTGGGCTCGTTTGAAAGGTCTCGGTGTCAAGATTGCAGCTAAATAGATATTTCGGCGCTTAAAGCCCTTTTTTAATAAAAATTTTTACAAAAAATATATAATATTTAAAAAAAATTGATTTTCTCTGCCAAATTTAGTTCTAAAAATCTACAAAAATTTTGGGAAGTTATTCTCAGTATCCTAATTATGGGTATATATTTTTACAATTTTTTACACGTAATAAAGGTAACATAAAAATATCTAAAAATTTTAAAAAATTCTAACTTAAAAACTACTTATTGCAAAAATCCAAAATTTTGTTATATACATTTAAGGCATTAGTTCTAACACTATTTTGTATTAAAAACTACGAGATTCTATTGCGTTTTTTAGTAATTTAATTAACAATTATTTCTAAAATTTTAAAGTTCAATATTTCTTCAGCCACTTAACTTATGATAATTCCGAAAACTGCTCCCGGCTCCTCTCTGCGTTTGCTAACGGAATACGACTCCAAAAGTAGCCGCACGATTCTGCATCACAGAACACGTGCCCACGTGGTACTTGTTTTTTTGGGTTTTTCTCAGAAACTATGCTTCGGAAAAATCTCAAATTTTGTACGGTTGTAGGGACCACTAATAGCTTCAAAGCCGCACTATAAAAACTAGGGGTCCTAACTTTAGTTCTTGAAAAATTTAATTTTGAAATTTTGTAAAATTTAAAAATTTCATAACTCTTGAACCACTTAACTTTTGAAAAATCCGAAAATTGCTCCAGGCTCCCCTCTGCGTTTGCGACCAGAATGCGACATCAAAAAAAGCCGCACGACACTGCGTCACAAAACACGTGCCCACGTGGGACTTGTTTTTTTGCTTTTTTCTCGAAAACTACCACACAGAAAAATCTAAAATTTTGCACATTTATAGAATTCACTGATGCCTTCTAAACCACACTTTAAAAAGTTGGGATAAAAGCGCTTAATCGCGCAGCGTTGCACTTTGAAGTTTTTCACTTTTTCAAAAAACACTATTTTTACAATAACTTTTTCACCAAAACTCCGATTTTCATGCGGTTTACACTATATTAAACCGCTCGTCAACGCGCATCTTTTAATGTATAGAACACCAAAATCGGATGCGAAAAACCTATTTTTCGGAATTTTTAACTGCGGAGCGACTTAAAAACGTGGCGTTCGGGACGGCAATTGACACCGGACTAGGCTAGGTTAGGTTAGGTTAGGTTAGGTTAGGTTAGGTTAGGTTAGGTTAGGTTAGGTTAGGTTAGGTTAGGTTAGGTTAGGTTAGGTTAGGTTAGGTTAGGTTTTTTTTTTTTTTTTTTTTTTTTTTTTTTCTGCAGCCCTCTGACATGTAAATCAGAGTCGTTGTGTATCACTAATTATGGAGTCCTTTAATTTTTTGTTTACTTTTCAATTAAATGATAATTTTTCTTGCAGTTCAAATTTTTCTATGTATCGGTTCATTCTCTCTGACTATACTGGCTATAGGCACAAGGAAGCCCCGATTGACAATGTTGCGTTTGCAATTTATGCCATACATTACACTTTGTTGACACAACGCTCATATTACATTAAACACATATTACTTTTGAAAATCATAACTACATACTATAATTAATAAATTATATAACTAAAACTTTGTATAATTAATAACATTTAAAAATAATAAAAAATATAGATTAAATTGTATTATAAATTAACATATTGACTATTAGTATTACTATTCTTATATTGATATATTGTGATTGTGATTGTAAACTTAAAAACTTAATTCAAAATATACTTAAATGTAAAACTATACTACCTACTTAACTTCGGTTATTTTTCACCACAATACTAACTATTTCTTCACAGAATTTAATAAATTTGTCACGAGTGTTTCTAGTGCCCATCAGTTTATACAAATTTTCTTCTCTAAGAGTTTCTTTGGTCGCCGTCTCAAAATCGTGCCTTTGTACACCAAATCTGGGACACTTAAGAAGTACATGCAGCACTGTCTCCTCAACTCCAGGCTCACAAACGCATGAGGGGCTCTCCTTGCATCGGAATCGGTACAGATACTCGGAGAACCCGCCATGCCCCGTAATCGCTTGGATCATAAATGGAGACAGTGCTGCATCCCTAGTCACTTTATAGGCATCTTGGACACTCTGGAGGAATTTCTTCGTGAGTCGACCTGTTTCACCCTCTGCGTACCTGAGGTTCCATTTTTCTATTGTGACTTTTCGAATTATGCTCTTAATGTAGGAGACCGGGCACAGATCGTAATCTGGTTTACCTTTATTCCGGAGCGCGGCGAGTTTGGCCAATTCATCAGCACGCTCGTTCCCCGCAAGACCCGCGTGGGCTTTTATCCAAAAAAGTTGGATACTTTTTTGTTGTTCCAAGATTGTATGTATATTTTTGCGGGTCTTCACTGCTAGGGGATGCTGGGAGTCTTGGTTTACAATGGTCTCGAGTGCTGATCTCGAGTCACTGTAAACCCCAAAGCTTCCTTCAGCGCTGTTGAGGATTCGCTCAGTTGCCATGTATATGGCCAGCAATTCAGCCTGGTAAACAGTACAATAGTCCGACAGTTTAAGCCTTAGAGTTCGAATCTCGGCTGCACTATTCCAAATGGAAAGTGCTGCTCCGACCTTTCCCTCTATTTTGCTCCCGTCGGTAAATATTCGGAGACTCTGGGTGTTATTGTAACTCATTTCGTTCTCATTTACCAGGCACACGAATTCCAGGTCCATATACGATGCTGGGTGAGGCAACTCAATAAGTTTCGCCCTTGTCTCCACCTCTCGGTCTCCCAGCACTGACTGGAGCTGTCCTCTCTTTGCTATAAAGAGGGAAGCTGCTTCCTGGATTCTAAGGTCCAGAGGAAGCAGTCCTGCCAGCGCTAGCGCCGAGTGTAGAGAGACGGTACGGTATGCTTTAATAATTTTCTGAGCGAATCCTCTTTGTACGGTGTTTAGAAGCCTTCGGACTCCCAGTTTGTTGACGGCTGGCGCCCACGCGCTCGCTGCATACAGCACAATCGGTTCCGCAACCGCCACGTATATCGTTCTTACGATTTCTGGTTGAAGACCCCAACTGATTTTGGCTGCCCTTGATAATTGTACGTAAAGAGCTGTGGCCTTCCTGCACACATTTTTTACATGGGTTTTAAATGTGAGCTTTCTGTCTACGGTGAGACCAAGCACTTTGATCTCCTCCGACATGCCAATGTCTATCCCGCCCATGCTCAGCTGTGGTGAATCGTACTTTAACTTGTTGGTTAATACCATAGCCTTGGTCTTTTGTGGCGCAAAGTTCAGTTTATTACGAATTCCCCACCTCCGAACATGCTCGAGAGCGGCATTTGCACGCCTCTGGATCTCAAGCGCCGTGTCCCCCGCAAACAGGAGAACGATATCGTCGGCAAAAGCCTGACACCGGTCGCCTCTCGCCTCCAACTCCTTTAGCAGAGGATCTAGTAGCAGATTCCACAGTACCGGTCCCCCTATGGAACCCTGTACGCACCCCTTTGAAGTAGCGCGGTGGTGCTCTGCACCAGCGTATCTGATGTTAACCTTTCTATCCTGGAGATAACTATCCATCAACCGTCGTATGTTTATAGGGCATTTTTCCTCAGCCAATCGACATCTGATGGCCGGCCACCATGCACTATCGAAGGCTCCCTCTATGTCAAGTGATACCATAGTGATTATCTTTTTATTTCGTAGTTGTGTTTGTATATACTCCATCATGTCATAGAGGGAATCTTCGGTGCTTTTCTGTAGCGTGAAGCCGTATTGGCGAGTACTTCCCCCAGGTTGAATATGCCACCTTATCCTTCTTATAGTCATTTTCTCCAGGATTTTGCCCATTATTGACAGCAAACCTATCGGCCTATAAGCTTTGGGGTGCGTATAATCTTCTTTCCCCGGTTTTCTCAGAACCACGACTACTGCTGATTTCCACACAGTGGGAAAGTGACTTAACTCTAAACATTTGTTAGCTAGGCTCAGGTAAAGTTCTGGGTTATGGAGGATAACTTGTCGGCAAATATCAGCCGTGAATCCGTCTCCACCCGGAGCCTTTTTCGGGTTGAAGCTGTTGGTTGCGTGTTTTAGCTCCGCGACTGTAAATGGTGGGTCACAAGAATTATCTTGTGTCCCTTCATTGACCTTTTCTGCTAATTCCCTGATACGCTGGTGTTCTGCATTATCAGCTTCAACTAGGTCCTCCGGATAAAAGGTCTCGGCCAAGATCTTTGCCGATTCAGAGTTATCTAGTGTTTCCCCGTCATTGATTAAAGGCAGATCATCATGCCGTTTTGTCGTTCTGCTAATAACTCGGTATATCCCATCCCATAACCCTTCCCTATCCTGTCTTCCACAGAACTCCTTCCAACTTTTTACCTGAGCCTTTTTTGCTTCACATTCATAAATATTTTTCGCTTCCAGGTACGCTGCAACGACATCGGCCCTCCGAACGGGAGCGGCACATCTTATTCGGCGCTTTTTTGTAGTGACATCCTTCTTTAGCATAACAAGCTCATCATTCCACCACGGCAAGGTAAATTTAGTTTGATTTTTCTTTTTGGGAATGGTAGCATCACATGCTTCTTTTACTAATTCTAAATATTTCTCTAAATGTTTTTCCAAATTTATACTATTTCTAATACTATCTATTTCTGTTTTGTTTATTTTGCTATCAGTCAATAATTGAGTCAGTTTCTCATGAAACTGACTCCATTTCGCCTTTTTACTGTTGTATATCCTTGTTGTTCGTTTAATAGTTTTGCCAGGAGATTTTGTACTTTTAATTTTGAATAGTATTGTGTTGTGGTCCGAACTTGTTATGCCCTCATCTACTTTCCAGTCATCTACCAGTTTAAAAAGATTTTCAGTGCACGCTGTAATGTCGACGTAACTACTGAATCTTTTGCCGCCTCTAATTGTGTCAAATGTTGGCACATCTCCCTCATTTAGTACGTGTAAGCCGAGTTCGTCCAGAGCACCTGCCAATGCTTCTCCACGTTCATCTTCCTTTGCACTTCCCCACCATGGGCTCCACGCATTTGTATCTCCTCCTATAAGTATTTCCGTTTTTCCCATTTTTGTCACTATATTCCTAAGTTGGTAAATGTAAGGTTCGATGGGTGAATTCGGTTCCAGGTATAGTGAAATCAGTCCTATCTCCCGGTCGTTCACTTTTATTTTAACAGCCACGATGTTGTTCGTGGTGAGAGTCGGACACTGGGTAACATTGATGTTATTGTCAAAAACGGCTATCGCCGCCTTCACCACTCCTTCTCCTCTCTGGGCGCTCTGAAATATACGGGTTCCCCGATAGTCCCTCATATATCCGACTCCCCCCACGTACGGTTCCTGAATTAAAGCAAAGCTCATATTTCTCTTGCTCGCTTCGAGCATTAATTCGCTCGTTGCGAGCTCCTTCCTCTGTAGGTTTGCTTGTGCCACCAAAATTTTTCTTATTTGTGCTGCGAACTGACTTCCTGTCTCTGTGCCATTTTTTCCTGACTCCACTTTAGCAATATGCCACGCTAGTTCTGGCAATTGCATCCCATCTTCTACGTATTGGGCACTCGTTGTCAAAAGCGTTGTGGTCTTGGCGATCCATCTTCGCTTTGTGGCAGTTACTACATGAGGGCACTTCCCCAGCCAAAAAAGCAGTACATGAGCTCTTCAAGTGAGGTCCACCGCAATGAGAGCATACGTCCTCTGCCTCCTTGCAGTGCCTCTTCCCATGCCCATATGCTAGGCACTTGGAGCATTGTATCAGTGGTGACTGGTCAGTAACCACCACGCGTTGCAAATCTATATGCAAACGGCCCACCTCAACCAGTCGTTTCCATACCAGTGGGGAGACCTGCAGGATCACATGGTTTGTGTGGGGGTTCCTGGTCTTTTTCCGGTATCGTACTACCAATCTTACCTCCTCGCTGTTCAGATATTCCAGCAAGTTCTTGTTCTGGTTCCTAATAGCAGCGATTATGTCCTCGTCGGTATTGATCAGTAGTACGTCCCTCAGTATGACCAGGGGATCTTTGCTTTTAGCCTCCTCGACTGAAAGCCCAGTGTCACTGGCTTTGAGTCGGTTCGCTACCTTTTCCATGTCCTCTCTGGTTCCACAACCCACGATCACCTTTTGGTCTCTAGCCTTCCTTACTTTCTCTACCCTTAACCCGCTCACTTTTGCATTTACCGCCACTCTTACCTTTTCCAGGACTTCACCACTCGTGTCTTTTTCATTGTCTGATGTAACTATGATTGAATGCATTTGAGCGGATATAGTATTTTTAGAGATAGGCGCAATAGACTCCTGGGACTGCTTTCTGGTTGCTGCAACACTTGCGTAGGTAGTGAATTCCTCCCTATGGCTTTTCACCTCTTCGCACAAACGTTGGGTCTCTGTTCTGCATTCAGTGAGGAATTTACTATGTTGTTCTAATTTTCTTATTAATTCGTGCTCTAATTCTTGGCTCCTTCCTTGACCTGATTTTTCTTTATCAATACTTTGTCCTTTTCCTTGTTCTACAATTTTTGTCATACCATATAATTTGTCTGCCGCTTCTATTATTCCGTCTTTTATTTCTGTCTTTAAGTTACGTGAACTATTTAGTAATAATTTTATTCTTACCAAGTGTGCTTTCGACTCTTGTGCTCTACTTGAGTACTTGGTCGTTTCTATATCCACTTGGTTGTCGTCACTTTTATTTGTAGGAGGACTTTTTGTATTTCGTTTCGTCGGTAATGCAGCTATAATATTTTTTGGGGCAGGGCCAAGACGTGATTCCAGCTCACCGACGCTTTTCCTTACCAAAGATGTTGACCCTTTGTCTTTTTCACCAATGGGTGCTGGTTTTTCGGTTCTCTTATTGGAGTCCTCCGTCGAGGCAGCGGACTTATTTTGCGGGGGTGTTTTGAACATTTTAATTAAATTCAGAGGGCTTTGTCAATCCAAAATCGTAAAATTTAAAATAACCAATAATATGCGCCCAATAAGACGACAATAAACAATAAAAAAAAAAATATATATATACTAAAAGATAAATTTTCAAAATAATTTCTAATAATAGCTTTGCAAAAATGCAAGCTGTCGATGGTTAAGTAACTATTTTCTATATCTATTAATATTACTCCTATATAAATAAAAATAGTAAGTACAGTAACGAATACTTACTGTCTATTAATTTTTCTAGTTTAAAATAGGTAATAAATTAAAAAATGCTTAAAAAATGCTTAAAATGAAAATAAAATGTCAAACATGGGTTTGTAACAATACAAATAGTCGCAATTTTAGTAAAATAATTACTATGTCCTTTGATATTAATATTTTAATTAAAATAAAGAATAAAATAAAATAATATAATTATGCTAATAACAAATTCTACCTAAGAAAGCAAAACCGGGAGGGTGGGAGGGCGATTTTCTCTAATTCCGTGTGTTTTATTTTGCAGATTTTAGTGCAGTTGGCAGTTTCTACACGGCGCGGACCTAACTGAAGCAAAAAGAACGAAATAAAAGCAGGTTTGAAAAATTTTAAAAATTTTATGAAATTACGACAATAAAAGGACGGATTATTTGAAAATTTGTTATAACACTGTGAAAATTTTATGAAAAAACTACAGGGAATTTTAGGGGGCAATGAATTACACTATATAAGACGAAAATATTAACAGAAAAGACCAATTTTCAGCAAAATTAGAGATGAATTTATGTTTTATTTATGAATTTTCAACTATAAGAGAATGAAAAATACGAAATTTAAATATTTAACGATAAATATTTACTAAGAATAGTACGGAGATATATGGGGGCCAACTGATTACACAATTTAGAGAAAATTTGAACGAAAAATATCAATTTTCAGGTAAGTTATTAGCGTATTTGTAGTTGAATTTATATAAATGTAAGGGATTCACCACTATACCTCGGTTTAGGTAAGTAGCGATTTTCTCTAATTCCTTGTGTTTTATTTTGCAGATTTTAGTGCAGTTGGCAGTTTCTACGCGGGGCGGACCTGACTAAAGCAAAAGGAACGAAATAAAAGCAGGTTTGAAAAATTTTAAAAATTTTATGAAATTACGACAATAAAAGGACGGATTATTTGAAAATTTGTTATAACACTGTGAAAATTTTATGAAAAAACTACAGGGAATTTTAGGGGGCAATGAATTACACTATATAAGACGAAAATATTAACAGAAAAGACCAATTTTCAGCAAAATTAGAGATGAATTTATGTTTTATTTATGAATTTTCAACTATAAGAGAATGAAAAATACGAAATTTAAATATTTAACGATAAATATTTACTAAGAATAGTACGGAGATATATGGGGGCCAACTGATTACACAATTTAGAGAAAATTTGAACGAAAAATATCAATTTTCAGGTAAGTTATTAGCGTATTTGTAGTTGAATTTATATAAATGTAAGGGATTCACCACTATACCTCGGTTTAGGTAAGTAGCGATTTTCTCTAATTCCTTGTGTTTTATTTTGCAGATTTTAGTGCAGTTGGCAGTTTCTACGCGGGGCGGACCTGACTAAAGCAAAAGGAACGAAATAAAAGCAGGTTTGAAAAATTTTAAAAATTTTATGAAATTACGACAATAAAAGGACGGATTATTTGAAAATTTGTTATAACACTGTGAAAATTTTATGAAAAAACTACAGGGAATTTTAGGGGGCAATGAATTACACTATATAAGACGAAAATATTAACAGAAAAGACCAATTTTCAGCAAAATTAGAGATGAATTTATGTTTTATTTATGAATTTTCAACTATAAGAGAATGAAAAATACGAAATTTAAATATTTAACGATAAATATTTACTAAGAATAGTACGGAGATATATGGGGGCCAACTGATTACACAATTTAGAGAAAATTTGAACGAAAAATATCAATTTTCAGGTAAGTTATTAGCGTATTTGTAGTTGAATTTATATAAATGTAAGGGATTCACCACTATACCTCGGTTTAGGTAAGTAGCGATTTTCTCTAATTCCTTGTGTTTTATTTTGCAGATTTTAGTGCAGTTGGCAGTTTCTACGCGGGGCGGACCTGACTAAAGCAAAAGGAACGAAATAAAAGCAGGTTTGAAAAATTTTAAAAATTTTATGAAATTACGACAATAAAAGGACGGATTATTTGAAAATTTGTTATAACACTGTGAAAATTTTATGAAAAAACTACAGGGAATTTTAGGGGGCAATGAATTACACTATATAAGACGAAAATATTAACAGAAAAGACCAATTTTCAGCAAAATTAGAGATGAATTTATGTTTTATTTATGAATTTTCAACTATAAGAGAATGAAAAATACGAAATTTAAATATTTAACGATAAATATTTACTAAGAATAGTACGGAGATATATGGGGGCCAACTGATTACACAATTTAGAGAAAATTTGAACGAAAAATATCAATTTTCAGGTAAGTTATTAGCGTATTTGTAGTTGAATTTATATAAATGTAAGGGATTCACCACTATACCTCGGTTTAGGTAAGTAGCGATTTTCTCTAATTCCTTGTGTTTTATTTTGCAGATTTTAGTGCAGTTGGCAGTTTCTACGCGGGGCGGACCTGACTAAAGCAAAAGGAACGAAATAAAAGCAGGTTTGAAAAATTTTAAAAATTTTATGAAATTACGACAATAAAAGGACGGATTATTTGAAAATTTGTTATAACACTGTGAAAATTTTATGAAAAAACTACAGGGAATTTTAGGGGGCAATGAATTACACTATATAAGACGAAAATATTAACAGAAAAGACCAATTTTCAGCAAAATTAGAGATGAATTTATGTTTTATTTATGAATTTTCAACTATAAGAGAATGAAAAATACGAAATTTAAATATTTAACGATAAATATTTACTAAGAATAGTACGGAGATATATGGGGGCCAACTGATTACACAATTTAGAGAAAATTTGAACGAAAAATATCAATTTTCAGGTAAGTTATTAGCGTATTTGTAGTTGAATTTATATAAATGTAAGGGATTCACCACTATACCTCGGTTTAGGTAAGTAGCGATTTTCTCTAATTCCTTGTGTTTTATTTTGCAGATTTTAGTGCAGTTGGCAGTTTCTACGCGGGGCGGACCTGACTAAAGCAAAAGGAACGAAATAAAAGCAGGTTTGAAAAATTTTAAAAATTTTATGAAATTACGACAATAAAAGGACGGATTATTTGAAAATTTGTTATAACACTGTGAAAATTTTATGAAAAAACTACAGGGAATTTTAGGGGGCAATGAATTACACTATATAAGACGAAAATATTAACAGAAAAGACCAATTTTCAGCAAAATTAGAGATGAATTTATGTTTTATTTATGAATTTTCAACTATAAGAGAATGAAAAATACGAAATTTAAATATTTAACGATAAATATTTACTAAGAATAGTACGGAGATATATGGGGGCCAACTGATTACACAATTTAGAGAAAATTTGAACGAAAAATATCAATTTTCAGGTAAGTTATTAGCGTATTTGTAGTTGAATTTATATAAATGTAAGGGATTCACCACTATACCTCGGTTTAGGTAAGTAGCGATTTTCTCTAATTCCTTGTGTTTTATTTTGCAGATTTTAGTGCAGTTGGCAGTTTCTACGCGGGGCGGACCTGACTAAAGCAAAAGGAACGAAATAAAAGCAGGTTTGAAAAATTTTAAAAATTTTATGAAATTACGACAATAAAAGGACGGATTATTTGAAAATTTGTTATAACACTGTGAAAATTTTATGAAAAAACTACAGGGAATTTTAGGGGGCAATGAATTACACTATATAAGACGAAAATATTAACAGAAAAGACCAATTTTCAGCAAAATTAGAGATGAATTTATGTTTTATTTATGAATTTTCAACTATAAGAGAATGAAAAATACGAAATTTAAATATTTAACGATAAATATTTACTAAGAATAGTACGGAGATATATGGGGGCCAACTGATTACACAATTTAGAGAAAATTTGAACGAAAAATATCAATTTTCAGGTAAGTTATTAGCGTATTTGTAGTTGAATTTATATAAATGTAAGGGATTCACCACTATACCTCGGTTTAGGTAAGTAGCGATTTTCTCTAATTCCTTGTGTTTTATTTTGCAGATTTTAGTGCAGTTGGCAGTTTCTACGCGGGGCGGACCTGACTAAAGCAAAAGGAACGAAATAAAAGCAGGTTTGAAAAATTTTAAAAATTTTATGAAATTACGACAATAAAAGGACGGATTATTTGAAAATTTGTTATAACACTGTGAAAATTTTATGAAAAAACTACAGGGAATTTTAGGGGGCAATGAATTACACTATATAAGACGAAAATATTAACAGAAAAGACCAATTTTCAGCAAAATTAGAGATGAATTTATGTTTTATTTATGAATTTTCAACTATAAGAGAATGAAAAATACGAAATTTAAATATTTAACGATAAATATTTACTAAGAATAGTACGGAGATATATGGGGGCCAACTGATTACACAATTTAGAGAAAATTTGAACGAAAAATATCAATTTTCAGGTAAGTTATTAGCGTATTTGTAGTTGAATTTATATAAATGTAAGGGATTCACCACTATACCTCGGTTTAGGTAAGTAGCGATTTTCTCTAATTCCTTGTGTTTTATTTTGCAGATTTTAGTGCAGTTGGCAGTTTCTACGCGGGGCGGACCTGACTAAAGCAAAAGGAACGAAATAAAAGCAGGTTTGAAAAATTTTAAAAATTTTATGAAATTACGACAATAAAAGGACGGATTATTTGAAAATTTGTTATAACACTGTGAAAATTTTATGAAAAAACTACAGGGAATTTTAGGGGGCAATGAATTACACTATATAAGACGAAAATATTAACAGAAAAGACCAATTTTCAGCAAAATTAGAGATGAATTTATGTTTTATTTATGAATTTTCAACTATAAGAGAATGAAAAATACGAAATTTAAATATTTAACGATAAATATTTACTAAGAATAGTACGGAGATATATGGGGGCCAACTGATTACACAATTTAGAGAAAATTTGAACGAAAAATATCAATTTTCAGGTAAGTTATTAGCGTATTTGTAGTTGAATTTATATAAATGTAAGGGATTCACCACTATACCTCGGTTTAGGTAAGTAGCGATTTTCTCTAATTCCTTGTGTTTTATTTTGCAGATTTTAGTGCAGTTGGCAGTTTCTACGCGGGGCGGACCTGACTAAAGCAAAAGGAACGAAATAAAAGCAGGTTTGAAAAATTTTAAAAATTTTATGAAATTACGACAATAAAAGGACGGATTATTTGAAAATTTGTTATAACACTGTGAAAATTTTATGAAAAAACTACAGGGAATTTTAGGGGGCAATGAATTACACTATATAAGACGAAAATATTAACAGAAAAGACCAATTTTCAGCAAAATTAGAGATGAATTTATGTTTTATTTATGAATTTTCAACTATAAGAGAATGAAAAATACGAAATTTAAATATTTAACGATAAATATTTACTAAGAATAGTACGGAGATATATGGGGGCCAACTGATTACACAATTTAGAGAAAATTTGAACGAAAAATATCAATTTTCAGGTAAGTTATTAGCGTATTTGTAGTTGAATTTATATAAATGTAAGGGATTCACCACTATACCTCGGTTTAGGTAAGTAGCGATTTTCTCTAATTCCTTGTGTTTTATTTTGCAGATTTTAGTGCAGTTGGCAGTTTCTACGCGGGGCGGACCTGACTAAAGCAAAAGGAACGAAATAAAAGCAGGTTTGAAAAATTTTAAAAATTTTATGAAATTACGACAATAAAAGGACGGATTATTTGAAAATTTGTTATAACACTGTGAAAATTTTATGAAAAAACTACAGGGAATTTTAGGGGGCAATGAATTACACTATATAAGACGAAAATATTAACAGAAAAGACCAATTTTCAGCAAAATTAGAGATGAATTTATGTTTTATTTATGAATTTTCAACTATAAGAGAATGAAAAATACGAAATTTAAATATTTAACGATAAATATTTACTAAGAATAGTACGGAGATATATGGGGGCCAACTGATTACACAATTTAGAGAAAATTTGAACGAAAAATATCAATTTTCAGGTAAGTTATTAGCGTATTTGTAGTTGAATTTATATAAATGTAAGGGATTCACCACTATACCTCGGTTTAGGTAAGTAGCGATTTTCTCTAATTCCTTGTGTTTTATTTTGCAGATTTTAGTGCAGTTGGCAGTTTCTACGCGGGGCGGACCTGACTAAAGCAAAAGGAACGAAATAAAAGCAGGTTTGAAAAATTTTAAAAATTTTATGAAATTACGACAATAAAAGGACGGATTATTTGAAAATTTGTTATAACACTGTGAAAATTTTATGAAAAAACTACAGGGAATTTTAGGGGGCAATGAATTACACTATATAAGACGAAAATATTAACAGAAAAGACCAATTTTCAGCAAAATTAGAGATGAATTTATGTTTTATTTATGAATTTTCAACTATAAGAGAATGAAAAATACGAAATTTAAATATTTAACGATAAATATTTACTAAGAATAGTACGGAGATATATGGGGGCCAACTGATTACACAATTTAGAGAAAATTTGAACGAAAAATATCAATTTTCAGGTAAGTTATTAGCGTATTTGTAGTTGAATTTATATAAATGTAAGGGATTCACCACTATACCTCGGTTTAGGTAAGTAGCGATTTTCTCTAATTCCTTGTGTTTTATTTTGCAGATTTTAGTGCAGTTGGCAGTTTCTACGCGGGGCGGACCTGACTAAAGCAAAAGGAACGAAATAAAAGCAGGTTTGAAAAATTTTAAAAATTTTATGAAATTACGACAATAAAAGGACGGATTATTTGAAAATTTGTTATAACACTGTGAAAATTTTATGAAAAAACTACAGGGAATTTTAGGGGGCAATGAATTACACTATATAAGACGAAAATATTAACAGAAAAGACCAATTTTCAGCAAAATTAGAGATGAATTTATGTTTTATTTATGAATTTTCAACTATAAGAGAATGAAAAATACGAAATTTAAATATTTAACGATAAATATTTACTAAGAATAGTACGGAGATATATGGGGGCCAACTGATTACACAATTTAGAGAAAATTTGAACGAAAAATATCAATTTTCAGGTAAGTTATTAGCGTATTTGTAGTTGAATTTATATAAATGTAAGGGATTCACCACTATACCTCGGTTTAGGTAAGTAGCGATTTTCTCTAATTCCTTGTGTTTTATTTTGCAGATTTTAGTGCAGTTGGCAGTTTCTACGCGGGGCGGACCTGACTAAAGCAAAAGGAACGAAATAAAAGCAGGTTTGAAAAATTTTAAAAATTTTATGAAATTACGACAATAAAAGGACGGATTATTTGAAAATTTGTTATAACACTGTGAAAATTTTATGAAAAAACTACAGGGAATTTTAGGGGGCAATGAATTACACTATATAAGACGAAAATATTAACAGAAAAGACCAATTTTCAGCAAAATTAGAGATGAATTTATGTTTTATTTATGAATTTTCAACTATAAGAGAATGAAAAATACGAAATTTAAATATTTAACGATAAATATTTACTAAGAATAGTACGGAGATATATGGGGGCCAACTGATTACACAATTTAGAGAAAATTTGAACGAAAAATATCAATTTTCAGGTAAGTTATTAGCGTATTTGTAGTTGAATTTATATAAATGTAAGGGATTCACCACTATACCTCGGTTTAGGTAAGTAGCGATTTTCTCTAATTCCTTGTGTTTTATTTTGCAGATTTTAGTGCAGTTGGCAGTTTCTACGCGGGGCGGACCTGACTAAAGCAAAAGGAACGAAATAAAAGCAGGTTTGAAAAATTTTAAAAATTTTATGAAATTACGACAATAAAAGGACGGATTATTTGAAAATTTGTTATAACACTGTGAAAATTTTATGAAAAAACTACAGGGAATTTTAGGGGGCAATGAATTACACTATATAAGACGAAAATATTAACAGAAAAGACCAATTTTCAGCAAAATTAGAGATGAATTTATGTTTTATTTATGAATTTTCAACTATAAGAGAATGAAAAATACGAAATTTAAATATTTAACGATAAATATTTACTAAGAATAGTACGGAGATATATGGGGGCCAACTGATTACACAATTTAGAGAAAATTTGAACGAAAAATATCAATTTTCAGGTAAGTTATTAGCGTATTTGTAGTTGAATTTATATAAATGTAAGGGATTCACCACTATACCTCGGTTTAGGTAAGTAGCGATTTTCTCTAATTCCTTGTGTTTTATTTTGCAGATTTTAGTGCAGTTGGCAGTTTCTACGCGGGGCGGACCTGACTAAAGCAAAAGGAACGAAATAAAAGCAGGTTTGAAAAATTTTAAAAATTTTATGAAATTACGACAATAAAAGGACGGATTATTTGAAAATTTGTTATAACACTGTGAAAATTTTATGAAAAAACTACAGGGAATTTTAGGGGGCAATGAATTACACTATATAAGACGAAAATATTAACAGAAAAGACCAATTTTCAGCAAAATTAGAGATGAATTTATGTTTTATTTATGAATTTTCAACTATAAGAGAATGAAAAATACGAAATTTAAATATTTAACGATAAATATTTACTAAGAATAGTACGGAGATATATGGGGGCCAACTGATTACACAATTTAGAGAAAATTTGAACGAAAAATATCAATTTTCAGGTAAGTTATTAGCGTATTTGTAGTTGAATTTATATAAATGTAAGGGATTCACCACTATACCTCGGTTTAGGTAAGTAGCGATTTTCTCTAATTCCTTGTGTTTTATTTTGCAGATTTTAGTGCAGTTGGCAGTTTCTACGCGGGGCGGACCTGACTAAAGCAAAAGGAACGAAATAAAAGCAGGTTTGAAAAATTTTAAAAATTTTATGAAATTACGACAATAAAAGGACGGATTATTTGAAAATTTGTTATAACACTGTGAAAATTTTATGAAAAAACTACAGGGAATTTTAGGGGGCAATGAATTACACTATATAAGACGAAAATATTAACAGAAAAGACCAATTTTCAGCAAAATTAGAGATGAATTTATGTTTTATTTATGAATTTTCAACTATAAGAGAATGAAAAATACGAAATTTAAATATTTAACGATAAATATTTACTAAGAATAGTACGGAGATATATGGGGGCCAACTGATTACACAATTTAGAGAAAATTTGAACGAAAAATATCAATTTTCAGGTAAGTTATTAGCGTATTTGTAGTTGAATTTATATAAATGTAAGGGATTCACCACTATACCTCGGTTTAGGTAAGTAGCGATTTTCTCTAATTCCTTGTGTTTTATTTTGCAGATTTTAGTGCAGTTGGCAGTTTCTACGCGGGGCGGACCTGACTAAAGCAAAAGGAACGAAATAAAAGCAGGTTTGAAAAATTTTAAAAATTTTATGAAATTACGACAATAAAAGGACGGATTATTTGAAAATTTGTTATAACACTGTGAAAATTTTATGAAAAAACTACAGGGAATTTTAGGGGGCAATGAATTACACTATATAAGACGAAAATATTAACAGAAAAGACCAATTTTCAGCAAAATTAGAGATGAATTTATGTTTTATTTATGAATTTTCAACTATAAGAGAATGAAAAATACGAAATTTAAATATTTAACGATAAATATTTACTAAGAATAGTACGGAGATATATGGGGGCCAACTGATTACACAATTTAGAGAAAATTTGAACGAAAAATATCAATTTTCAGGTAAGTTATTAGCGTATTTGTAGTTGAATTTATATAAATGTAAGGGATTCACCACTATACCTCGGTTTAGGTAAGTAGCGATTTTCTCTAATTCCTTGTGTTTTATTTTGCAGATTTTAGTGCAGTTGGCAGTTTCTACGCGGGGCGGACCTGACTAAAGCAAAAGGAACGAAATAAAAGCAGGTTTGAAAAATTTTAAAAATTTTATGAAATTACGACAATAAAAGGACGGATTATTTGAAAATTTGTTATAACACTGTGAAAATTTTATGAAAAAACTACAGGGAATTTTAGGGGGCAATGAATTACACTATATAAGACGAAAATATTAACAGAAAAGACCAATTTTCAGCAAAATTAGAGATGAATTTATGTTTTATTTATGAATTTTCAACTATAAGAGAATGAAAAATACGAAATTTAAATATTTAACGATAAATATTTACTAAGAATAGTACGGAGATATATGGGGGCCAACTGATTACACAATTTAGAGAAAATTTGAACGAAAAATATCAATTTTCAGGTAAGTTATTAGCGTATTTGTAGTTGAATTTATATAAATGTAAGGGATTCACCACTATACCTCGGTTTAGGTAAGTAGCGATTTTCTCTAATTCCTTGTGTTTTATTTTGCAGATTTTAGTGCAGTTGGCAGTTTCTACGCGGGGCGGACCTGACTAAAGCAAAAGGAACGAAATAAAAGCAGGTTTGAAAAATTTTAAAAATTTTATGAAATTACGACAATAAAAGGACGGATTATTTGAAAATTTGTTATAACACTGTGAAAATTTTATGAAAAAACTACAGGGAATTTTAGGGGGCAATGAATTACACTATATAAGATGAAAATATTAACAGAAAAGACCAATTTTCAGCAAAATTAGAGATGAATTTATGTTTTATTTATGAATTTTCAACTATAAGAGAATGAAAAATACGAAATTTAAATATTTAACGATAAATATTTACTAAGAATAGTACGGAGATATATGGGGGCCAACTGATTACACAATTTAGAGAAAATTTGAACGAAAAATATCAATTTTCAGGTAAGTTATTAGCGTATTTGTAGTTGAATTTATATAAATGTAAGGGATTCACCACTATACCTCGGTTTAGGTAAGTAGCGATTTTCTCTAATTCCTTGTGTTTTATTTTGCAGATTTTAGTGCAGTTGGCAGTTTCTACGCGGGGCGGACCTGACTAAAGCAAAAGGAACGAAATAAAAGCAGGTTTGAAAAATTTTAAAAATTTTATGAAATTACGACAATAAAAGGACGGATTATTTGAAAATTTGTTATAACACTGTGAAAATTTTATGAAAAAACTACAGGGAATTTTAGGGGGCAATGAATTACACTATATAAGACGAAAATATTAACAGAAAAGACCAATTTTCAGCAAAATTAGAGATGAATTTATGTTTTATTTATGAATTTTCAACTATAAGAGAATGAAAAATACGAAATTTAAATATTTAACGATAAATATTTACTAAGAATAGTACGGAGATATATGGGGGCCAACTGATTACACAATTTAGAGAAAATTTGAACGAAAAATATCAATTTTCAGGTAAGTTATTAGCGTATTTGTAGTTGAATTTATATAAATGTAAGGGATTCACCACTATACCTCGGTTTAGGTAAGTAGCGATTTTCTCTAATTCCTTGTGTTTTATTTTGCAGATTTTAGTGCAGTTGGCAGTTTCTACGCGGGGCGGACCTGACTAAAGCAAAAGGAACGAAATAAAAGCAGGTTTGAAAAATTTTAAAAATTTTATGAAATTACGACAATAAAAGGACGGATTATTTGAAAATTTGTTATAACACTGTGAAAATTTTATGAAAAAACTACAGGGAATTTTAGGGGGCAATGAATTACACTATATAAGACGAAAATATTAACAGAAAAGACCAATTTTCAGCAAAATTAGAGATGAATTTATGTTTTATTTATGAATTTTCAACTATAAGAGAATGAAAAATACGAAATTTAAATATTTAACGATAAATATTTACTAAGAATAGTACGGAGATATATGGGGGCCAACTGATTACACAATTTAGAGAAAATTTGAACGAAAAATATCAATTTTCAGGTAAGTTATTAGCGTATTTGTAGTTGAATTTATATAAATGTAAGGGATTCACCACTATACCTCGGTTTAGGTAAGTAGCGATTTTCTCTAATTCCTTGTGTTTTATTTTGCAGATTTTAGTGCAGTTGGCAGTTTCTACGCGGGGCGGACCTGACTAAAGCAAAAGGAACGAAATAAAAGCAGGTTTGAAAAATTTTAAAAATTTTATGAAATTACGACAATAAAAGGACGGATTATTTGAAAATTTGTTATAACACTGTGAAAATTTTATGAAAAAACTACAGGGAATTTTAGGGGGCAATGAATTACACTATATAAGACGAAAATATTAACAGAAAAGACCAATTTTCAGCAAAATTAGAGATGAATTTATGTTTTATTTATGAATTTTCAACTATAAGAGAATGAAAAATACGAAATTTAAATATTTAACGATAAATATTTACTAAGAATAGTACGGAGATATATGGGGGCCAACTGATTACACAATTTAGAGAAAATTTGAACGAAAAATATCAATTTTCAGGTAAGTTATTAGCGTATTTGTAGTTGAATTTATATAAATGTAAGGGATTCACCACTATACCTCGGTTTAGGTAAGTAGCGATTTTCTCTAATTCCTTGTGTTTTATTTTGCAGATTTTAGTGCAGTTGGCAGTTTCTACGCGGGGCGGACCTGACTAAAGCAAAAGGAACGAAATAAAAGCAGGTTTGAAAAATTTTAAAAATTTTATGAAATTACGACAATAAAAGGACGGATTATTTGAAAATTTGTTATAACACTGTGAAAATTTTATGAAAAAACTACAGGGAATTTTAGGGGGCAATGAATTACACTATATAAGACGAAAATATTAACAGAAAAGACCAATTTTCAGCAAAATTAGAGATGAATTTATGTTTTATTTATGAATTTTCAACTATAAGAGAATGAAAAATACGAAATTTAAATATTTAACGATAAATATTTACTAAGAATAGTACGGAGATATATGGGGGCCAACTGATTACACAATTTAGAGAAAATTTGAACGAAAAATATCAATTTTCAGGTAAGTTATTAGCGTATTTGTAGTTGAATTTATATAAATGTAAGGGATTCACCACTATACCTCGGTTTAGGTAAGTAGCGATTTTCTCTAATTCCTTGTGTTTTATTTTGCAGATTTTAGTGCAGTTGGCAGTTTCTACGCGGGGCGGACCTGACTAAAGCAAAAGGAACGAAATAAAAGCAGGTTTGAAAAATTTTAAAAATTTTATGAAATTACGACAATAAAAGGACGGATTATTTGAAAATTTGTTATAACACTGTGAAAATTTTATGAAAAAACTACAGGGAATTTTAGGGGGCAATGAATTACACTATATAAGACGAAAATATTAACAGAAAAGACCAATTTTCAGCAAAATTAGAGATGAATTTATGTTTTATTTATGAATTTTCAACTATAAGAGAATGAAAAATACGAAATTTAAATATTTAACGATAAATATTTACTAAGAATAGTACGGAGATATATGGGGGCCAACTGATTACACAATTTAGAGAAAATTTGAACGAAAAATATCAATTTTCAGGTAAGTTATTAGCGTATTTGTAGTTGAATTTATATAAATGTAAGGGATTCACCACTATACCTCGGTTTAGGTAAGTAGCGATTTTCTCTAATTCCTTGTGTTTTATTTTGCAGATTTTAGTGCAGTTGGCAGTTTCTACGCGGGGCGGACCTGACTAAAGCAAAAGGAACGAAATAAAAGCAGGTTTGAAAAATTTTAAAAATTTTATGAAATTACGACAATAAAAGGACGGATTATTTGAAAATTTGTTATAACACTGTGAAAATTTTATGAAAAAACTACAGGGAATTTTAGGGGGCAATGAATTACACTATATAAGACGAAAATATTAACAGAAAAGACCAATTTTCAGCAAAATTAGAGATGAATTTATGTTTTATTTATGAATTTTCAACTATAAGAGAATGAAAAATACGAAATTTAAATATTTAACGATAAATATTTACTAAGAATAGTACGGAGATATATGGGGGCCAACTGATTACACAATTTAGAGAAAATTTGAACGAAAAATATCAATTTTCAGGTAAGTTATTAGCGTATTTGTAGTTGAATTTATATAAATGTAAGGGATTCACCACTATACCTCGGTTTAGGTAAGTAGCGATTTTCTCTAATTCCTTGTGTTTTATTTTGCAGATTTTAGTGCAGTTGGCAGTTTCTACGCGGGGCGGACCTGACTAAAGCAAAAGGAACGAAATAAAAGCAGGTTTGAAAAATTTTAAAAATTTTATGAAATTACGACAATAAAAGGACGGATTATTTGAAAATTTGTTATAACACTGTGAAAATTTTATGAAAAAACTACAGGGAATTTTAGGGGGCAATGAATTACACTATATAAGACGAAAATATTAACAGAAAAGACCAATTTTCAGCAAAATTAGAGATGAATTTATGTTTTATTTATGAATTTTCAACTATAAGAGAATGAAAAATACGAAATTTAAATATTTAACGATAAATATTTACTAAGAATAGTACGGAGATATATGGGGGCCAACTGATTACACAATTTAGAGAAAATTTGAACGAAAAATATCAATTTTCAGGTAAGTTATTAGCGTATTTGTAGTTGAATTTATATAAATGTAAGGGATTCACCACTATACCTCGGTTTAGGTAAGTAGCGATTTTCTCTAATTCCTTGTGTTTTATTTTGCAGATTTTAGTGCAGTTGGCAGTTTCTACGCGGGGCGGACCTGACTAAAGCAAAAGGAACGAAATAAAAGCAGGTTTGAAAAATTTTAAAAATTTTATGAAATTACGACAATAAAAGGACGGATTATTTGAAAATTTGTTATAACACTGTGAAAATTTTATGAAAAAACTACAGGGAATTTTAGGGGGCAATGAATTACACTATATAAGACGAAAATATTAACAGAAAAGACCAATTTTCAGCAAAATTAGAGATGAATTTATGTTTTATTTATGAATTTTCAACTATAAGAGAATGAAAAATACGAAATTTAAATATTTAACGATAAATATTTACTAAGAATAGTACGGAGATATATGGGGGCCAACTGATTACACAATTTAGAGAAAATTTGAACGAAAAATATCAATTTTCAGGTAAGTTATTAGCGTATTTGTAGTTGAATTTATATAAATGTAAGGGATTCACCACTATACCTCGGTTTAGGTAAGTAGCGATTTTCTCTAATTCCTTGTGTTTTATTTTGCAGATTTTAGTGCAGTTGGCAGTTTCTACGCGGGGCGGACCTGACTAAAGCAAAAGGAACGAAATAAAAGCAGGTTTGAAAAATTTTAAAAATTTTATGAAATTACGACAATAAAAGGACGGATTATTTGAAAATTTGTTATAACACTGTGAAAATTTTATGAAAAAACTACAGGGAATTTTAGGGGGCAATGAATTACACTATATAAGACGAAAATATTAACAGAAAAGACCAATTTTCAGCAAAATTAGAGATGAATTTATGTTTTATTTATGAATTTTCAACTATAAGAGAATGAAAAATACGAAATTTAAATATTTAACGATAAATATTTACTAAGAATAGTACGGAGATATATGGGGGCCAACTGATTACACAATTTAGAGAAAATTTGAACGAAAAATATCAATTTTCAGGTAAGTTATTAGCGTATTTGTAGTTGAATTTATATAAATGTAAGGGATTCACCACTATACCTCGGTTTAGGTAAGTAGCGATTTTCTCTAATTCCTTGTGTTTTATTTTGCAGATTTTAGTGCAGTTGGCAGTTTCTACGCGGGGCGGACCTGACTAAAGCAAAAGGAACGAAATAAAAGCAGGTTTGAAAAATTTTAAAAATTTTATGAAATTACGACAATAAAAGGACGGATTATTTGAAAATTTGTTATAACACTGTGAAAATTTTATGAAAAAACTACAGGGAATTTTAGGGGGCAATGAATTACACTATATAAGACGAAAATATTAACAGAAAAGACCAATTTTCAGCAAAATTAGAGATGAATTTATGTTTTATTTATGAATTTTCAACTATAAGAGAATGAAAAATACGAAATTTAAATATTTAACGATAAATATTTACTAAGAATAGTACGGAGATATATGGGGGCCAACTGATTACACAATTTAGAGAAAATTTGAACGAAAAATATCAATTTTCAGGTAAGTTATTAGCGTATTTGTAGTTGAATTTATATAAATGTAAGGGATTCACCACTATACCTCGGTTTAGGTAAGTAGCGATTTTCTCTAATTCCTTGTGTTTTATTTTGCAGATTTTAGTGCAGTTGGCAGTTTCTACGCGGGGCGGACCTGACTAAAGCAAAAGGAACGAAATAAAAGCAGGTTTGAAAAATTTTAAAAATTTTATGAAATTACGACAATAAAAGGACGGATTATTTGAAAATTTGTTATAACACTGTGAAAATTTTATGAAAAAACTACAGGGAATTTTAGGGGGCAATGAATTACACTATATAAGACGAAAATATTAACAGAAAAGACCAATTTTCAGCAAAATTAGAGATGAATTTATGTTTTATTTATGAATTTTCAACTATAAGAGAATGAAAAATACGAAATTTAAATATTTAACGATAAATATTTACTAAGAATAGTACGGAGATATATGGGGGCCAACTGATTACACAATTTAGAGAAAATTTGAACGAAAAATATCAATTTTCAGGTAAGTTATTAGCGTATTTGTAGTTGAATTTATATAAATGTAAGGGATTCACCACTATACCTCGGTTTAGGTAAGTAGCGATTTTCTCTAATTCCTTGTGTTTTATTTTGCAGATTTTAGTGCAGTTGGCAGTTTCTACGCGGGGCGGACCTGACTAAAGCAAAAGGAACGAAATAAAAGCAGGTTTGAAAAATTTTAAAAATTTTATGAAATTACGACAATAAAAGGACGGATTATTTGAAAATTTGTTATAACACTGTGAAAATTTTATGAAAAAACTACAGGGAATTTTAGGGGGCAATGAATTACACTATATAAGACGAAAATATTAACAGAAAAGACCAATTTTCAGCAAAATTAGAGATGAATTTATGTTTTATTTATGAATTTTCAACTATAAGAGAATGAAAAATACGAAATTTAAATATTTAACGATAAATATTTACTAAGAATAGTACGGAGATATATGGGGGCCAACTGATTACACAATTTAGAGAAAATTTGAACGAAAAATATCAATTTTCAGGTAAGTTATTAGCGTATTTGTAGTTGAATTTATATAAATGTAAGGGATTCACCACTATACCTCGGTTTAGGTAAGTAGCGATTTTCTCTAATTCCTTGTGTTTTATTTTGCAGATTTTAGTGCAGTTGGCAGTTTCTACGCGGGGCGGACCTGACTAAAGCAAAAGGAACGAAATAAAAGCAGGTTTGAAAAATTTTAAAAATTTTATGAAATTACGACAATAAAAGGACGGATTATTTGAAAATTTGTTATAACACTGTGAAAATTTTATGAAAAAACTACAGGGAATTTTAGGGGGCAATGAATTACACTATATAAGACGAAAATATTAACAGAAAAGACCAATTTTCAGCAAAATTAGAGATGAATTTATGTTTTATTTATGAATTTTCAACTATAAGAGAATGAAAAATACGAAATTTAAATATTTAACGATAAATATTTACTAAGAATAGTACGGAGATATATGGGGGCCAACTGATTACACAATTTAGAGAAAATTTGAACGAAAAATATCAATTTTCAGGTAAGTTATTAGCGTATTTGTAGTTGAATTTATATAAATGTAAGGGATTCACCACTATACCTCGGTTTAGGTAAGTAGCGATTTTCTCTAATTCCTTGTGTTTTATTTTGCAGATTTTAGTGCAGTTGGCAGTTTCTACGCGGGGCGGACCTGACTAAAGCAAAAGGAACGAAATAAAAGCAGGTTTGAAAAATTTTAAAAATTTTATGAAATTACGACAATAAAAGGACGGATTATTTGAAAATTTGTTATAACACTGTGAAAATTTTATGAAAAAACTACAGGGAATTTTAGGGGGCAATGAATTACACTATATAAGACGAAAATATTAACAGAAAAGACCAATTTTCAGCAAAATTAGAGATGAATTTATGTTTTATTTATGAATTTTCAACTATAAGAGAATGAAAAATACGAAATTTAAATATTTAACGATAAATATTTACTAAGAATAGTACGGAGATATATGGGGGCCAACTGATTACACAATTTAGAGAAAATTTGAACGAAAAATATCAATTTTCAGGTAAGTTATTAGCGTATTTGTAGTTGAATTTATATAAATGTAAGGGATTCACCACTATACCTCGGTTTAGGTAAGTAGCGATTTTCTCTAATTCCTTGTGTTTTATTTTGCAGATTTTAGTGCAGTTGGCAGTTTCTACGCGGGGCGGACCTGACTAAAGCAAAAGGAACGAAATAAAAGCAGGTTTGAAAAATTTTAAAAATTTTATGAAATTACGACAATAAAAGGACGGATTATTTGAAAATTTGTTATAACACTGTGAAAATTTTATGAAAAAACTACAGGGAATTTTAGGGGGCAATGAATTACACTATATAAGACGAAAATATTAACAGAAAAGACCAATTTTCAGCAAAATTAGAGATGAATTTATGTTTTATTTATGAATTTTCAACTATAAGAGAATGAAAAATACGAAATTTAAATATTTAACGATAAATATTTACTAAGAATAGTACGGAGATATATGGGGGCCAACTGATTACACAATTTAGAGAAAATTTGAACGAAAAATATCAATTTTCAGGTAAGTTATTAGCGTATTTGTAGTTGAATTTATATAAATGTAAGGGATTCACCACTATACCTCGGTTTAGGTAAGTAGCGATTTTCTCTAATTCCTTGTGTTTTATTTTGCAGATTTTAGTGCAGTTGGCAGTTTCTACGCGGGGCGGACCTGACTAAAGCAAAAGGAACGAAATAAAAGCAGGTTTGAAAAATTTTAAAAATTTTATGAAATTACGACAATAAAAGGACGGATTATTTGAAAATTTGTTATAACACTGTGAAAATTTTATGAAAAAACTACAGGGAATTTTAGGGGGCAATGAATTACACTATATAAGACGAAAATATTAACAGAAAAGACCAATTTTCAGCAAAATTAGAGATGAATTTATGTTTTATTTATGAATTTTCAACTATAAGAGAATGAAAAATACGAAATTTAAATATTTAACGATAAATATTTACTAAGAATAGTACGGAGATATATGGGGGCCAACTGATTACACAATTTAGAGAAAATTTGAACGAAAAATATCAATTTTCAGGTAAGTTATTAGCGTATTTGTAGTTGAATTTATATAAATGTAAGGGATTCACCACTATACCTCGGTTTAGGTAAGTAGCGATTTTCTCTAATTCCTTGTGTTTTATTTTGCAGATTTTAGTGCAGTTGGCAGTTTCTACGCGGGGCGGACCTGACTAAAGCAAAAGGAACGAAATAAAAGCAGGTTTGAAAAATTTTAAAAATTTTATGAAATTACGACAATAAAAGGACGGATTATTTGAAAATTTGTTATAACACTGTGAAAATTTTATGAAAAAACTACAGGGAATTTTAGGGGGCAATGAATTACACTATATAAGACGAAAATATTAACAGAAAAGACCAATTTTCAGCAAAATTAGAGATGAATTTATGTTTTATTTATGAATTTTCAACTATAAGAGAATGAAAAATACGAAATTTAAATATTTAACGATAAATATTTACTAAGAATAGTACGGAGATATATGGGGGCCAACTGATTACACAATTTAGAGAAAATTTGAACGAAAAATATCAATTTTCAGGTAAGTTATTAGCGTATTTGTAGTTGAATTTATATAAATGTAAGGGATTCACCACTATACCTCGGTTTAGGTAAGTAGCGATTTTCTCTAATTCCTTGTGTTTTATTTTGCAGATTTTAGTGCAGTTGGCAGTTTCTACGCGGGGCGGACCTGACTAAAGCAAAAGGAACGAAATAAAAGCAGGTTTGAAAAATTTTAAAAATTTTATGAAATTACGACAATAAAAGGACGGATTATTTGAAAATTTGTTATAACACTGTGAAAATTTTATGAAAAAACTACAGGGAATTTTAGGGGGCAATGAATTACACTATATAAGACGAAAATATTAACAGAAAAGACCAATTTTCAGCAAAATTAGAGATGAATTTATGTTTTATTTATGAATTTTCAACTATAAGAGAATGAAAAATACGAAATTTAAATATTTAACGATAAATATTTACTAAGAATAGTACGGAGATATATGGGGGCCAACTGATTACACAATTTAGAGAAAATTTGAACGAAAAATATCAATTTTCAGGTAAGTTATTAGCGTATTTGTAGTTGAATTTATATAAATGTAAGGGATTCACCACTATACCTCGGTTTAGGTAAGTAGCGATTTTCTCTAATTCCTTGTGTTTTATTTTGCAGATTTTAGTGCAGTTGGCAGTTTCTACGCGGGGCGGACCTGACTAAAGCAAAAGGAACGAAATAAAAGCAGGTTTGAAAAATTTTAAAAATTTTATGAAATTACGACAATAAAAGGACGGATTATTTGAAAATTTGTTATAACACTGTGAAAATTTTATGAAAAAACTACAGGGAATTTTAGGGGGCAATGAATTACACTATATAAGACGAAAATATTAACAGAAAAGACCAATTTTCAGCAAAATTAGAGATGAATTTATGTTTTATTTATGAATTTTCAACTATAAGAGAATGAAAAATACGAAATTTAAATATTTAACTATAAATATTTACTAAGAATAGTACGGAGATATATGGGGGCCAACTGATTACACAATTTAGAGAAAATTTGAACGAAAAATATCAATTTTCAGGTAAGTTATTAGCGTATTTGTAGTTGAATTTATATAAATGTAAGGGATTCACCACTATACCTCGGTTTAGGTAAGTAGCGATTTTCTCTAATTCCTTGTGTTTTATTTTGCAGATTTTAGTGCAGTTGGCAGTTTCTACGCGGGGCGGACCTGACTAAAGCAAAAGGAACGAAATAAAAGCAGGTTTGAAAAATTTTAAAAATTTTATGAAATTACGACAATAAAAGGACGGATTATTTGAAAATTTGTTATAACACTGTGAAAATTTTATGAAAAAACTACAGGGAATTTTAGGGGGCAATGAATTACACTATATAAGACGAAAATATTAACAGAAAAGACCAATTTTCAGCAAAATTAGAGATGAATTTATGTTTTATTTATGAATTTTCAACTATAAGAGAATGAAAAATACGAAATTTAAATATTTAACGATAAATATTTACTAAGAATAGTACGGAGATATATGGGGGCCAACTGATTACACAATTTAGAGAAAATTTGAACGAAAAATATCAATTTTCAGGTAAGTTATTAGCGTATTTGTAGTTGAATTTATATAAATGTAAGGGATTCACCACTATACCTCGGTTTAGGTAAGTAGCGATTTTCTCTAATTCCTTGTGTTTTATTTTGCAGATTTTAGTGCAGTTGGCAGTTTCTACGCGGGGCGGACCTGACTAAAGCAAAAGGAACGAAATAAAAGCAGGTTTGAAAAATTTTAAAAATTTTATGAAATTACGACAATAAAAGGACGGATTATTTGAAAATTTGTTATAACACTGTGAAAATTTTATGAAAAAACTACAGGGAATTTTAGGGGGCAATGAATTACACTATATAAGACGAAAATATTAACAGAAAAGACCAATTTTCAGCAAAATTAGAGATGAATTTATGTTTTATTTATGAATTTTCAACTATAAGAGAATGAAAAATACGAAATTTAAATATTTAACGATAAATATTTACTAAGAATAGTACGGAGATATATGGGGGCCAACTGATTACACAATTTAGAGAAAATTTGAACGAAAAATATCAATTTTCAGGTAAGTTATTAGCGTATTTGTAGTTGAATTTATATAAATGTAAGGGATTCACCACTATACCTCGGTTTAGGTAAGTAGCGATTTTCTCTAATTCCTTGTGTTTTATTTTGCAGATTTAAGTGCAGTTGGCAGTTTCTACGCGGGGCGGACCTGACTAAAGCAAAAGGAACGAAATAAAAGCAGGTTTGAAAAATTTTAAAAATTTTATGAAATTACGACAATAAAAGGACGGATTATTTGAAAATTTGTTATAACACTGTGAAAATTTTATGAAAAAACTACAGGGAATTTTAGGGGGCAATGAATTACACTATATAAGACGAAAATATTAACAGAAAAGACCAATTTTCAGCAAAATTAGAGATGAATTTATGTTTTATTTATGAATTTTCAACTATAAGAGAATGAAAAATACGAAATTTAAATATTTAACGATAAATATTTACTAAGAATAGTACGGAGATATATGGGGGCCAACTGATTACACAATTTAGAGAAAATTTGAACGAAAAATATCAATTTTCAGGTAAGTTATTAGCGTATTTGTAGTTGAATTTATATAAATGTAAGGGATTCACCACTATACCTCGGTTTAGGTAAGTAGCGATTTTCTCTAATTCCTTGTGTTTTATTTTGCAGATTTTAGTGCAGTTGGCAGTTTCTACGCGGGGCGGACCTGACTAAAGCAAAAGGAACGAAATAAAAGCAGGTTTGAAAAATTTTAAAAATTTTATGAAATTACGACAATAAAAGGACGGATTATTTGAAAATTTGTTATAACACTGTGAAAATTTTATGAAAAAACTACAGGGAATTTTAGGGGGCAATGAATTACACTATATAAGACGAAAATATTAACAGAAAAGACCAATTTTCAGCAAAATTAGAGATGAATTTATGTTTTATTTATGAATTTTCAACTATAAGAGAATGAAAAATACGAAATTTAAATATTTAACGATAAATATTTACTAAGAATAGTACGGAGATATATGGGGGCCAACTGATTACACAATTTAGAGAAAATTTGAACGAAAAATATCAATTTTCAGGTAAGTTATTAGCGTATTTGTAGTTGAATTTATATAAATGTAAGGGATTCACCACTATACCTCGGTTTAGGTAAGTAGCGATTTTCTCTAATTCCTTGTGTTTTATTTTGCAGATTTTAGTGCAGTTGGCAGTTTCTACGCGGGGCGGACCTGACTAAAGCAAAAGGAACGAAATAAAAGCAGGTTTGAAAAATTTTAAAAATTTTATGAAATTACGACAATAAAAGGACGGATTATTTGAAAATTTGTTATAACACTGTGAAAATTTTATGAAAAAACTACAGGGAATTTTAGGGGGCAATGAATTACACTATATAAGACGAAAATATTAACAGAAAAGACCAATTTTCAGCAAAATTAGAGATGAATTTATGTTTTATTTATGAATTTTCAACTATAAGAGAATGAAAAATACGAAATTTAAATATTTAACGATAAATATTTACTAAGAATAGTACGGAGATATATGGGGGCCAACTGATTACACAATTTAGAGAAAATTTGAACGAAAAATATCAATTTTCAGGTAAGTTATTAGCGTATTTGTAGTTGAATTTATATAAATGTAAGGGATTCACCACTATACCTCGGTTTAGGTAAGTAGCGATTTTCTCTAATTCCTTGTGTTTTATTTTGCAGATTTTAGTGCAGTTGGCAGTTTCTACGCGGGGCGGACCTGACTAAAGCAAAAGGAACGAAATAAAAGCAGGTTTGAAAAATTTTAAAAATTTTATGAAATTACGACAATAAAAGGACGGATTATTTGAAAATTTGTTATAACACTGTGAAAATTTTATGAAAAAACTACAGGGAATTTTAGGGGGCAATGAATTACACTATATAAGACGAAAATATTAACAGAAAAGACCAATTTTCAGCAAAATTAGAGATGAATTTATGTTTTATTTATGAATTTTCAACTATAAGAGAATGAAAAATACGAAATTTAAATATTTAACGATAAATATTTACTAAGAATAGTACGGAGATATATGGGGGCCAACTGATTACACAATTTAGAGAAAATTTGAACGAAAAATATCAATTTTCAGGTAAGTTATTAGCGTATTTGTAGTTGAATTTATATAAATGTAAGGGATTCACCACTATACCTCGGTTTAGGTAAGTAGCGATTTTCTCTAATTCCTTGTGTTTTATTTTGCAGATTTTAGTGCAGTTGGCAGTTTCTACGCGGGGCGGACCTGACTAAAGCAAAAGGAACGAAATAAAAGCAGGTTTGAAAAATTTTAAAAATTTTATGAAATTACGACAATAAAAGGACGGATTATTTGAAAATTTGTTATAACACTGTGAAAATTTTATGAAAAAACTACAGGGAATTTTAGGGGGCAATGAATTACACTATATAAGACGAAAATATTAACAGAAAAGACCAATTTTCAGCAAAATTAGAGATGAATTTATGTTTTATTTATGAATTTTCAACTATAAGAGAATGAAAAATACGAAATTTAAATATTTAACGATAAATATTTACTAAGAATAGTACGGAGATATATGGGGGCCAACTGATTACACAATTTAGAGAAAATTTGAACGAAAAATATCAATTTTCAGGTAAGTTATTAGCGTATTTGTAGTTGAATTTATATAAATGTAAGGGATTCACCACTATACCTCGGTTTAGGTAAGTAGCGATTTTCTCTAATTCCTTGTGTTTTATTTTGCAGATTTTAGTGCAGTTGGCAGTTTCTACGCGGGGCGGACCTGACTAAAGCAAAAGGAACGAAATAAAAGCAGGTTTGAAAAATTTTAAAAATTTTATGAAATTACGACAATAAAAGGACGGATTATTTGAAAATTTGTTATAACACTGTGAAAATTTTATGAAAAAACTACAGGGAATTTTAGGGGGCAATGAATTACACTATATAAGACGAAAATATTAACAGAAAAGACCAATTTTCAGCAAAATTAGAGATGAATTTATGTTTTATTTATGAATTTTCAACTATAAGAGAATGAAAAATACGAAATTTAAATATTTAACGATAAATATTTACTAAGAATAGTACGGAGATATATGGGGGCCAACTGATTACACAATTTAGAGAAAATTTGAACGAAAAATATCAATTTTCAGGTAAGTTATTAGCGTATTTGTAGTTGAATTTATATAAATGTAAGGGATTCACCACTATACCTCGGTTTAGGTAAGTAGCGATTTTCTCTAATTCCTTGTGTTTTATTTTGCAGATTTTAGTGCAGTTGGCAGTTTCTACGCGGGGCGGACCTGACTAAAGCAAAAGGAACGAAATAAAAGCAGGTTTGAAAAATTTTAAAAATTTTATGAAATTACGACAATAAAAGGACGGATTATTTGAAAATTTGTTATAACACTGTGAAAATTTTATGAAAAAACTACAGGGAATTTTAGGGGGCAATGAATTACACTATATAAGACGAAAATATTAACAGAAAAGACCAATTTTCAGCAAAATTAGAGATGAATTTATGTTTTATTTATGAATTTTCAACTATAAGAGAATGAAAAATACGAAATTTAAATATTTAACGATAAATATTTACTAAGAATAGTACGGAGATATATGGGGGCCAACTGATTACACAATTTAGAGAAAATTTGAACGAAAAATATCAATTTTCAGGTAAGTTATTAGCGTATTTGTAGTTGAATTTATATAAATGTAAGGGATTCACCACTATACCTCGGTTTAGGTAAGTAGCGATTTTCTCTAATTCCTTGTGTTTTATTTTGCAGATTTTAGTGCAGTTGGCAGTTTCTACGCGGGGCGGACCTGACTAAAGCAAAAGGAACGAAATAAAAGCAGGTTTGAAAAATTTTAAAAATTTTATGAAATTACGACAATAAAAGGACGGATTATTTGAAAATTTGTTATAACACTGTGAAAATTTTATGAAAAAACTACAGGGAATTTTAGGGGGCACTGAATTACACTATATAAGACGAAAATATTAACAGAAAAGACCAATTTTCAGCAAAATTAGAGATGAATTTATGTTTTATTTATGAATTTTCAACTATAAGAGAATGAAAAATACGAAATTTAAATATTTAACGATAAATATTTAATAAGAATAGTACGGAGATATATGGGGGCCAACTGATTACACAATTTAGAGAAAATTTGAACGAAAAATATCAATTTTCAGGTAAGTTATTAGCGTATTTGTAGTTGAATTTATATAAATGTAAGGGATTCACCACTATACCTCGGTTTAGGTAAGTAGCGATTTTCTCTAATTCCTTGTGTTTTATTTTGCAGATTTTAGTGCAGTTGGCAGTTTCTACGCGGGGCGGACCTGACTAAAGCAAAAGGAACGAAATAAAAGCAGGTTTGAAAAATTTTAAAAATTTTATGAAATTACGACAATAAAAGGACGGATTATTTGAAAATTTGTTATAACACTGTGAAAATTTTATGAAAAAACTACAGGGAATTTTAGGGGGCAATGAATTACACTATATAAGACGAAAATATTAACAGAAAAGACCAATTTTCAGCAAAATTAGAGATGAATTTATGTTTTATTTATGAATTTTCAACTATAAGAGAATGAAAAATACGAAATTTAAATATTTAACGATAAATATTTACTAAGAATAGTACGGAGATATATGGGGGCCAACTGATTACACAATTTAGAGAAAATTTGAACGAAAAATATCAATTTTCAGGTAAGTTATTAGCGTATTTGTAGTTGAATTTATATAAATGTAAGGGATTCACCACTATACCTCGGTTTAGGTAAGTAGCGATTTTCTCTAATTCCTTGTGTTTTATTTTGCAGATTTTAGTGCAGTTGGCAGTTTCTACGCGGGGCGGACCTGACTAAAGCAAAAGGAACGAAATAAAAGCAGGTTTGAAAAATTTTAAAAATTTTATGAAATTACGACAATAAAAGGACGGATTATTTGAAAATTTGTTATAACACTGTGAAAATTTTATGAAAAAACTACAGGGAATTTTAGGGGGCAATGAATTACACTATATAAGACGAAAATATTAACAGAAAAGACCAATTTTCAGCAAAATTAGAGATGAATTTATGTTTTATTTATGAATTTTCAACTATAAGAGAATGAAAAATACGAAATTTAAATATTTAACGATAAATATTTACTAAGAATAGTACGGAGATATATGGGGGCCAACTGATTACACAATTTAGAGAAAATTTGAACGAAAAATATCAATTTTCAGGTAAGTTATTAGCGTATTTGTAGTTGAATTTATATAAATGTAAGGGATTCACCACTATACCTCGGTTTAGGTAAGTAGCGATTTTCTCTAATTCCTTGTGTTTTATTTTGCAGATTTTAGTGCAGTTGGCAGTTTCTACGCGGGGCGGACCTGACTAAAGCAAAAGGAACGAAATAAAAGCAGGTTTGAAAAATTTTAAAAATTTTATGAAATTACGACAATAAAAGGACGGATTATTTGAAAATTTGTTATAACACTGTGAAAATTTTATGAAAAAACTACAGGGAATTTTAGGGGGCAATGAATTACACTATATAAGACGAAAATATTAACAGAAAAGACCAATTTTCAGCAAAATTAGAGATGAATTTATGTTTTATTTATGAATTTTCAACTATAAGAGAATGAAAAATACGAAATTTAAATATTTAACGATAAATATTTACTAAGAATAGTACGGAGATATATGGGGGCCAACTGATTACACAATTTAGAGAAAATTTGAACGAAAAATATCAATTTTCAGGTAAGTTATTAGCGTATTTGTAGTTGAATTTATATAAATGTAAGGGATTCACCACTATACCTCGGTTTAGGTAAGTAGCGATTTTCTCTAATTCCTTGTGTTTTATTTTGCAGATTTTAGTGCAGTTGGCAGTTTCTACGCGGGGCGGACCTGACTAAAGCAAAAGGAACGAAATAAAAGCAGGTTTGAAAAATTTTAAAAATTTTATGAAATTACGACAATAAAAGGACGGATTATTTGAAAATTTGTTATAACACTGTGAAAATTTTATGAAAAAACTACAGGGAATTTTAGGGGGCAATGAATTACACTATATAAGACGAAAATATTAACAGAAAAGACCAATTTTCAGCAAAATTAGAGATGAATTTATGTTTTATTTATGAATTTTCAACTATAAGAGAATGAAAAATACGAAATTTAAATATTTAACGATAAATATTTACTAAGAATAGTACGGAGATATATGGGGGCCAACTGATTACACAATTTAGAGAAAATTTGAACGAAAAATATCAATTTTCAGGTAAGTTATTAGCGTTTTTTTTTTTTTTTTTTTTTTTTTTTTTTGCGCCCGAAGCAATTGGAAAAGGGCTACCACTGAGGGAGGCGGAAAATGCATTATGCATACCACGACAGCCGGTCTGTCCTGGTTATGTGGGACTCACTGCCTACCGGGGGACCTAAGTGATACCCACTAAAAACCGCCTTTGGGGACTGGCAACTAGCTCTATTAAAGCTGCATATGCCGTATCTAAAGCGACCCTCTTTTGGGAAAAGAGGGCGCAGACGGCTAAGTGCCGTTTAGGGACTGCCTACGAAGGCATATTATTAATTTTAACTAATTTTTAATTTAATTAGGATTGGCCTGAGCCGCCAGGAGGCAGTTCAGGTCGTTTGACAACTTATTTGGCGGGTCCGAGAGAGTGTTTCTCGGCCTGCGGACGCTATAGCGAGAAGGGAGTGGGGCGGTATAAGTAACTGCCTCACGAATAAGTGTGTTAGTATGCGACTCTGATACTTTAAAGAAGTTTTCAGATAATTTTTTAAGACATTGCTGGATTGTTGGGATTTCTAAATCCCGGTGAAGGTCGGCATTACGGACGTACCAAGGTGCGTTCGTAGCTCGACGACAGAAGAGGTTTTGAACTACTTGGAGTTCGTTAATAATTTTATCGTTAGCGTGTGCAAAAATAGGAGCCGAGTAAGTCATAACCGGTCGTATACAAACCTTATAGAGGGTTCGCTTATTTCGTAATGACATTTTGCTATGTCTGCCTAACATACTGTTAAGCCGACCTAAATAGAAACGTGCTAAACGCGTTACTCTTTTGACATGAGACTCAAAAGTAAGCCTATAGTCAAGGGTGACGCCTAAATATTTTGCTGACATGTGCCATGGGACAGGGGTCCCTAGCATTCGTATAGGTGGAGTATTTTTCTTGTTTTTATTACGGCGTCTTTTAATATCGAATTGAACTGCGGAGCTCTTCTCCGGGTTCACATCGATACGCCATTTTTGGAACCAGTCTCCTAGGTCATCGACTGACTTTTGGATCTTGTTCCTTGCTGAAGATATTCTAGGACTTTTGAAGTATAGTGCAGTGTCATCTGCGAAGAGTGAGAGCTGTACACCATTCGACGGGATAGGAATGTCGTTGGTGTACAAGATGTACAGGAGGGGAGCTAGTACTGATCCTTGAGGAACACCAGCCTTAATGGGGCGCTGAGAGGATAACGTGCCTTCGTGTCTAAAACGAAAGGTACGATGTTGTAAATAAGAGGCTACGAGACGTACTAGACGATCGGAGAGTCCTATCCTATATAATTTGAAAATAAGGCCTTCATGCCAGACTCGGTCGAAGGCTTTGGCAATGTCGAAAAAGACCGCGATTGTCTTTAGTCGACGTGGATAAAAACCGCTGAGGATATATTCCACAATGCGGTGTACCTGTTGTGGACACGAGTGTTTTGCGCGGAAACCAAATTGGTGTGGGATGACAATGGGGTCACCGTCTGTGGGAAACAGATGGCGCCTCATTCGATTTTGAATGACTCTTTCAAAGAGTTTGCCCATGGCCTTTAGGAGGCTAATGGGACGATGACTGGAGGGGAGGTTAAGAGGCTTGCCTGGCTTGGGAATACCAATGACAATTGCCTCTTTCCAAGAAGTGGGAAAGTAACTAAGATTAAAACAGGCGTTAAAGATAATAGCTAAGAGGGTTAACACCTGCTCTGGAAAGTATTTAAGGGCTTGGTTGGATATGCCATCCGCGCCCGGAGATTTTTTGGGCTTAAGTCCTTTGATGAGGGACGAGATCTCATCATTGGACACAGTGATAGGGTCAGAGGTTGTGGGGGGTGAGTTCCGGCGGCGGACCTCATCCTCCACTTCCTGAATATGTGAGGGGTCGACAGGTTGAGAGCTAGGAGAGCATTGTGCGGCAATGCTGTCTGCAAAGCACTCAGCCTTCTCGTCGTCCTCGAAGGCAACCGTACCGTCGGGGCGGGAGAGAGGGGGAGTGTGAGTTGTAGCGTCTATACGGAGGGCTCTAGCCATCTGATAGTACGCTGTATGTGAGGGAGATATATTCTCCATGAGTTCACTCCTTTGGAGCTCTCGAAATTCATAAAGGTGCGAACGGAGTTTTCGTTGAAGACGATTAGCCGTATGCCTATATTCGGGGGTGGGATATTTAGCTGCTCTCCGGAAAGCAGCTTTTTTAGCTTTTAATATGTTGCTAATATATAGGGGAAGCCCATTAGTATTAGCAACCGGAACGACCCTTTCATTCTCCTTAAGGGAGGATTTAATTAGGGTTGAAAGTGATTCGACCGCGGTGTCGATTTTTACAGGACTGTCTAAGTCTAAGTCCGACGATAGGTAATTAGGGGAGTCCTGCGAGTCCATAGCTTTTGCTAGTGAGTCCTTGAAACCCTTCCAGTTAGTGAAGGTTTTCGTAGTTATAATAGGGGGTGGCTGATGGCCAAGAATAAGAGAGACCGGTCGGTGATCGGATCCTATATCGTCTAGTGTCTCAATAGACCTGAGGTTGAGTGAAACTCCTTTGAGTAACGCAAAATCTAGTACATCTGGGTTATAATCGGTATTATCGGGATAGTGCGTTGCACCGAGCGGGCTGAAAACGGTTAAGTCAAGAGACTGCGTTATATCACGCAGTATCCTACCATTAGTATTAATCGTACGGCATGTCCATTCAGTATGTTTAGAGTTAAAATCTCCAAACATAATGACTGAATTACTTTGAGATAAGATTGCCTCAAAATCATCTTTGAGGGGGAGGTTTTTAGGGGGAATGTAACAGGAGGCTATGACTAAAGACTGATGTCCCGTCATAGATATCCTGCATAACGTAGCTTCCATATTGGTAAGCTGTGGAGTATCAATAAGAGAGCAATGTAGTGTCTTCTTGTAATAAATGGCCGTGCCGCCGCCTCGGCGGTCGTGCCTATCATTACGAAGAAGAGAATAATTTTTAATGGATAAGCCTTTATTGTCTGTGTGTTTAAGATTGGTTTCCTGTAAGAGGAGAAAATCAGCTTCGCGATCTTTAAGGAAGAGCTTAAGCTCTGGGAGATTATTACGCAATCCGCGAATATTAAATGAAATAAGCGATAGCCCTTTGGGCTTGATACGACCGTGACTTCTAGGCAGAGCAGAAGGCTCTGTCATTATAAGCTAAGTTAATTAAGTTAACTTAGCTTACAACGAACGCAATAAATTACTGTGTTCTGCGAGAGCCAAAAGCCGGTCCTGAGGGGACCGGGCGGCGCGCAGTTTACTCGCTAAAACCGAGATTTCGTTAATGTCGATGTTCCTTATCGCGGCGTAAACCGTGTTAAAGTCATCGCCAATTGTCGACTGTTTCTGCTGCGGAGCAGAAAATACCTGTGGCGGTGGATCTACCTTTTTGGGGCCCCAGGCAAAAACTGGAGCCTGCATAGGCTTTGAGAAGCCCGGTGGTGGCCTAAGCGGTGCCTGCGGTGGCCTAAGCGGTGTCTGCGGTGGTCTCGGGGGACCCTGAGGGGGTCGTGCAAAGCCCTGAGACGGCTGAGATACGCCCTGACGGGGCTTCCTAACATATAAGGCCGGGAATGAACGGTCATTTACCGGCGGTGGTGCCTGTCTTGCTATGCGCGGACGAGGAGCGCACGGGCATCCTCTGTAGCTCGCCGGGTGGCCTGTCTGTTGACACAGGACGCACGCGGGCGGGGATACGGCATCTTTGGGACACTCTTTGGTGATGTGCGGATCTAGGCACTTAACGCACCTGGGTGGGGCGGAGCAATTGGCCGCCGCGTGACCATACAATTGGCAGCGGTGGCACTGCGCCGGGAAACCGCGCCTACGCGGTGACTCAACCTTGACTCCAGACAAGCCGCACACAGTGCGTACTTGCCGGAAGATGGTTTTAGCCTCCGGGACGTTACTTAAGATTACTAATATTACCGGGTATCTCAGCCCGGTCCTACTATGCATTTTGTGAACCGCTTCAACGGGGAAACCTTGTGACTTAAGGTCCGCAAGTATCTCCTCGTTGGAGAGTTCAAACGGGACGCCTCGGATGACGACCCTAACTTTACGCTCTTCCGGGAGAGCGTATGTGTGGTACGATACGCGTTCGTAAGTAAAAAGTTTCGTGATACGGCGGAAATCGTCGATCGTGGTTGGCAATATTTTGATTGCTACGCCTAAGTTGGTAGCATCCTCGTACTTAATTTTCGAGTCGTAACATATCTTACTGAGCCGGGTAAATTCAGCCTTATCTCTTAAGAAGACAGGGGGCGGGGCTTGTTTCTTAGCTAATTGCGGCGCACAACGCGTGGCCGGTTTTGTTGGCGCTGAGCTATCTAACGCGGCAGCTCGGGCTGCAGGGACTGAGGCAGCGACGGAGGCTGCGGGGGAGGCGGGAGCGGCACGGGCCGCTGCGGCGGTTGGCGAACGGTTTTTAGCGGCGCGCTTCGCCGCGCGCTTTGACGATACCGTGGTATAGGATTCTAGTGATGCACCGGTGTCGTCCGAGTCTGACTCCGATGACCTGGTGCCGGATTTTTTCGCGGGCCTCTTCCGAGAGGCGGATACTGACGACGCGGCGTCGGACTCGGAGTGAGAGCACTCCATATCAATTTCAAGCGCGGCGAACGAGTTCTGGGACTCTAAGTAGTCCGCTAACACCGGCGGCGGGATGGTTGCCTTACGGGCGGTACCAGCCAGAAGGGCTAGGGCGGCGGAAAGCGCCTGCGAATCTTCCACCTTAGTGATGGCGTCCCAAAGTGATGATTTTAAGTCCTTATTGGACATGTTGATTAATTAATTAACTAAAAAATAAAAAAAAATAAAAAAATAAAAATAAACTATTTAAAACTACTAGTAGGGCGTGGGGGATCACCGCACTGAAAGTGCGGGACGTTCTTATTCTGAAACTCTCCCTCGTCCTCAAAAGGACGGGGGCTAAGTCAAGAAACAATATGACAATATACACGTTATATATACTACACATATAATTATAATAAACTACTAACATATACAGTACTAGTGTACTACAATATAAAAAGCGTTCAGTCAGACCTCCCCGACCTGAGGGCGGGGGGGTAAGAGCTGAGAGTTAGCGATGAGACACTCACCCGACTTCAGCGCTTATAGCGCCAACACTGAGAGGCGCGCGGGGCGCGAAACTGGGGGGGCGCTAACGGAGCGCACGCGGACTACCTGGTACACCCGCTCGAGAGCGGAGCCACAGGTGGAATGTTATTAGCGTATTTGTAGTTGAATTTATATAAATGTAAGGGATTCACCACTATACCTCGGTTTAGGTAAGTAGCGATTTTCTCTAATTCCTTGTGTTTTATTTTGCAGATTTTAGTGCAGTTGGCAGTTTCTACGCGGGGCGGACCTGACTAAAGCAAAAGGAACGAAATAAAAGCAGGTTTGAAAAATTTTAAAAATTTTATGAAATTACGACAATAAAAGGACGGATTATTTGAAAATTTGTTATAACACTGTGAAAATTTTATGAAAAAACTACAGGGAATTTTAGGGGGCAATGAATTACACTATATAAGACGAAAATATTAACAGAAAAGACCAATTTTCAGCAAAATTAGAGATGAATTTATGTTTTATTTATGAATTTTCAACTATAAGAGAATGAAAAATACGAAATTTAAATATTTAACGATAAATATTTACTAAGAATAGTACGGAGATATATGGGGGCCAACTGATTACACAATTTAGAGAAAATTTGAACGAAAAATATCAATTTTCAGGTAAGTTATTAGCGTATTTGTAGTTGAATTTATATAAATGTAAGGGATTCACCACTATACCTCGGTTTAGGTAAGTAGCGATTTTCTCTAATTCCTTGTGTTTTATTTTGCAGATTTTAGTGCAGTTGGCAGTTTCTACGCGGGGCGGACCTGACTAAAGCAAAAGGAACGAAATAAAAGCAGGTTTGAAAAATTTTAAAAATTTTATGAAATTACGACAATAAAAGGACGGATTATTTGAAAATTTGTTATAAGATATATGAGATGGAGGTGACCGTGGAGGAGCTGGACCGAGCCGTTAGCCGTTTGAGAGCCCGAAACACCGCACCGGGGCCTGACGGAATTCCTGGTCGGGCTCTGATGCTGAGTCTGCCTGCCCTGGGGGATAGGCTAAGACAGCTGTTTACCGGCTGTCTGCGGAGTGCCAAGTTCCCCACAGCATGGAAAGAAGCAAGGTTGGTCCTCTTGAAGAAGGAAGGCAGAGCCGCCGATTCTCCCTCTGCGTACCGTCCCATATGCCTGTTGGACGAGATTGGCAAATTGTTCGAAAGAATAGTTGCCACTCGGCTCAACGGACATCTGTCGCGCGTCGGTCCCGATTTGGCAGAAAGCCAATTTGGATTCCGACGGGAGCGTTCCACCGTAGATGCCATTATGCGCGTGCGCTCCCTGTCGGAACAAGCAATATCCCAGGGTGGTGTGGCGTTGGCAATAAGTCTTGATATTGTCAACGCCTTTAACTCTCTACCCTGGGATACAATACGGACGGCATTAGCATACCACCAGGTGCCTTCCTACCTGCAAGGCGTAATCGGGGACTACTTGCGCGACAGGTACATTCTGTACATGGGGCAAGATGGTAGGAATATACGGAGGGAGATCAAACGTGGGGTTCCACAAGGCTCAGTGCTGGGGCCGCTACTGTGGAACCTCGCGTACGACGCGGTTCTGCGTGTCGACCTTCCTGCTGGCGTAAATATCGTATGCTATGCCGATGATACACTGGTGGTCGCCAGCGGGGTCACCTTCGAGGGGACCAAGGAGCTCGCTGAGCTTGGGACGGACGTCGTCGTCGCCAAAATCCACGAGTTGGGTCTAGAAATAGCGCCTCATAAGACCGAGGCCTTATGGTTTCACAAATTACCTCGGAGCAGGGAACCACCCGACTCGTGCGTCTACGTGGGTGGCTCTGTAGTCAGAGTGGGGCGGTACATGAAGTACCTAGGGCTCCACCTAGACAGTCGCTGGGGCTTCGAAGAGCACTTTGAGCGCCTAGTCCCCCGGATTGAGAGGGTGGCGGGTGCTATGCACAGACTGCTGCCCAATCTAGGGGGACCGCGGGAGGAAATACGCCGCCTCTATGCGGGGGTAGTACGATCCGTAGCCTTATACGGGGCACCTGTGTGGGCTAAAAGGCTAGCCATCCGGCGCTGTAGATCTAAAATCTACAGTGTCCAGCGGAGGATGGCTATACGGATCGTGCGGGGATACCGCACGATATCTTTTGAGGCGGCAACAGTCCTGGCTCGCTTCCCACCCCTAGATATACTGGCGGATATGGATGCGAGGGTGTACAACCGAATCCGCATCCTCCGTCAGAGAGGTGGCAGTGAGCCAGATGAGGCGCTCAAGTCTATAAAACGGCAGGAGCGACAGAACGCTTTAGCGATGTGGCGCACTCGACTTAACGAGGAGCGCTATGCACGCAAACGCGTTATTGGCGCAATCCTGCCGGTCTTCGAAGCCTGGATGCAGCGACGAGTAGGGAGACTCACCTACAGACTTACACAGATAATTACCGGGCACGGGTGCTTCGGTGATTATCTGTGTAAGATCGGACGCGAAGCGACGGCGAACTGCTTCCACTGCGGTGGACAGGATCAGGACTCCGCGTCCCATACGCTGGCGGTATGTCCAGCGTGGGAACGGGAGCGAATGATCCTGGCAAACCGGGTCGGTCGGGACCTCTCCCTGCCAGCAGTCGTGTCGGCGATGTTGAGCGGGGACTCGGCGTGGAGGGCCGTAGCCAACTTCTGTGAGTCCGTAATGGTCCAGAAGGAGGCTGCTGAGCGGGATCGGAGGAGGACAGATCCCACTCGGAGACGACGTCATCAAGGCGTTCGTCACGGCCCTCCCTCTGAAGATGGTGTTCCCCTACCAGAAACGGGGCCTCTGGGGTTGCAGGCGTTTGGAGCGGGGGCCTCGAATGCCTAGTAACGTAACCCCCGAGGAGGACGATGGCTCGGAAGTGGTCCCGAGACATCGTGATAGCACTGCGAGGGTGCTGGGGGTAGTAAGTTCTGCCCCTGGGACGTTTAGGTTAGGACGGTTAGGTTAGGTTAGGTTAGGTTAGGTTAGGTTAGGTTAGGTTAGGTTAGGTTAGGTTAGGTTAGGTTAGGTTAGGTTAGGTTAGGTTAGGTTAGGTTAGGTTAGGTTAGGTTAGGTTAGGTTAGGTTAGGTTAGGTTAGGTTAGGTTAGGTTAGGTTAGGTTAGGTTAGGTTAGGTTAGGTTAGGTTAGGTTAGGTTAGGTTAGGTTAGGTTAGGTTAGGTTAGGTTAGGTTAGGTTAGGTTAGGTTAGGTTAGGTTAGGTTAGGTTAGGTTAGGTTAGGTTAGGTTAGGTTAGGTTAGGTTAGGTTAGGTTAGGTTAGGTTAGGTTAGGTTAGGTTAGGTTAGGTTAGGTTAGGTTAGGTTAGGTTAGGTTAGGTTAGGTTAGGTTAGGTTAGGTTAGGTTAGGTTAGGTTAGGTTAGGTTAGGTTAGGTTAGGTTAGGTTAGGTTAGGTTAGGTTAGGTTAGGTTAGGTTAGGTTAGGTTAGGTTAGGTTAGGTTAGGTTAGGTTAGGTTAGGTTAGGTTAGGTTAGGTTAGGTTAGGTTAGGTTAGGTTAGGTTAGGTTAGGTTAGGTTAGGTTAGGTTAGGTTAGGTTAGGTTAGGTTAGGTTAGGTTAGGTTAGGTTAGGTTAGGTTAGGTTAGGTTAGGTTAGGTTAGGTTAGGTTAGGTTAGGTTAGGTTAGGTTAGGTTAGGTTAGGTTAGGTTAGGTTAGGTTAGGTTAGGTTAGGTTAGGTTAGGTTAGGTTAGGTTAGGTTAGGTTAGGTTAGGTTAGGTTAGGTTAGGTTAGGTTAGGTTAGGTTAGGTTAGGTTAGGTTAGGTTAGGTTAGGTTAGGTTAGGTTAGGTTAGGTTAGGTTAGGTTAGGTTAGGTTAGGTTAGGTTAGGTTAGGTTAGGTTAGGTTAGGTTAGGTTAGGTTAGGTTAGGTTAGGTTAGGTTAGGTTAGGTTAGGTTAGGTTAGGTTAGGTTAGGTTAGGTTAGGTTAGGTTAGGTTAGGTTAGGTTAGGTTAGGTTAGGTTAGGTTAGGTTAGGTTAGGTTAGGTTAGGTTAGGTTAGGTTAGGTTAGGTTAGGTTAGGTTAGGTTAGGTTAGGTTAGGTTAGGTTAGGTTAGGTTAGGTTAGGTTAGGTTAGGTTAGGTTAGGTTAGGTTAGGTTAGGTTAGGTTAGGTTAGGTTAGGTTAGGTTAGGTTAGGTTAGGTTAGGTTAGGTTAGGTTAGGTTAGGTTAGGTTAGGTTAGGTTAGGTTAGGTTAGGTTAGGTTAGGTTAGGTTAGGTTAGGTTAGGTTAGGTTAGGTTAGGTTAGGTTAGGTTAGGTTAGGTTAGGTTAGGTTAGGTTAGGTTAGGTTAGGTTAGGTTAGGTTAGGTTAGGTTAGGTTAGGTTAGGTTAGGTTAGGTTAGGTTAGGTTAGGTTAGGTTAGGTTAGGTTAGGTTAGGTTAGGTTAGGTTAGGTTAGGTTAGGTTAGGTTAGGTTAGGTTAGGTTAGGTTAGGTTAGGTTAGGTTAGGTTAGGTTAGGTTAGGTTAGGTTAGGTTAGGTTAGGTTAGGTTAGGTTAGGTTAGGTTAGGTTAGGTTAGGTTAGGTTAGGTTAGGTTAGGTTAGGTTAGGTTAGGTTAGGTTAGGTTAGGTTAGGTTAGGTTAGGTTAGGTTAGGTTAGGTTAGGTTAGGTTAGGTTAGGTTAGGTTAGGTTAGGTTAGGTTAGGTTAGGTTAGGTTAGGTTAGGTTAGGTTAGGTTAGGTTAGGTTAGGTTAGGTTAGGTTAGGTTAGGTTAGGTTAGGTTAGGTTAGGTTAGGTTAGGTTAGGTTAGGTTAGGTTAGGTTAGGTTAGGTTAGGTTAGGTTAGGTTAGGTTAGGTTAGGTTAGGTTAGGTTAGGTTAGGTTAGGTTAGGTTAGGTTAGGTTAGGTTAGGTTAGGTTAGGTTAGGTTAGGTTAGGTTAGGTTAGGTTAGGTTAGGTTAGGTTAGGTTAGGTTAGGTTAGGTTAGGTTAGGTTAGGTTAGGTTAGGTTAGGTTAGGTTAGGTTAGGTTAGGTTAGGTTAGGTTAGGTTAGGTTAGGTTAGGTTAGGTTAGGTTAGGTTAGGTTAGGTTAGGTTAGGTTAGGTTAGGTTAGGTTAGGTTAGGTTAGGTTAGGTTAGGTTAGGTTAGGTTAGGTTAGGTTAGGTTAGGTTAGGTTAGGTTAGGTTAGGTTAGGTTAGGTTAGGTTAGGTTAGGTTAGGTTAGGTTAGGTTAGGTTAGGTTAGGTTAGGTTAGGTTAGGTTAGGTTAGGTTAGGTTAGGTTAGGTTAGGTTAGGTTAGGTTAGGTTAGGTTAGGTTAGGTTAGGTTAGGTTAGGTTAGGTTAGGTTAGGTTAGGTTAGGTTAGGTTAGGTTAGGTTAGGTTAGGTTAGGTTAGGTTAGGTTAGGTTAGGTTAGGTTAGGTTAGGTTAGGTTAGGTTAGGTTAGGTTAGGTTAGGTTAGGTTAGGTTAGGTTAGGTTAGGTTAGGTTAGGTTAGGTTAGGTTAGGTTAGGTTAGGTTAGGTTAGGTTAGGTTAGGTTAGGTTAGGTTAGGTTAGGTTAGGTTAGGTTAGGTTAGGTTAGGTTAGGTTAGGTTAGGTTAGGTTAGGTTAGGTTAGGTTAGGTTAGGTTAGGTTAGGTTAGGTTAGGTTAGGTTAGGTTAGGTTAGGTTAGGTTAGGTTAGGTTAGGTTAGGTTAGGTTAGGTTAGGTTAGGTTAGGTTAGGTTAGGTTAGGTTAGGTTAGGTTAGGTTAGGTTAGGTTAGGTTAGGTTAGGTTAGGTTAGGTTAGGTTAGGTTAGGTTAGGTTAGGTTAGGTTAGGTTAGGTTAGGTTAGGTTAGGTTAGGTTAGGTTAGGTTAGGTTAGGTTAGGTTAGGTTAGGTTAGGTTAGGTTAGGTTAGGTTAGGTTAGGTTAGGTTAGGTTAGGTTAGGTTAGGTTAGGTTAGGTTAGGTTAGGTTAGGTTAGGTTAGGTTAGGTTAGGTTAGGTTAGGTTAGGTTAGGTTAGGTTAGGTTAGGTTAGGTTAGGTTAGGTTAGGTTAGGTTAGGTTAGGTTAGGTTAGGTTAGGTTAGGTTAGGTTAGGTTAGGTTAGGTTAGGTTAGGTTAGGTTAGGTTAGGTTAGGTTAGGTTAGGTTAGGTTAGGTTAGGTTAGGTTAGGTTAGGTTAGGTTAGGTTAGGTTAGGTTAGGTTAGGTTAGGTTAGGTTAGGTTAGGTTAGGTTAGGTTAGGTTAGGTTAGGTTAGGTTAGGTTAGGTTAGGTTAGGTTAGGTTAGGTTAGGTTAGGTTAGGTTAGGTTAGGTTAGGTTAGGTTAGGTTAGGTTAGGTTAGGTTAGGTTAGGTTAGGTTAGGTTAGGTTAGGTTAGGTTAGGTTAGGTTAGGTTAGGTTAGGTTAGGTTAGGTTAGGTTAGGTTAGGTTAGGTTAGGTTAGGTTAGGTTAGGTTAGGTTAGGTTAGGTTAGGTTAGGTTAGGTTAGGTTAGGTTAGGTTAGGTTAGGTTAGGTTAGGTTAGGTTAGGTTAGGTTAGGTTAGGTTAGGTTAGGTTAGGTTAGGTTAGGTTAGGTTAGGTTAGGTTAGGTTAGGTTAGGTTAGGTTAGGTTAGGTTAGGTTAGGTTAGGTTAGGTTAGGTTAGGTTAGGTTAGGTTAGGTTAGGTTAGGTTAGGTTAGGTTAGGTTAGGTTAGGTTAGGTTAGGTTAGGTTAGGTTAGGTTAGGTTAGGTTAGGTTAGGTTAGGTTAGGTTAGGTTAGGTTAGGTTAGGTTAGGTTAGGTTAGGTTAGGTTAGGTTAGGTTAGGTTAGGTTAGGTTAGGTTAGGTTAGGTTAGGTTAGGTTAGGTTAGGTTAGGTTAGGTTAGGTTAGGTTAGGTTAGGTTAGGTTAGGTTAGGTTAGGTTAGGTTAGGTTAGGTTAGGTTAGGTTAGGTTAGGTTAGGTTAGGTTAGGTTAGGTTAGGTTAGGTTAGGTTAGGTTAGGTTAGGTTAGGTTAGGTTAGGTTAGGTTAGGTTAGGTTAGGTTAGGTTAGGTTAGGTTAGGTTAGGTTAGGTTAGGTTAGGTTAGGTTAGGTTAGGTTAGGTTAGGTTAGGTTAGGTTAGGTTAGGTTAGGTTAGGTTAGGTTAGGTTAGGTTAGGTTAGGTTAGGTTAGGTTAGGTTAGGTTAGGTTAGGTTAGGTTAGGTTAGGTTAGGTTAGGTTAGGTTAGGTTAGGTTAGGTTAGGTTAGGTTAGGTTAGGTTAGGTTAGGTTAGGTTAGGTTAGGTTAGGTTAGGTTAGGTTAGGTTAGGTTAGGTTAGGTTAGGTTAGGTTAGGTTAGGTTAGGTTAGGTTAGGTTAGGTTAGGTTAGGTTAGGTTAGGTTAGGTTAGGTTAGGTTAGGTTAGGTTAGGTTAGGTTAGGTTAGGTTAGGTTAGGTTAGGTTAGGTTAGGTTAGGTTAGGTTAGGTTAGGTTAGGTTAGGTTAGGTTAGGTTAGGTTAGGTTAGGTTAGGTTAGGTTAGGTTAGGTTAGGTTAGGTTAGGTTAGGTTAGGTTAGGTTAGGTTAGGTTAGGTTAGGTTAGGTTAGGTTAGGTTAGGTTAGGTTAGGTTAGGTTAGGTTAGGTTAGGTTAGGTTAGGTTAGGTTAGGTTAGGTTAGGTTAGGTTAGGTTAGGTTAGGTTAGGTTAGGTTAGGTTAGGTTAGGTTAGGTTAGGTTAGGTTAGGTTAGGTTAGGTTAGGTTAGGTTAGGTTAGGTTAGGTTAGGTTAGGTTAGGTTAGGTTAGGTTAGGTTAGGTTAGGTTAGGTTAGGTTAGGTTAGGTTAGGTTAGGTTAGGTTAGGTTAGGTTAGGTTAGGTTAGGTTAGGTTAGGTTAGGTTAGGTTAGGTTAGGTTAGGTTAGGTTAGGTTAGGTTAGGTTAGGTTAGGTTAGGTTAGGTTAGGTTAGGTTAGGTTAGGTTAGGTTAGGTTAGGTTAGGTTAGGTTAGGTTAGGTTAGGTTAGGTTAGGTTAGGTTAGGTTAGGTTAGGTTAGGTTAGGTTAGGTTAGGTTAGGTTAGGTTAGGTTAGGTTAGGTTAGGTTAGGTTAGGTTAGGTTAGGTTAGGTTAGGTTAGGTTAGGTTAGGTTAGGTTAGGTTAGGTTAGGTTAGGTTAGGTTAGGTTAGGTTAGGTTAGGTTAGGTTAGGTTAGGTTAGGTTAGGTTAGGTTAGGTTAGGTTAGGTTAGGTTAGGTTAGGTTAGGTTAGGTTAGGTTAGGTTAGGTTAGGTTAGGTTAGGTTAGGTTAGGTTAGGTTAGGTTAGGTTAGGTTAGGTTAGGTTAGGTTAGGTTAGGTTAGGTTAGGTTAGGTTAGGTTAGGTTAGGTTAGGTTAGGTTAGGTTAGGTTAGGTTAGGTTAGGTTAGGTTAGGTTAGGTTAGGTTAGGTTAGGTTAGGTTAGGTTAGGTTAGGTTAGGTTAGGTTAGGTTAGGTTAGGTTAGGTTAGGTTAGGTTAGGTTAGGTTAGGTTAGGTTAGGTTAGGTTAGGTTAGGTTAGGTTAGGTTAGGTTAGGTTAGGTTAGGTTAGGTTAGGTTAGGTTAGGTTAGGTTAGGTTAGGTTAGGTTAGGTTAGGTTAGGTTAGGTTAGGTTAGGTTAGGTTAGGTTAGGTTAGGTTAGGTTAGGTTAGGTTAGGTTAGGTTAGGTTAGGTTAGGTTAGGTTAGGTTAGGTTAGGTTAGGTTAGGTTAGGTTAGGTTAGGTTAGGTTAGGTTAGGTTAGGTTAGGTTAGGTTAGGTTAGGTTAGGTTAGGTTAGGTTAGGTTAGGTTAGGTTAGGTTAGGTTAGGTTAGGTTAGGTTAGGTTAGGTTAGGTTAGGTTAGGTTAGGTTAGGTTAGGTTAGGTTAGGTTAGGTTAGGTTAGGTTAGGTTAGGTTAGGTTAGGTTAGGTTAGGTTAGGTTAGGTTAGGTTAGGTTAGGTTAGGTTAGGTTAGGTTAGGTTAGGTTAGGTTAGGTTAGGTTAGGTTAGGTTAGGTTAGGTTAGGTTAGGTTAGGTTAGGTTAGGTTAGGTTAGGTTAGGTTAGGTTAGGTTAGGTTAGGTTAGGTTAGGTTAGGTTAGGTTAGGTTAGGTTAGGTTAGGTTAGGTTAGGTTAGGTTAGGTTAGGTTAGGTTAGGTTAGGTTAGGTTAGGTTAGGTTAGGTTAGGTTAGGTTAGGTTAGGTTAGGTTAGGTTAGGTTAGGTTAGGTTAGGTTAGGTTAGGTTAGGTTAGGTTAGGTTAGGTTAGGTTAGGTTAGGTTAGGTTAGGTTAGGTTAGGTTAGGTTAGGTTAGGTTAGGTTAGGTTAGGTTAGGTTAGGTTAGGTTAGGTTAGGTTAGGTTAGGTTAGGTTAGGTTAGGTTAGGTTAGGTTAGGTTAGGTTAGGTTAGGTTAGGTTAGGTTAGGTTAGGTTAGGTTAGGTTAGGTTAGGTTAGGTTAGGTTAGGTTAGGTTAGGTTAGGTTAGGTTAGGTTAGGTTAGGTTAGGTTAGGTTAGGTTAGGTTAGGTTAGGTTAGGTTAGGTTAGGTTAGGTTAGGTTAGGTTAGGTTAGGTTAGGTTAGGTTAGGTTAGGTTAGGTTAGGTTAGGTTAGGTTAGGTTAGGTTAGGTTAGGTTAGGTTAGGTTAGGTTAGGTTAGGTTAGGTTAGGTTAGGTTAGGTTAGGTTAGGTTAGGTTAGGTTAGGTTAGGTTAGGTTAGGTTAGGTTAGGTTAGGTTAGGTTAGGTTAGGTTAGGTTAGGTTAGGTTAGGTTAGGTTAGGTTAGGTTAGGTTAGGTTAGGTTAGGTTAGGTTAGGTTAGGTTAGGTTAGGTTAGGTTAGGTTAGGTTAGGTTAGGTTAGGTTAGGTTAGGTTAGGTTAGGTTAGGTTAGGTTAGGTTAGGTTAGGTTAGGTTAGGTTAGGTTAGGTTAGGTTAGGTTAGGTTAGGTTAGGTTAGGTTAGGTTAGGTTAGGTTAGGTTAGGTTAGGTTAGGTTAGGTTAGGTTAGGTTAGGTTAGGTTAGGTTAGGTTAGGTTAGGTTAGGTTAGGTTAGGTTAGGTTAGGTTAGGTTAGGTTAGGTTAGGTTAGGTTAGGTTAGGTTAGGTTAGGTTAGGTTAGGTTAGGTTAGGTTAGGTTAGGTTAGGTTAGGTTAGGTTAGGTTAGGTTAGGTTAGGTTAGGTTAGGTTAGGTTAGGTTAGGTTAGGTTAGGTTAGGTTAGGTTAGGTTAGGTTAGGTTAGGTTAGGTTAGGTTAGGTTAGGTTAGGTTAGGTTAGGTTAGGTTAGGTTAGGTTAGGTTAGGTTAGGTTAGGTTAGGTTAGGTTAGGTTAGGTTAGGTTAGGTTAGGTTAGGTTAGGTTAGGTTAGGTTAGGTTAGGTTAGGTTAGGTTAGGTTAGGTTAGGTTAGGTTAGGTTAGGTTAGGTTAGGTTAGGTTAGGTTAGGTTAGGTTAGGTTAGGTTAGGTTAGGTTAGGTTAGGTTAGGTTAGGTTAGGTTAGGTTAGGTTAGGTTAGGTTAGGTTAGGTTAGGTTAGGTTAGGTTAGGTTAGGTTAGGTTAGGTTAGGTTAGGTTAGGTTAGGTTAGGTTAGGTTAGGTTAGGTTAGGTTAGGTTAGGTTAGGTTAGGTTAGGTTAGGTTAGGTTAGGTTAGGTTAGGTTAGGTTAGGTTAGGTTAGGTTAGGTTAGGTTAGGTTAGGTTAGGTTAGGTTAGGTTAGGTTAGGTTAGGTTAGGTTAGGTTAGGTTAGGTTAGGTTAGGTTAGGTTAGGTTAGGTTAGGTTAGGTTAGGTTAGGTTAGGTTAGGTTAGGTTAGGTTAGGTTAGGTTAGGTTAGGTTAGGTTAGGTTAGGTTAGGTTAGGTTAGGTTAGGTTAGGTTAGGTTAGGTTAGGTTAGGTTAGGTTAGGTTAGGTTAGGTTAGGTTAGGTTAGGTTAGGTTAGGTTAGGTTAGGTTAGGTTAGGTTAGGTTAGGTTAGGTTAGGTTAGGTTAGGTTAGGTTAGGTTAGGTTAGGTTAGGTTAGGTTAGGTTAGGTTAGGTTAGGTTAGGTTAGGTTAGGTTAGGTTAGGTTAGGTTAGGTTAGGTTAGGTTAGGTTAGGTTAGGTTAGGTTAGGTTAGGTTAGGTTAGGTTAGGTTAGGTTAGGTTAGGTTAGGTTAGGTTAGGTTAGGTTAGGTTAGGTTAGGTTAGGTTAGGTTAGGTTAGGTTAGGTTAGGTTAGGTTAGGTTAGGTTAGGTTAGGTTAGGTTAGGTTAGGTTAGGTTAGGTTAGGTTAGGTTAGGTTAGGTTAGGTTAGGTTAGGTTAGGTTAGGTTAGGTTAGGTTAGGTTAGGTTAGGTTAGGTTAGGTTAGGTTAGGTTAGGTTAGGTTAGGTTAGGTTAGGTTAGGTTAGGTTAGGTTAGGTTAGGTTAGGTTAGGTTAGGTTAGGTTAGGTTAGGTTAGGTTAGGTTAGGTTAGGTTAGGTTAGGTTAGGTTAGGTTAGGTTAGGTTAGGTTAGGTTAGGTTAGGTTAGGTTAGGTTAGGTTAGGTTAGGTTAGGTTAGGTTAGGTTAGGTTAGGTTAGGTTAGGTTAGGTTAGGTTAGGTTAGGTTAGGTTAGGTTAGGTTAGGTTAGGTTAGGTTAGGTTAGGTTAGGTTAGGTTAGGTTAGGTTAGGTTAGGTTAGGTTAGGTTAGGTTAGGTTAGGTTAGGTTAGGTTAGGTTAGGTTAGGTTAGGTTAGGTTAGGTTAGGTTAGGTTAGGTTAGGTTAGGTTAGGTTAGGTTAGGTTAGGTTAGGTTAGGTTAGGTTAGGTTAGGTTAGGTTAGGTTAGGTTAGGTTAGGTTAGGTTAGGTTAGGTTAGGTTAGGTTAGGTTAGGTTAGGTTAGGTTAGGTTAGGTTAGGTTAGGTTAGGTTAGGTTAGGTTAGGTTAGGTTAGGTTAGGTTAGGTTAGGTTAGGTTAGGTTAGGTTAGGTTAGGTTAGGTTAGGTTAGGTTAGGTTAGGTTAGGTTAGGTTAGGTTAGGTTAGGTTAGGTTAGGTTAGGTTAGGTTAGGTTAGGTTAGGTTAGGTTAGGTTAGGTTAGGTTAGGTTAGGTTAGGTTAGGTTAGGTTAGGTTAGGTTAGGTTAGGTTAGGTTAGGTTAGGTTAGGTTAGGTTAGGTTAGGTTAGGTTAGGTTAGGTTAGGTTAGGTTAGGTTAGGTTAGGTTAGGTTAGGTTAGGTTAGGTTAGGTTAGGTTAGGTTAGGTTAGGTTAGGTTAGGTTAGGTTAGGTTAGGTTAGGTTAGGTTAGGTTAGGTTAGGTTAGGTTAGGTTAGGTTAGGTTAGGTTAGGTTAGGTTAGGTTAGGTTAGGTTAGGTTAGGTTAGGTTAGGTTAGGTTAGGTTAGGTTAGGTTAGGTTAGGTTAGGTTAGGTTAGGTTAGGTTAGGTTAGGTTAGGTTAGGTTAGGTTAGGTTAGGTTAGGTTAGGTTAGGTTAGGTTAGGTTAGGTTAGGTTAGGTTAGGTTAGGTTAGGTTAGGTTAGGTTAGGTTAGGTTAGGTTAGGTTAGGTTAGGTTAGGTTAGGTTAGGTTAGGTTAGGTTAGGTTAGGTTAGGTTAGGTTAGGTTAGGTTAGGTTAGGTTAGGTTAGGTTAGGTTAGGTTAGGTTAGGTTAGGTTAGGTTAGGTTAGGTTAGGTTAGGTTAGGTTAGGTTAGGTTAGGTTAGGTTAGGTTAGGTTAGGTTAGGTTAGGTTAGGTTAGGTTAGGTTAGGTTAGGTTAGGTTAGGTTAGGTTAGGTTAGGTTAGGTTAGGTTAGGTTAGGTTAGGTTAGGTTAGGTTAGGTTAGGTTAGGTTAGGTTAGGTTAGGTTAGGTTAGGTTAGGTTAGGTTAGGTTAGGTTAGGTTAGGTTAGGTTAGGTTAGGTTAGGTTAGGTTAGGTTAGGTTAGGTTAGGTTAGGTTAGGTTAGGTTAGGTTAGGTTAGGTTAGGTTAGGTTAGGTTAGGTTAGGTTAGGTTAGGTTAGGTTAGGTTAGGTTAGGTTAGGTTAGGTTAGGTTAGGTTAGGTTAGGTTAGGTTAGGTTAGGTTAGGTTAGGTTAGGTTAGGTTAGGTTAGGTTAGGTTAGGTTAGGTTAGGTTAGGTTAGGTTAGGTTAGGTTAGGTTAGGTTAGGTTAGGTTAGGTTAGGTTAGGTTAGGTTAGGTTAGGTTAGGTTAGGTTAGGTTAGGTTAGGTTAGGTTAGGTTAGGTTAGGTTAGGTTAGGTTAGGTTAGGTTAGGTTAGGTTAGGTTAGGTTAGGTTAGGTTAGGTTAGGTTAGGTTAGGTTAGGTTAGGTTAGGTTAGGTTAGGTTAGGTTAGGTTAGGTTAGGTTAGGTTAGGTTAGGTTAGGTTAGGTTAGGTTAGGTTAGGTTAGGTTAGGTTAGGTTAGGTTAGGTTAGGTTAGGTTAGGTTAGGTTAGGTTAGGTTAGGTTAGGTTAGGTTAGGTTAGGTTAGGTTAGGTTAGGTTAGGTTAGGTTAGGTTAGGTTAGGTTAGGTTAGGTTAGGTTAGGTTAGGTTAGGTTAGGTTAGGTTAGGTTAGGTTAGGTTAGGTTAGGTTAGGTTAGGTTAGGTTAGGTTAGGTTAGGTTAGGTTAGGTTAGGTTAGGTTAGGTTAGGTTAGGTTAGGTTAGGTTAGGTTAGGTTAGGTTAGGTTAGGTTAGGTTAGGTTAGGTTAGGTTAGGTTAGGTTAGGTTAGGTTAGGTTAGGTTAGGTTAGGTTAGGTTAGGTTAGGTTAGGTTAGGTTAGGTTAGGTTAGGTTAGGTTAGGTTAGGTTAGGTTAGGTTAGGTTAGGTTAGGTTAGGTTAGGTTAGGTTAGGTTAGGTTAGGTTAGGTTAGGTTAGGTTAGGTTAGGTTAGGTTAGGTTAGGTTAGGTTAGGTTAGGTTAGGTTAGGTTAGGTTAGGTTAGGTTAGGTTAGGTTAGGTTAGGTTAGGTTAGGTTAGGTTAGGTTAGGTTAGGTTAGGTTAGGTTAGGTTAGGTTAGGTTAGGTTAGGTTAGGTTAGGTTAGGTTAGGTTAGGTTAGGTTAGGTTAGGTTAGGTTAGGTTAGGTTAGGTTAGGTTAGGTTAGGTTAGGTTAGGTTAGGTTAGGTTAGGTTAGGTTAGGTTAGGTTAGGTTAGGTTAGGTTAGGTTAGGTTAGGTTAGGTTAGGTTAGGTTAGGTTAGGTTAGGTTAGGTTAGGTTAGGTTAGGTTAGGTTAGGTTAGGTTAGGTTAGGTTAGGTTAGGTTAGGTTAGGTTAGGTTAGGTTAGGTTAGGTTAGGTTAGGTTAGGTTAGGTTAGGTTAGGTTAGGTTAGGTTAGGTTAGGTTAGGTTAGGTTAGGTTAGGTTAGGTTAGGTTAGGTTAGGTTAGGTTAGGTTAGGTTAGGTTAGGTTAGGTTAGGTTAGGTTAGGTTAGGTTAGGTTAGGTTAGGTTAGGTTAGGTTAGGTTAGGTTAGGTTAGGTTAGGTTAGGTTAGGTTAGGTTAGGTTAGGTTAGGTTAGGTTAGGTTAGGTTAGGTTAGGTTAGGTTAGGTTAGGTTAGGTTAGGTTAGGTTAGGTTAGGTTAGGTTAGGTTAGGTTAGGTTAGGTTAGGTTAGGTTAGGTTAGGTTAGGTTAGGTTAGGTTAGGTTAGGTTAGGTTAGGTTAGGTTAGGTTAGGTTAGGTTAGGTTAGGTTAGGTTAGGTTAGGTTAGGTTAGGTTAGGTTAGGTTAGGTTAGGTTAGGTTAGGTTAGGTTAGGTTAGGTTAGGTTAGGTTAGGTTAGGTTAGGTTAGGTTAGGTTAGGTTAGGTTAGGTTAGGTTAGGTTAGGTTAGGTTAGGTTAGGTTAGGTTAGGTTAGGTTAGGTTAGGTTAGGTTAGGTTAGGTTAGGTTAGGTTAGGTTAGGTTAGGTTAGGTTAGGTTAGGTTAGGTTAGGTTAGGTTAGGTTAGGTTAGGTTAGGTTAGGTTAGGTTAGGTTAGGTTAGGTTAGGTTATGGTTAGGTTAGGTTAGGTTAGGTTAGGTTAGGTTAGGTTAGGTTAGGTTAGGTTAGGTTAGGTTAGGTTAGGTTAGGTTAGGTTAGGTTAGGTTAGGTTAGGTTAGGTTAGGTTAGGTTAGGTTAGGTTAGGTTAGGTTAGGTTAGGTTAGGTTAGGTTAGGTTAGGTTAGG